>OY282644.1:12740839-12800839 GCA_958299015.1 Tetanocera ferruginea
TTGTATTTGAATTTGAATTTGAATTTGAATTTGAATTTGAATTTGAATTTGAATTTGAATTTGAATTTGAATTTGAATTTGAATTTGAATTTGAATTTG
The DNA here is from genome assembly GCA_958299015.1 of Tetanocera ferruginea. NCBI lineage: Eukaryota > Metazoa > Arthropoda > Insecta > Diptera > Sciomyzidae > Tetanocera > Tetanocera ferruginea. Next base: position 12,740,939 of record OY282644.1, read on the forward strand.
AATTTGAATATGAATTTGAATTTGAATTTAAATTTCATAGAATTTTAGATAATTTTGACTAAGTCAATAAGACGTAATTTTTGAATATATTTTTTTTTGGCTTGATCAACAAAAATTTCAAACAACACATAAGGCATTCTATTGCCCATTTATCACTTCATTTCCCGCTTCTTTCCGCTAATCTATCATCTATTTTTCGAACCTAAAACAAGTTGATTGAATAGTTTTTTACCAACGCTAAGCAACAAGTGTGTGTCACCGGCACTGAAGCACTAAATTAACCTGTCAGCGCTCGGCCGGAATTTATGACTCCGTTCTATTTTTATAATTAAACAGAAAAGAAAAGCAAGTAAAATAAAAGAAAAAATAAAAAAGCATTCGTCACTGTTTTGGGCTGAAATTATTATCGAACGAAGTCATCAACACGTTTTACAAATATTTGCGAAATTCATAAAAAAAACTATGCAGCGGCTGGTTGAGCAGCAGATGATGATGATGATGATGATGACGCTGCAGAAGTGGGAGTGGAAAGGTAAGAGCGGCAGGGCAGGCAAATGTTGTGTCGAAGTCTGACTAAAAACAATAAAAAAAGTTAACAAAATTTTTCATTTTTCTCTTTTTTTAATGTGAAATTGTTCGTGGCTGTGGTTTGCTGATAACTGCATCAAAAACACACACATATACCAGCAACAAACGTGGCTAAAAATTTAGGTGTAAATAATTTTCTAAGTTAGAAAATACAAAAAAAAAAAAATAATAATAAAACCTAGGCTATGCAAAATTTTAAGCTTTGGCAAGTTTGTGATTAGCATGAAATAAATGTGCCAGCAAAATGAGCAAAACCTAAAAAAAGGGCAAAAAAATTAAACTCCACCACTTTAGTTCTTGCAACTAAAACTACTGCTTAAAATAATTTTGCAGTTCAAGCGACCGATGCGCTTGCCGGCAGGCTTCTTTCTACGCTCTATGTTTGTAGCTTTTTGTACGTGCTTTTTTGTAGGAAGTTTTGTGCTTTTCTGTTGTCGTTGGCACGACAACGTCTAAAATACGCTGCTTGACTCAAATGCTGCCTGCGCGCCTGCGCAAAATCAGTTCATCAGCTACAAGCTCACGAATTTGAATTTTTCACATCGCATTCGCTTGAATGAGTTACGAGCTCGTTTCATTACCTTTTTGCGGTAAACTCAGCTGTTGCTCCTCCTCGCGCCGTCTCTTTCATTTTTTTGTTTTGTCGCTGCTACTTTTTTGTTTTAATTTATTTACGTATGTTTTTATTTTGTTTTTTAACTGTGTTTCCTGCTTTTTTATTAAACCGCGCATAAATTATGCGCTGCACTTTTTGTTGCAACAAAAAAATTAAAACAAAACTCTGTAAATTTTAACATAAAAACAGCGATAAATTTAAAAATGAGCCCAGATTTTATAGCCAGAAACTTTCAAAAGTTTCATAATGAAGCAAATTATAAAAAAAAAATTCAAGTGAATGTCTTGTTTAAAATTAGCTTCTTAACTGCTTCACTGAATTAAGGCTTTCTTCAGGAAACTTAACGAAGTTATCCTTATTTTATCATTTGCTCCTAATTGTTTGCGACTTTTTTACGACTCACTGATTTTTGGCAGCGATGTTCAGGGAACAAGAACTGGTTCTTTTGTAAGATTCAATGACAAGCTTCGGAGTAATATTTTTGGTGAAATTTTGTGAATTTGGTCATTAGCTCTATAGCTGAAATTCAATATTTGCTGTTATATCAAATTTTTGGAGCGTGCTGTTAACGCGCTTCACTTCATTAGATCAGTAGCGGTTTGTGGTATTTAATTGGAAATCAAGTCAAGCGCCATTATAAGTCTGAACAACAGAACCCCAAACAAGCACACAAGCTTCTATAAGAACTACAGCAAGCTTTATGGAAACTACTTTGCTTCTAAAAGTAGACATTTTGGCTTATTTAATGGAAAAAAGACGAACATTTGCTTATTTTATAGAAGCCAGATTTTTTCAAACCATACGGAAAAGTGCGAAATTTGTATGAAAAATATTGGAACTTTAAAAATTTGAATGAATGATTTGAATGAAAAATTTGAAAATTTTAATGAACAAATAAATAAAATAAAAATTATTCAAAAATACACCGTATATTACTTAATGTACACATCTGGACAAAAAATAGGTACACCAGGGCTTTAGAGAGTTTTTTTTAAAATAATTTATTATTCAAATATTTTTTTGTAAAAAAATAATTATAATTTTAGAGGTCAATATTTTAAAAATAACAAAAACAATTTGAATTCCAAACAAAAGTTATAGAAAAATAAGTAGTTCATAACATAGGTAATGACAATGATTTTCATGTGGCCATAAAAAAAGGTACACCGACAGTTTCTAAAGAAAAAAATTAGATAATTACATTTTATTTATTGTTTTGAAAATACCTCAGCTTAGCACAAACCAGTAGCCTGAATATCCGATATTATTCTTCAAAGCAGCCTGAATCCTTCTAGGCATTGACGAAACCATATGCTAGCACGTCTCCAATGGTATATTTTACAATGCCTGCTGAACTTTTTCCCACAAATCGTCCTTATTTTTAAAAGTTTGGTTAGATAATCTTTTCTTCAATTCACCCCAAAGATGCTCAACTGGGTTGAGTTCGGGTGATTGACTGGGCCAGGACATACAGTCGATTTTGTTGTCCTCAAAAAAATCCTTTACCAACTTCGATGAGTGTTTGGGGTCATTATCTTGTTGGAACCGGCAAACTAAGGGCATTTCTTCACTTGCGGAAGGTAACATTAGTCCTTGTAATATTTCCATGTATTCGAATCGGGTCATAATGTTCTGAATACGAAATATTGGGCATACGCCCAATAGTGGGAGCATCCCCAGACCATTATGATTCCGTCACCATATTAGACCGTTTTCCTAGTGTACCGGGGATTGAAATCTTTACCTTTTGGGCGAAGAACATTCCTTGCGGCATCATTAGAAAACAAATTTATTTTGGTCTCGTCGCTCTATTGGATGTTGTTCCACTGTTGACTCCTTCATATCCTGACCATGAGGCATGAATTTTGGCAAATTCTTTCCTCGCGTGTAAGTTTTTCTTACGAAGGAGTGGAACCTTACGGGCTATTCTGCCATAGGCCTTTGAATTCACTAACCTTCGTCGTATAGTCCGTCAAGATACTTTGTTGCCTAATTCTGCTGCTGAAGCTATAAAAGGGTCATTTTTCGTCATTATATTAATTCGATGGTCATCATTTAGTGTGGTTTTCCGTTTTCTTCCACGTTTTACAAAATTTCGAGAACGTCCTAGAATTTTGGCAATCTTACCATATCCATTTTCTCCAGCACGTATCTCAATAGCAATTCGCTTTTCTTTGGGTGATCATCGCGACCCACCGCAACCCCATCGCGTCCCCTAGATACCAAAATCTTTTATGAAGGCTTCAAAATTTAAAATGATACAAACCTTTAAAGAAAAATTCCAAAACTACACTTTTTAATAAAAAAACACGAAGAAAAATTCTTTAAAATGCACTTAAAATTTTTTTTTTCTGAAAGTGTACCAATTGTTTTGTTCACAGCGCGTTGTTACTTCGTGATATATCTCTTGGTAACCAAATTTTAGATTAGAAAGTGCACTGCAAATAGATTGCCGGGATAACGGGACAACTTGTGTAACGGTAAATTTTTAACTTTCAATTAAACTGTGACATATTGGTTAAAAACAATTTTTTAGGAGATGTACCTATTTTTTTGTCCAGTATATAAAAAAACAAGTAAAGAAAGTCTAAAGTCGGTCTAGGCCGACTATGAAATACCCTAAACCCACTTTTTATTCATGCATTTAAATGTTGATGAAAAATGTACACATACCAAGTTTTATTCCTGTAGCTCACAGTTAATGCCTTTATTGTGCTTTCGCTATGGGAGGTGGGCGTGTTCATGGACGGATTACTTCCAATTTTAGAACACACCTTAGTTTTGGTATAAAATACATACATACCAAATTTAATTTCTCTATGATAAACATAACCTTATTTATTGAGTTTTAAACTTTTTGGGTTGTATGGGAGGTAGGCGTGTCCGTAGGCAGATGACGTCCACTTTTCAAAACTATCTTTGTCTTGTCATAAAAAACATATGTGCCAAATTTGGGCTCATTAGGTTAAACACAGGCTTTTTTATTGCGTTTTCAATTTTTGGGTTGGATGGGAGGTGGGCGTGTCCGTGAGCGGATGACGTCCATTTTTCAAAAACATCTTTGTGTCGCTATAAAACACATACATATCAAATTCTATTGTTGTAGGTTAACTATGAGCTGAGTTATGCAGTTTTCAATTTTCGCGTTGTATGGGAGGTAGGCGTGTCCGTGAGCGGATGATGTCCATTTTTCAAAAACATCTTTGGTTGTTTTATAAAAAACATATGTGCTAAATTTAAGCTCTATAGGTTAAACACAGGCTTATTTATTGCTTTTTCAATTTTTGGGTTGTATGGGAGGTGGGCGTGTCCGTTAGCGGATGACGTTCATTTTTCGAAGGCAATTTTATGTTGATATAGAACACGCACATATCGAATTTTATAGTTATAGGCTAATTATAAGCTGAGTTATGCAGTTTTAAATTTTTGCGTTGTATGGGAGATAGGCGTGTCCGTGGGCGGATTCCAAAAATATTCAATAGTGCAGATTCTTGGGTACATGTGACCATGTGTACCAAGTTTCATCCAATTATCTCTACTCCTTCTTCTTATCCTGTGTATACGGACAACACACAGACGGACAGACGGACGGACGGACATGAATAGCTCGACTCACGAGGTGACGCTGATAGCGAAAGCACAATAAAGGCATTAACTGTGAGCTACAGAAACTACCATTTAAGTGCATATAAAATATAGGCTTCATCCGCCCACGGACAAGTCCATTTACAATAAAAATTTTTTTGTTTTTGAAAAGTGGGTTTAGGGTATTTTATAGTCGGCCTAGACCGACTTTAGACTTTCTTTACTTGTTTTTTACTATGACGGCATGTAGTTGCCTCATTGTGGATAGATAATAAACAGCAAATAACTCACTAAATTGATTTTTACACGTTGATAATGCATAAAATTAAAGAAGAAAATACTTTGGTTACTTGAAACATTTCATTTATATTAATTAATGAAAAAATGAATGAGATTATATTGGATACGGGTAGTGCACTACCAATTAACAACTCTCATATTTAAAACTCTTAAAAGAGAGCATTTTTGGACGATATTATGAGCACTCTTAATTATGAGTCAGATATGAGTCATATTAATGAAGATTTTATAGGAACCCCCATATAATTATGACTCAGAAAAGACTATTATTTGTGAAGATTTTACGAACTCACATAATTGTCTCAAAAAATGATCTTAGCCTTAAGTATTTCATGATCACGAATAAGTATGACTCAGAAAAGACAATTATAAGTTTTTATGATCGCACATTATTTTGAGTCTAAAAAAGTGTTATTTTTGATAATTTTATGAGCGCAAACAATTATGACTCAGAAAAGAGTCTTCATTTGGAGATATTTAGGAGTTCACATCAACATGATTCAGAATCACTTTTTCGCTAAGCTTTTATGCATTGCATTATACATTATTTTATGAGTATTTTATGATACACTCATAAATTTGAGTCTTAAAGCACTCATAGAGTTTTTATTTGAAATGAGTCACAAAGCTCAAAATGACTCAATGAGTCATAAAAACCTTTCAAATATGACTTTTACAAGAGTTCAAAAACACTCATAAATTCGAACTTTTAAAACAAGCATATTTCGAACTTAGATCAGCCGCCCATTCCTGGAAGGGAATTATAATTTTTAAAAAAATAAATTATTTTTAAAGTTACTCGTTTTTCTTCGTTCTGTTTTTTTATTTAATAAATATGGTTAATGCTTAATGATGATTTTTTTTTCTCACTGTAAAAACTTACTATTTTGAAATTTTTGAACGGAATGTGAAAAATTAAAAAGAGCTTATTTGTAGAACACAAAAAGTGTAGCATTAAATATGCTTACAATTTTCAAAGCTTAAAATTAAAGTTCATCAGATGGCTAAGTCACTTTTTTGCACCAATAGTATCATTATGAGTCATAAGCACATCACGCCCACATTTTTTTCTAAACAAACTTTCTATGTCTGTCATTGAATGCTATTTAAAAAAAAGTACAACAATTTTTATAAAAATCATATTTAATGAATCATAAACTTTCAATTTCAATGATATCGAGCACAGACTCATTTAAACTCAGACTCGAGTCATTCATTCACTTCAAGTAGCCATCTCGAGCAGCGTGTAGGAAGTCATGTTATGGTTAAATAAAAAAGCTGTTGAAGAAGTAATTATTATAAATTACAAATATACGCAAAACAAAAGAAACAAAAACAAAATTACTTAACTTGATGAAATTCATAAGATAATTCATTAGTCACCACTAGCTGCCAAATCATTGATTGTTTTTTAATTTGGCGGCCAAGCTGTTGAATATCTCAGCAGCTGCCAAAAAAAAAAAATAGCCCAAAATAATGGCTTCTATTGCAAAAAAGAGTAGCCATGATGAAATAGCTACAAGTAAACAATTAATAATATTTGACAATTAGTCAATTTTGACAGTTAAATAATAAAAACGTTTGCTTAAAAACACGCTTAAAAAATCGAAGGATTTGTTTCGCTATTATTATTTTAATTTTGGTTTGTTTCTTCATATTTTTCGAGTAGGCAGCTACAAGCTGCTACCGAGCATGCTTAATTCGACAACATTTGTCAGTTTAGCTAAAGTGTTAACTTGAAAAAAAAACTAAACTTCACATGGCGTAGTACTTGAATTTTTTTTAAATAATTTGAAGGCTATAATAAGTAAAAGCTTCAAAACTTATAAAATGACAGCAACATTTTTGACTATGCTTGCAAATCATTATTGAGTAACAACTTCATTAGCATTTGGCTATAATTTGCCAATTTGTGTTCATATTTTATATTTTTTTTTTGTGTATCTATGAGATATTTAGTTGTTTGTAACACTCTAACACTTTAGCTTAATTCTTGGGTAAACAAATTAATTATTATAAATAGCAAATCTTTTTAACTTATGTTATGTTAATGTAGCGAGTCAATAAGCTGTTAAACTTTAGTCACAAAAGCCAGCTTAAGCATACATTTTTTCTCCTTTAACTACTTTTCAAGCAGAACATAAAAAAACATTTTTTAGTTAATACTAAATATATGCGGAAATATTAAGCTTACTTTGTTGTTGGTTTAGTTTTTTTTTTTTGCTAATGTTCTTATTTGTGTTGTCGCTTAACGTTAAGGCTATACATCAACATTTAGCACCACAAAAAGTAAGTATCTATCTACTTATTTTTTAAACGATATTGCTTACATTTCAGCTTTACAAAAAAAAAAAAAAATAAAAAAACTTTACCAAGAATCATAAACAATTTTTTTGTTTTTATGTGTAAATAAAAAATTACAACGAAGTTCATGAATGTAACAAGAAACTTAATGCTGTTTGTTTAAAAAAAAAATATCAATGTGTTAAAAACAAAATTATGTTTAAAGCTTTATTTATATAGCAATACTTAATACATGTTTCACGTGCGTTAATAAAAAAATATGATATTGACATATTTGCGACAACTTCGTTTTCCAATTAAATGAATATTATGTAGAGATAAAAATTTTTTAAAAATTGTTCTTTGTTTATATATGCCAGAGAAATATAGAAACTACAAAAATAAAAAAAAAAAAATTGTATTCTCTACTGTAACACCAACAGGTGTTAATTTGCAATACTCCTCAGGGCTGTAGGCAGGATTTTCTTTTACTTTTAAATTAAAAGGCTCATCACTCTTCTCAGATAAGTCATTACAATTTCCTAGGCAGAGATCGATCTCGTACTGCTCGAATCTACGTCGACTCCATGATAGCATTAACAAGGTAGTAGAACAGAAATTTAACTAAGCCCTTATACTAAGAACTAAATAAACTAAGCCCTTTAATCCACACTGAGAAAAAAATCAAACAAATTGAAGCTTGAATTAAAACAAATCATGCTTGAAAAAGCATTGACCACGATTTCGAGTTTTTTTAAGCAAGTTTGTGCTTGAGTAAAGTGGACAAAAATATTCTTATTTCGAGCACAGACTTGCTTGAAACAAGAATTTATGTCTTGAAAAGAAATGATTTATTTAAAGAATTTTTTGTTTCGTTATAGCTTTTTCTTGTTTAACCCATTTACTCCCACTTTACTCGCTTGGGTACAGAACAATGTTTTAGTTATTTGCACCAGCGTTGCCGCTTTGGTTAAATTCAACCAAATTTGGTAGTTTTTTTTCTTCAAATCAGCTAATGGTTATTTGGTAGATTTTTTTTCAATTTGGAAGATTTTGGTAGATTTTTCAATTTTGTAGTTAATAAAAATTTTTAGCTAAATAAAACTCAAAGAAAATAAATGAAAATAAAAAAAAGGCGTGATAGAAGCACTTCTTAAGAATTGGTTAACTTAGGAATATACAAAAAGTATTGAAAAATATTTTTCGTTTAATCTTTTTTATGTATTTTTCACCAAAGAATATTTTGGTGCTATTTTGTTTTATATGTTTTAGTGTGGTCAGATAATTTTCAATTTATATAAACTTTAATATATTATTAAAAAAGGTTATTATTATTTCATGCTGTTGAATTGATATATATTGTAACTTTAAAAATTTATGGGCCAAGGTCACGTGTGAGGTCATTATATATACATAAATTTTTATTGGCCCTAATAAGGCAAACATTTTTGTTGAAGATTTGGGGTAAATATCTCAAACGGTATAGAAGTTATGAACGATAAAGTGAAGTGGATGTCAGGAAAAATTGAGATTGCGAAAAAACTTATCATTTGACGTAATTTTTTGTTAGTAAAAAGTTAACATATTCTGCTTTAAAAATTAAAAACAAACAAAAGGTTCACTTTTTTAGATATGAGCACGTTAAATGTTTTTCAAAAAGTTTTCAACTATAGCATAAAAATAAAAAAAAAAAAACAAATTGGCCATTTCAGCCCTTGAAAGGACTTTGACCGAACTAATGATCAATTGTGTTGTGTGTGTTATTAAATGTTTGCACACAATTGACCGAGAACTGGACCTACATGTTTTATGCCGACTCCGAACGGCTAAAGTTTATGTTCTCAAGAAGCTTTACATGGCATTGTTTACTCTCTGAGGTTTGCCATTGTCTGCAGAGAGGTGGTGACCGATCAGAAAAATTTTTTATTGAAAAAAACTTTTCGCCGCGGCTGGGGATCGAACCCGGGCTCCGAGCATGCCAGGCCACACACTTAACCTGCATGCCACGGTCACCACATGCCAGCATAAAAGTACCAAAAATATTTATTTTCTTAAATCTTTTTTTAATATCTTTCTAAAGATACTTCATTTACAAAAATAGGATAACAGATGATAGAGACATGATTTATGGGAAATGAATCTATTTTCAAGATTTTTACTTTTATTAAAAATTGGTATCTCCATAACTTTCGAAAAAATGGCGAAAAAAAAAACAAATAACTTACATTCTTATAAGTGGAAAAAGTATCCTTAGACAAAATTTCAAGCCAATCGAAGAGCATGAAGCAATCACGACTTGTATTGGGTGTGGAATGCCCGTATTGGGAAAATATTGAGATTTGATTTAACTTTTTAAAATGGGATTATAATAAAAAATGTGAGTTAATTTACTTGTTTAATATGCAATAGAAAGTTTATATAAATGTAAGCATAACAACATTTTTACAGTATTCCTAAATGAGTTTTAAAGCTTATATTGATTTGGTAGTTTTGTATCCATTTTGGTAGTTTTTTTTAATGTGGTTGGTTGCAAAATATTTTTTTCGGTGGCAACCCTGATTTGCACTGCTGTTTTACTGTTTGCGCATTTTTTCGTTGAACTCCTGTTTGTATGTAAGACATAATACTAAGAGATATTTCAGAAATTAATAAAAGGTACTTACAGGACACTTACAGGACACTTACAACATCGATTTATAACACCTTAAGATAAAAAAAAAATTTTTTTTGAAAATCGTTAAAATTTGACTGAGTTGTTTGTTCGGAAGTGGAACTTTTGATTTTGGAACTGCATTTTTCGGACAATTGACATTTGAGAAATGCATAAAAGATAATTTTGGTTAAAAATTTTTAGTTTTGAAAAAAATTCAAATTCGACCAATTCATAAGCTCTTCTCAAACTAAATTTCAAATTGATTAAATAGCGGATTTTTGTACAAAAATTTTATTTCTGTTTTAAAAGGTTGTGAACCCCCTGAAGCGAAATCACAACTTTTAAAAGTGGTTTGCACATCTACAGCCTAAACCTGATTAAATTACATCTGAATCGATAAAATCGGTTCATTGGTCTGGGAGGAGTTGAAGTCCCAAAAAAAACCTTAGCCTATTAATTATATAGATAAGCAAGATGATTAAAACAGATTCGTGGCTATAACTTTTAATTGGTTGTAGCTTTAATGAAAAATTTTTCAAATATATTGTTTTTGAAGCTTATTGAAGATTCAAAAAATATAAGACCAACATTTAAAAAAAAAAATTTCGAGCAAAAAACCATAGGGCCTTGTTTTTTCGATGACACATAGTATTTATTAATTTTTCTGTCAAACAAAAACAAATTCGTCTTAAATAAACTATATACAATGAAAGAAAATAAAAAATTCAAATTTTAAATTTGTTTATTTTTACAACAAAAACAATTTTTAATACATTTTTGAGAAAACATTCATTTTATTGGACTCTTTTTAAAGGTAATGATTAAAATATAAATAATAAAGTAACGGCAAAAACTTTGCAATTATTTTAAAGTCAATTAATTGCAATTAAATACAAAAAAGAAATAAATGAAATTTTTGAAAAAGTGGCAGAGATATTCGCTTCCAAATATAGAACTTTAAATTTCAGACAGTTTTTTTCTCTGCCTTGGCGTTTGATAAAAATATACGTTAAACAACTAAAGTCAATTTTAAGAAAATTCATTAAAAATACATTTGGCAAGATAATTACCGTAGTTCCCAACATATTTCAAAGAAAATTAAATAAACATTTAATATTACAAAAAAAATTTTGAAAACCGTTGAAATTTGACTGAGTTGTTTGCTCGGTAAGTGGAATTTTTGATTTTGGAACTGCATTTTTCGGACAATTGACATTTGAGGAATGCATAAAAGATAATTTTGGTTAAAAATTTTTAGTTTTGAAAAAAATTCAAATTCGATCAATTCATAAGCTCTTCTCAAACTAAATTTCAAATCGATAAAATAACGGATTTTTGTACAAAAATTGTATTTCTGTTTTAAAAGGTTGGGAACCCCCTGAAGCGAAATCACAATTTGTAAAAGTGGTTTGCACATCTACAGCTTAAACCTGATTTAATTACATCTGAATCGATAAAATCAGTCCATTGGTCTGGGAGGAGTTGAAGTCACAAAAAAAACCTTAGCCTATTAATTATATAGATATATAGATTATTTATTATTTATATTTTTTTATATTTTTTTATATTGCTTTAATCGTTATTAATAAAAAAAATTAAAAAAACATTTATATTTTCGGTTTTAAAATGGGTTAAAAAAAAAACACAATTATTTGTTTGAAATGTTACACTATCCTGTTATCGAAATTTCAATAATTTATTAATTAAATTAAAATTTTTATACTTACACAGGCTGGATTCGAAAATATGTCCTCCGGATGCCAGACATTCACTTTTCCACTGATCTGTTGGTAACAATAATTTAACTGTAGCAAAACATATTTAAGTACAGTTCATCTCAAAAGATGTCAGCAAATTTGAACAAAAATACAAAGGTTTTGCATTTGTAATTGACTTTTAAGTCCACTCATGAACCCAGAAATTGTTTTATCCTCTGTTGCTTAAACAAAATATTATACCAAACTCGACAACCAAAGCAATGAAATTCTTTGCCTCTATTCCAATATAAAATTATAAAGAATAAAGATTCGAAAAATTCATTGTTTGGAATAAGAATGCGTTTGTTTAAAAAAATCATGCTACATTTTCCTCTGTGCAGTTTTGTAACACATTTTGGCACCAATTCTGAATAAGTTTGAAATGAACCCCTTAAAACCATATTTTAAATTTTTACCTATTTCTGGCATACAAGTTTAATTTTGAGCTTTAGTTACTCAAAAACTTATAGTAGAACTAGCTGATCCCACAAAAAAAATAATTCTATTAATATCGTTTAAAATTTGAAAGAGTTTCATGCCTAATTAGGAATGATTAAAAATTTTATTTTAGATAATAAATATCTGCATCGAAGTTGAATGATATATAAAGAAAAAAGTTTTATTATTGTATAATTGTTCAAAACTTGTTTTAAACCATTATTTTAAACAACGCTCCTTGTCTAATGCCTCTTCCGGTTTCTCAGTAGAAGGCCATCAACAAATTGTAAATCCATTCTGAGTTTCAATATTCTGTGACCATTATTTTCAAAGCTATACAATATTAAAAAATTTTCTTTTTTGGAGTGGAGCCACTCCCCTTGTCCAATACCAGTTCCAGTTTCCAAGTATTTCCGGATATCACCAAAAAGTAATTCCACGCCGTGTTCCTTTATTCTGTGACTATTAAAAAAATTCGTTTTATATTGGCGGAGCCACACCCCTTTTACAATACCCGTTTAACAATACCCGACACCACCACAAAGTTACTACATTCTAAGTTAAAATGTTTTATAACTTTTACTTCCATACACTCAGAAAAAATGTTCTCGGAATATGAAAAAAATGCATCATATTTAGAGAAAAATGGTACAGACTTTGCCCCAGAGAATGCTTTTCTCTAAATGTGATTCTAAAAATTCTCTAAAAATGCTTTTCTGAAAAAGAGAAATATATAAAAATATATCATTTTTAGAGAAAAAGACATTTTATTTAGAGAAAAGATTTGTTTTTATTGAAGAAAATACTTCGAATAGTACATTTTTTATCAAAATATAGAAAACATTTTGCATTTTCAATAAATTCTTCTCTTTAAATGAGATTTTTTTTGGTAAGAAAAATACTTATCAATATTAGAGACATGAAATATTTTCATTTCCCACAAGTGAAGAAATATTTCTTCGAAAATGTACAAATTTATTCAAATTGAAGAAAATTTTATTTGAAAAAGAGAAAATTGCTATTATTGAAAATAGAAAAATTTTGTATCGCAGCAAAATAGGTATTTTTTTTCTGAGTTTTTTCTGATTTTTTTCTGACGAAGCTCACTTTTGGCTGAATGGTTATGTCAACAGTCGGAACTGCCGAATTTGGTCTGAATAGCAGTCATAAGCAGTTCAAAACCAATAATTTCCTAAAATATTTAGTTGTATGCTCTCATCACTTGTCAATTTTGTGAAAAAATGTGTTTTGAATTCAAAAGTTTGACTTTGCATGTCAATATCTTAGTTGAATTTTAAAGATACTCCAATTTTTTTAATTGTTTCTTAAACTTTGTTAAATTTATTTTCAAATGTGATAATAATCACTGTGAAGCTGTAAACAAAGTATTCTTAATGAATTTTCTTAATATTGTCGTTAGTTATTTAGCCGATACTTCAACCAAATGGGAGATGATAGAGAAAAAAATGTCAAGAGAGAGAAAAAAATGTCTCAAATTGAATGTTCTGAACTGGGCAGTCAATATCTCTGACATTTTTGAAAAGATTTTATGTATTTTTCTTTTTTTTTGTATTTAAGTCTTATCAGTTGACTTTAAGAAATTTATTAAAATTTAACCAAAACTTTTTTGTTTATATTTATATTATTTCTTTAAAAAAGGTACCATGTCCGTCCGTCCGTCCGTCCGTCCGTCCGTCTGTGTGTTGTCCGTATACACAGGATAAGAAGAAGGAGTAGAGATAATTGGATTAATCTTGGTACACATGGTCACATGCACCCAAGGATCTGCACTATTGAATATTTTTGTGATCCGCTCACGGACACGCCCACCTCCCATACAACTCAGCTCATAATTAACCTACAACAATTAAATTTGGTGTGCATATATTTTATGTCAACACAAGGATGTCTTCGAAAAATGGACGCCATCCGCTCACTGACACGCCCACCTCCCATACAACCCAAAAATTGAAAACGCAATAAATAAGCCTGTGTTTAACCTAAAGAGCTAAAATTTGGCACATATGTTTTTTATGACAAGACAAAGATGGTTTTGTTATAGGGTTATGTTTGTCATAGAGAAATTAAATTTGGTATGTATGTATTTTATACCAAAACTAAGGTGTGTTCAAAAATTGGGAGTAATCCGTCCAAAAACTCGCCAACCTCCCATAGCGAAAGCACAATAAAGGCATTAACTGTGAGCTACAGGAATAAAACTTGGTATGTGTACATTTTTCATCAACATTTAAATGCACATAAAATATAGGCTTCATTAGCCCACGGACACGCCCATTTACAATAAAAATTTTTTTGTTTTTGAAAAGTGGGTTTAGGGTATTTCATAGTCGGCCTAGACCGACTTTAGACTTTCTTTACTTGTTTTGATGAAATTTAATATATTTTAAAATATTGTTTTTCTATTTTTTTTTTTAAATAAATGGAATTAAAAAATGCATGCTAAACGATTGTAAACTCAATCTTGACACTTAATTAATAAACTTCGTGGTTCGTGCCACCAAAAATAAATGATTTTTTTGACGAAATTAAATTTTTTTTTTTGAAAATATATTTTTTCTATTTTTTTTTTTGTTTTTTAAATTATTAAAATTCAAAAATAATTTATTTGAAGGAAATATCTTAAAATCTTCAATCAATTCAAAGTTATAGCCTCAAACTTATTTTAACTAATTCGCTTTTATTACATAATTATAATTAGGAAAACAGAAAATTGGTTGAATTTTGATCCCAGGCTATACTAGTTCATATAAATATAAATTTTTTTAAAAAAAAATTGTTTCTGATTTATTTAAGAGAACATTTTTTTGTAGCTGCCATGAGAGAATTTGTTTGAAAAATGTTTAGATTCGTATAACTCTAAAGTGGTTGGACCGATTTTAATAATTTTTTTTCTAAACTGTTCTTCACTTTTTATTTAATGTTTACTCGAAGCAATTTTTCTCGAACAAATTTTATTTGGTTAGAAAGTTTAATAATAAAAATATTTTTTTATTTGGAATCAACAAATTTTGTAATTTTTTGTCTATGGTACAAGGTACTGTAATATGGTGTAGAGAGACTTTTACTAGAGGTCTCTGAATACACCTACTAAGTCAAATGCATTTATTTTGAAAGTTGCTTATTCTCAAGCAACTGCTAGCTTTAAATTCAAATCGCTGCTAGCTTTAAAGTGACTTTTGATTGAATCATCATTTCATTTTTATTATGATACAAGTTTATTTTACAATCTCTCCAGTTCTCTGCCGATCTTGACATCAATTTTGGCTGCAAAATTTTTGACATTCTTTGACGTAACTTGAGGCAATGTTTGTCTCAAAATTCAATTTGATATTAAAAAATAAAAAAATAAAATTAAAGGTTTTGTATTTCACACTTTTTGTTAGCTCATCAAGCAATAAACAAGGTTTTGTCTAGAAAAAAAATGTCATATATAAAACATAAATAATGTTGAAAAGCTTTAAGCAATTTTGTATAACTTTATGAACGCTTGAACCCAAAAATCTTATCTTTGATTATCTTTTAGATAGATAATATAGCGTAAGCAGCTACCAAAACTGAACTGGAACAAATCTTATCATCTATTGTTAGTTTGTATAATAATGTCTTAAGCGCTTTACAAATATTCACGCCCAGACGAGGCATTACTTCACACCAAATTAGAAGATTTCACAACAATTTTAATTAACAATTCATGAGATACATTAAAACCAAATGCAAGCAAGTCATGGAATTTAATGGCAAAAAAAAACGAACTGATAAAGAAGAGTTTTTCGGTTGGTAGGGGGTTAGGTAGGGAAAAGTATATTTGGCGCCGCTTGATATCAAATCGCAAACGCATTTACACAATGCGTCACAAGCAGACACGACACGAGTCAACAAAATAAATCGTTTTACTTATTTAATGTTTCTTTTTTGATGTTTTGTTTTGTTTTTTGCTCAATCTTTTTTGGCATATCTTTAATTTGTATCTGCAACAGCTACAACATAAAATCCGCTTCATGTGGCGTTACATTTACATGACTAACGGACGTATTTAGCAGATACATAATTCAAGCTGACGAATCTGAAGATTGATACGACGATACAAGCCAAAAAATAATAAGAAAAATTAAAAACAAATAAATAAAAAAAAAAAACAAAACAACACAAAAAACTTCAGGAAAGCAACACAAATGAACAAATTAAAAGAACGTGTTCTGCCGGAACATGATCTGAGCCAAAGCATGAGCTGAATTTTGAAAAGATTATCAAAGCAAATAACACAAAACAAAAACAAAAAAAAAAAATAAATTAAAAAAAACTAAAAAACAACAATAACAAAAATATAACAACAGAGATACGCGCGTCTTTGAAACTAACAGACAGCACAGCAGAAATTAAAAAAAGGTATACAAAATGTTAAAAAAAATTTTAAAAAATATAAACTGTCTTATAGACAAAACTTTAGAGAACGCATGAGAAGTTCAGACAAAAACAAAAGAGTTAAAAACGAAAAAAAAAAAAATTTAAATAAAAACTAATTTCAGCGAAAGCTTCTGCAAATTAAGCGCATAAAACAAAAACTTACTCTACATTTCGCAGAATTTTCGGCGAATTTTGAAGTTTTCATATTTATTGCGAATATTGACAAAATTCAAAAATAAAAAAAAAAATAAAAATTCAATTTCACAGAATTATTAAAAGAAAAAAAAAATGTTAGGAATCACTGTCTGTCTGTTTAGACGGCAACATTTTCATGTTTTTTTTTTTTTGTTATTATTATTATTGTTGTTGTTGTTATCTAGCTTATTTGCAATCGGGCAATACACAGCAAGATAAACATATACAATACATTAACCTTCATTTGTTGTAATGTTTTTTTTTCAATTTTTTTTTCTGTTTATTGTATCACTTTTTGTGGTTTTCTTTATGCTATTTTTACGTTTTTGCTGCTATTTGAGTTTCAACCTGAGGGCTAGTTATAAAAAAAAAAAAAAAAAAACTGAGATAGATACTTCAAATTGTCGCTGATAAAAGTAGCTAACACATAAAAAAAAAAAAAATTAAAAAAAGCAACAATGCTTAGATTTTTTTAAATGGCGTCTGACAGCCAGACAAACAATTCATCAAGCAGATAGTTTAAACATGGTTCTTGCCCTGCCCAACTGCTGCTACTATCTAGAAAATGAAGCCAGAATCTAGCAAAGCAAACTTTTATTTGTTCTGACAAATTAATTTACGCTGTCGGCAGTTAAATCAACAAATCTTTAGTTGATTTTAACTAACTTTTTTCTTTGATTTTTGAAAAAAAAGAACAACCACCTGAATGACATACATTGTTTTGGTTTAAGCTTTTATTTACATGAGCTTTAAAGTTTCCAACTGTGCTGCCAGGCTAGGTTTTATTATAAATGAATTTTATTTTTTTTTTAATTTTTTTTTTAATTTTTGTTGTTTTTTTTTTTGTGTATTTTTATCTTACTACCAGTGTTTATTTGCTGCATCAAATAAACAGAACTCTTTTTATTTTTATTTACTGTTCTATCTCAAAACTAAGATTCTAAGGCAACTTTTTGTTTTTGTTATTCTTGTTTAATTTTAAATTTTTTTTTTGTTTTTTTTTACTTCTTTTTTAAAATTTTGTTTTTTATTTTTTTTTTTCTCTCATTCGCCGCTATAGATCTTCAAGTAGCTGCTCATTTCTGCGTCCAACTTAATTCGTTATTCTTTTCTATAGCAATTCCTGGAATAACATGTCTAGAGACTGCAGCAGGTCTCCAAAAATCCAAAAATTAAAAAACCAAAACCAAAATCTTTTCTTTGCATTTTGTTTTTGTTTAGACAAGCAACAACAAGCAATTCATTGTCTAAAAAACCTGTCAGACATGCGCATTTCTTTTATTCTAACATCAATTCTAAAGAAACCTTCAAGTGTCTGAAAACGAGGCTTAGATTGCATTAGCTTCAGATCACTATATATATAAAAGCATTTAAATATGTATGTTATAGATTTTATCTGGGAAAGATTAAATGTTTGGCTTACATGCCACACGCTATGATTTTTTTTTTCTTATTTTACTTTGAAGAAATGATTCCTTGATGCGAAGGTGAAGAAAAATTTTGACATTTCTGTCATAAGTTCAATTTTTTATTTGACACATCTGACCTTTTGACACGTTTTAACATTAGGTCTGTTCCCGTACTTTTTGGACTAAAAATGGTAAAACTGTCAAAAGTCTGAGAATGAGAAAAAATCTTTCGAAAATAGAGAAAAACACAAAAAAGTACGGGAACGCTTCTCGGACTAAAATTGTAAAAACTGTCAAATAAGATAGTTTATCCAGCATTGCCTTGATGTGAAGCATCGGTATTGCAGATGAAATGCCTCAGATTTTTAATAATATTGAAATTAATTCTCAAGTTAAGAATTTATATTAGTTTTTACACATTTTCCCATGTTTCTGGGTTCCATTTTATTAGTTTGAAATCAGTTTTGATGTATCGCAATTTCATTGCTAACTTGTAAACAGCTGATTTGAAGCTGTTTGACACTTTTACCATTTTTACCCGAAGAAATTTCTCGGACTAAAACTTGCAACTTTTGACAAGGAGGGGAAATGTTTCACTCTCTCGATTGCACTCTCTTTTACCATTTTTTCGTGTACGGGAACGCTTCTCGGACTAAAACTGGTAAAAACTGGTAAATTGGACTAAAACTTTAGAGTACGGGAACAAACCTATTATAACAAAAAATTCATTGTTTATTATTTGACAGATGAAAAAAAATCTATTGAAAATATCGTTGAAGGATAAAAGAGCACACAACCAAAATTTGTCTGATCCAATTGCTATAACCACATACCCTTATGACGTTGTTTTCAAATAAAAATTATATATAATTAAGCTAAAACTTACAAATTATAATTATAATTATGTGGAATAAGTGAGCTGGTTGAGGTTGAAAGAAGCCTTGAGTTTTTTATGGCACGAAAAGTTAATTAATTTAGTATCAAAACAAAATAAATTCATCTTAAATACGCTTTTTAGGTTGACAGAAAATTAAAAATACAATTTTGAGTTATTCATTTTTCACAACAAAAATCATTTTTACCCCATATTTTGAGAAAAGATAAAATTTGTTGGTCTCTTTTTAAAAGGGATTATTTAAGTTTAAACAAAAAATAACGGTAAAAGTTTTATGAATTTTTTTAACCTTAACTAAGAAGACTTAAATATAAAAAAGAAATAAATGAAATTTATTCAAAAATGGCAGAGATATTGACTTCCCAATTCAGAACATTCAATTTGAGTCGTTTTTTTTCACTCTCTTGCAGCGTTTAAAAAACTTAAAAAACTTCAGTTGCTTTTGCTTTTGCTTTTACTTTGCTGTGCTTAGTGAAAATCGAACAGTAACAGCAAAAGCAGCAGCATTAAAAATAATTTGTTTAACTGCATAGTGCTACGAAAGCAAAAGAAATTATTTTATTGCTTTGCTTTTCATTTTGCTTTTCTTATTTGTTGCAGCACTAAGAAAACAGCAATTCGTTTGCTTTGCTTCGTTTTGCTGAGGGATGAAAATAGTTTCAGCAAAAAAGCAAAAGAACAGCAGAATAGCAATATTTTGCTGCGGTAGTGCTACCGACAGTTTTTCAAAGTAACAACATTCATACACGACTGCGCACAAGTGTACATATTATATAAAAAAAAATGCAAACAGACATGCGCCTCTGAAACGACGCAGCATAGAAACGACGAAGAAGAAATCACGAAAGCCAAACGAATACACAACATCTGAAAGCAAAGTGCAACTTAGCTGCTTAATAACTGCTGCTGTCAAAGTGCTGTGACAAATTAGAAAAGCAAAGTGAAAAGCAAAGCAAAAAAATAGTTTATTTTGCTTGCGTAGCACTTCGCAGTAAAATAAATTATTTTTATTGCTGCTGCTTTTGCTTTGCTTTTCAAAATTCACACAGCAAAGCAAAATTAACAGCATAACAATGTTTTTAAAAACTGTCGGAAGCACTACCGCAGTAAAAATTTCGTTGCTTTTGCTATTCTGCTGAAAGCAATTTAAGCCCTGCTCTCTTAACATTTTTTTCCTCTTCCCTCATTTGGTTGAAGTATCGGCTAAATAACTAACGACAATTTTAAGAAAATTCATTAAAAATACTTTTATTTAGAGCTTCTCAGTATTTTTTATCGCATTTGAAAGAGAATTTAACAAACTTTCAGTAAAAATTAAAAAATTGGATTACCGTTAAAATTCGACTAAGATATTGACGTGCAAAGTCAAACTTTTGAATTCAAAACACCTTTTTTCACAAATTTGACAATTTATGAAAACATAAAACTACATTTTTTTATAACGTTTTTTGCTTTTTGAACGGCTTCTAGCTGTTCTTCAAATCAAATTCGGCAATTCTGTTTGTTGACATAGCCATTGAGCCAAAAGTGAGCTTCATCGCTACACTCAGGGAAAACTTGTTGTTACACTCAGAAAAAATGCCTATCTTTCTGCGATGAAAAATTGCTCTAACGAAGAAATTAATGATTGTCCACTTTACATTTTCAAGGAAATATTTCTTCAATTGTGGAAAATGGAAATATTTTGTGTCTCTAATCATGATAAGTATTTTTCTCGCACAAAAATTTCTGATTTATAAAAAATTTTTGAAAATGAAAAATGTTTTCTATATTTTGAAAAAAAAATTTCTTCAATAGAAGTATTTTCTTCAATAAAAACAAATCTTTTCCAAAAATAAAAAAGTCTTCTTGTCTAAAAACGAAATATTATTATATATTTCTCTTTTTCATGGAAGTTTTTAACTATTTTAAGGATTTTTTTAAGATCACATTTATTAAAAACTATACCAAAGCCTATAACAGTTTTCTCTAAATATAATGCCTTTTTTAACATATACCGAGAAACTTTTTTCTGAGTATATATTAAACAAATCATGGGTTGAAATAACAGACTTCACTGTTAAATACCATCCAACAAATGAAAACTTTCAAATCAACAGTCGATTGACTGTTGGTCTAAAGAACATGAAACCCACACTCAGAAAAAAGTTTCTCGGAATTTGATAAAAAGTGCCTAATATTTAGATTGCTGTAGAGAATGCTTTTCTCTAAATGTGATCCTAAAAATTATCTAAAAATGATAAAAAGCTTCTATGAAAAAGGGAAAATATAAAAATTTATCGTTTTTAGAGAAAAATACTTTTTATTTTTGAGTGAATTTTTTATTAAAATATAGCAAAAATATTTCATTTTCAATAAATTTTTCTATATAAATGAAAATTGTTTTGTGCGAGAAAAATACTTATCATTAGAGACATTGAAATATTTCCATTTCCCAGAAGTGAAGAAATATTTCTTCGAAAATTTATTCTAATTGAAGAAAATTTTATTTGAAAATGAGAAGATTGCTTTTATCGAAAATAGAGAAATTTTTTATAGGAGAAAGATACGTATTTTTTTTGTGCATGTAAAAACATAATTTTTAAATTTTATCACTCTTATGGAAGCTCATGTTTAGCCGAGTGTACTGATGTGTGCGTCTAGTACTCGACTGTCTTAGGTTCAAATACCGGCAAGACCAACAAAGAATTTTTTTTATTTAAAATATTTGTGTTTTTTTAAATAAAAAAATCCATTTTTCCAATGTACCAATTTTTCAAGATTATTAGCAAACTTATTTTGAAGGTTTTTTTTTTTGACCAAACAGTTAATGAAACAGAATTAAAAGCTAAATTATTAAATTACAATTTTTGTTACTTACACAGCTAGGATACGAACCCATGTCCTCCGCACTGGGACAGTCTAGCACACTTCCACTGAGATATTGATAACGATAAAATAAATATAGCATTTGAAAAATATTACTTAGAAGACAGAAATTTCAATAAAAATCCAAAAACATTTCAACAGATGATTTTAACAGCACAAAAATACTTTGAAACGTTCATTCAACAAAGACTACTATTAAACTATTAACTGAAAATCAAATCATACAATCTAATAGCGTTTTGAAATAACAGCGACTGATTGTCAATATTACAGTCGATATTTGAGTGTAAAGACAATTTTTCGATAAAAAAGTGGATCTTCATGCAAATTTTCTAAAGGCCATTCACCAAACAAAGGACATTGTGGTCAGTCACTTGGCTTCAGTTCTTGCAGCAGCTGTATTTTGTATGATTATATACTGAGGTCCTTAATAGACATATCGCGATCTTGATTGACACTGGCCGATACAACAGCAAGATTTTCGTCGGTATGCACTCTCCATACCGTGGGAATTTGGTCACAATACCTTAAGTAGCCTCTTTGGTATGTCGCTAATGACGATCATAGAATGGACGTAATTTACGAAACAAATTTTGATTTTAAAATGCAATTTTTTGCAAGCGTTGTTCGTTTGTTAGTCTTCTCATGGTAAACTAGGCAAAACTAACTGGGCATTTTTGGCCTTGCCACATGTTACGAATCACGCGTGAGGTGTCAAAATTCTGCACTGAAAAAACAAATTGCAAAAAAACTCACCCTTAGTGCATTTTTATTAGTTATCTCATGAACAGTTCTTATTCTCCTACACTCAGAAAAAAATGTCTCGAAATATGATAAAAAAGGCATCATATTAAGAGAAAAATGGTATAGACTTTGCTCCAGAGAATGCTATTCTCTAATTGCAATACTAAAAATTCTCTAAAAATGATAAAAAGCTTCCATGAAATGGAAAAATATATCGTTTTTAGAGAAAAATACCTTTATTTTTGAGAAAATATTTGTTTTTATTGAAGAAAATATTTCCCATAGTGAATTTTTTATCAAAATATAAGAAAAGCTTTTAATTTTCAATAAAATTTCTCTATAAATGAGAAATTTTTTGTGCGAGAAAAATACTTATCATTATAAGAGACATTGAAATATTTCCATTTCTTAAAAGTAAAGAAATATTTCTTCGAAAATGTGAAAATTTATTCTAATTGAAGAAAATTTTATTTGAAAAAGAGAAAATTGCTATTATCAAAAATAGAGAAATTTTTTAACCGGAGCAAGGTATGTATTTTTTTCTCAGTGTAGTATTTTTTTATGAATTTTATTCACAAAAATTGTGAATTATTCATGTGACTCATGTATTTTTTCATGGCATTACGAAATTTTCTATTGGTTCATGCATCTTGTACACACACTTTCTGAACTTTAAGTACCCCAATAGGCAATTAAATCAGCGCTCTTCAAACAAAGGCCTCCAAATACTACTACTTTTGAAGACCAAACACATGCTTTCCTCGCTGCTCTTCTATCGAGCTCTTCTTGAAGGCACAAAAGGCACAAACCTTTCTCCAAAAACTGACTTTTCATATACTTCAGGGCAACTTTTTCGATTAAAGTTAGAATATATAAGAGTCAAAAAATACAATGACATAATAATGGCCCTTCTTACTGCTATATTAAAGATTATAGATTGAAATTAATCTGAGTTAAAAAAAACATAGGAGAGGAGATAAAATCATAAGAAGAAATATTTTGTCAATATTTTTTGTTTATCCCTTCCTTTAGCCATTCTTAATAAGTGCTTCTAGCAGGCCTCTTTAGAGTCGCGACAGAGGAAGGTCTACAAAATCGATATGAAGGCCTGCTATTAGCGCTTCAAAGCCCTGCTTATGCCCACTGGGACATGGCTTATGTAACTTTCATGTTGTCATGTTGGTTTTTCTTTTGTTTTTTTTTTTTTGTACATTGATATCATGAATGGTTCATGTGGCTCATGTTATTGATTACTGGACTAAAATTTATAAATTTGATTCATAGAGTTCATGTTAAAATTCATAATTTTTGTGTACTTTTTTGGTTTGGTGTAGCTTTAAGTCTACTTTTGAGTTGAACTTTCAGCAAGTTTGAAGTTACAGATACACTTCTTAACATAGATACTCGCCATGGAATTTAAACTACAAATTATATCTTAATAATGATCTTAATGATCTTTGATCTGAAATCTAAATCTATTACTTCATCTTAATCGTATATAAAGTATATTTTAAAAAATTTTAAAAAGAAGCAATAGCATGCATCTGAAAGAATGTTTGGTAGAATTATAGAAAATTATTTAAAAATTTAAAAAAAAATAATTTTTTATATGTTGATATGATTTTTGCAAAATCAAAATTTACTCTAATAACATTTTCACAGTACATTGAGCTTTAAGCTATATATTTCTCAGCTGAACTGAAAACATTTTAATTGACTAATTATAGCTGATAACAAAAATTAAAAAGATAAAACTATTGAGCTTAAGGAGGGACATAACATTCGCAGCAGAGAGAACAGACATTTTTTAAAAATTCAAAACTCAGTCAAAAAACAAACATTTTTGCAAAATTTGTTTTTATTATTGTAGAGAATTGAACAAATTACAAGAAAAAAAAATATATATTTTTCACTCCAACATGGTTTTATAGAGCTCCAAACTGGCGGCAGAGAAAAAAACGGGGCCTCGTGGTTGCAGCGCTGGGAGTCGCAAAAAATGTACGATCTGGAAAAAAAATGCCTTTTTTAAATCTTAACAAAATTGGTTATCGTATGACGGGAGCTTTTTTTAATTTTTTTTTTTTGCAATTTTTGATGATGTTCTAAATTTGAAAGTGTGTTTTTTCGAAAAAAATTTTGACTTTAAAAATTCATAAAAAATCGAAAAAAAAATTTAAAAAAAGCTTGTGTCATACGATAGCGAATCAAGTTTAAAAAAATACAAAAAAAAAATTTTGTCAAAAAATTAACCCGCTAGTGCCGCAACCAGTACGAAAAACATAGTTTCGACATAAATGCGTTCAAAGTTTGTGAACAAAGAAAAATGCATGGAAAAATAAAAATGCGCTCTCACTAATCCGGCTGTAACTTTTATGAACCCGTAGGAATTATTCCATGAAATTTTTTTTTTGGATTTTTTGAATATTTACTAAAATACAAAATTATGAAAAAAAATAAATTTCAAAAAACAGCCAATGTCATGTCCCCCGTTAAAAGCTGGCTACACTCGACGCACCCAAAGATAGTTTCCGCCAACAGGCAGTCATAGAATTTTTATATATTTTTATATAATTTATTAAAGTAATCTTTTTGTTTCTATTTTGCTAAACGGTATTTAAATTTCAACAACAACAACAATAAATACAAAAAAGCCAACTTAGCTGCATCAATAAAACATTCACTCAATCGAGCTGGCATGACGGCAAGTGGCAACACTTACCGTTACATTAACAACAAAAGCTGTTATCAGCAGTGAAAACCGGATAAATAGCGGCTTATAAAAAGAGCTTAGAGTCAAAGCGTTGTTTTTTTTTTTGGTTGTTGTTGTTGGTTTTTATTTGGGTTGGTTGTTGTGATTACTCGTATGCAAACATAGTTAAAGGCTTAAAGCTTGTTTTATGATTTCATGTTGGTCAAAGAAAATGGAAAAAAAAAATTCAAAAATTGCGAGTGCCAAAAATAAGAGGAACCAAAAGAAGAGGAAGAAGAATTGGGAAAAAAAAATCAATCATGCTTATTTTTTATTGGCTTATTTTTTTTGGCAGTGAAAGAAGATCTGCAAAAAGCAGGCAGGCAGAAGACGACATACAGCCAGCAACAGGCAGTCTAAGTTGGCCAACAACTGCATGCAAGCAGCTTCTAAGAAGCTTGCAAAATAAAAAGAAAAAAAATTTAAATTAAAAAAAAACATAGCTTTAAGCAGCAAAACATAAGTTTAAAAAAAAACAATAAGCAATTTAATAAAAAAAAATTTTAAATCACTTTTTTTTGTAAAAAGTTGATATAAAGCAAAGGCTTTCTTTGTAGGGATCTTGTTGTTGTTGTTGTTGTTGTTGTTGTTGTTGTTGTTGTTGTTGTATTAAACTTTGATTTATGCTGCAAGATTTCAAAAAAGAGATATTTTTTATTTCATGCTGCTTGAAGCAACAACGCAGCAGCTCTGCTAGGGATCGATGAAATGCGATGGCATGGTTTGAAATGGGATGGTATGGCTGGAATGGCATAGATGTTGTTGCTTGAACTGGGCTGCCAAAACAGCACACACGGCTGCTCCTTGCCAACATAAGCAGCTGAAAGCTATATTAAGCCCAAAGCCAGTCATTGTTTGTCTGAGCATCTTAATGTTCGTGGTCTGTCTGTCTGTGGCAGCGACTGACCGTTTGTCTGTCCAACCCTTCAAGTGTTTGGGTTCGAGATGTTTAATATAAATAATTTTTTGATTATTTGTTTGCACTGTTGCTGCAGCATCATCATCAGCTGCAACTGACTGCTTTTACCGCGGCTTTCCGCCTTCTTGTCGTTGCACGCTTCCTACACAAATCATTTGCGCAGCCGCAGCCTGTTGTGAGTCAAAATCGTATAAAAAAAGCTTAAAAAAAACATATAAATAAATAAATGAACTGGCAGCTTTACAGAACTAAAAAAAAATATTAAAAATTAACTTGCTTAAATAACTTCTTTTGAGAATTTCTCCCTTTTTTCCCCCTATATCCTTTCCTTTACAAAAAATTCGTCAGTTAACAGGCTTAAACTGGCTATACTATAGGAAGTTAGTTTCATAAATTTTTTGCATGATTTATGCTTATTTAGCACATTATAATTGCACGCTTTAAACTTTATTTGAGTTGGCTTAAATCATACCGAATCCATTTTTAACCGCTTCTGTTACCCGCTGAGCATGCATTTTCATGCAACTCCATTTTTTGATATGTCATTTCTTGCTGAAAAGGGTTTTATTTGTTGCCTCTTGATTTATGTTGAATTTCTGTTAATTTGAGCTAAATTGCATTAATTTAGCGTTTCGTGTTGAAGTTGACTAATAAATAAATTTAAATATTATTTATGTTGAGCTATGTTGGCTTGTCATCAATTTAACACAACGCTTAAAACTCGTTAACAACGCTAGTTAAACATCAATTTATATCTATTTATTGATAGCCAATAAAAAACCTGTTTGAATGTTTTCCAAAAGCTATGCAAAAACCTTCAAATTTTGAATTCACAAACGTTTAAATCTTTGATTTAAGCTTGCAACTTGAAGGTTTTGGCTGGCTGGACGTTAAAGCAATTCGTTAAACGTTAAAATAAAACATCAATCAAAATTAAGTTTATATATTTTTGATGCTGATATTTTATAATTAAAAAACAATAATCAAAATTATATAGCAAAAGCAATTATCTACTTAAAAATTACTAGATTTTATTACTTTTACTAAAGTATGCTTAAAGTATGCTTCAAAATGTTCAATCAAATAATTACCTTGCCCTTCAGTAGTCTGCAGTTTGATCGCTCAATTTTCAATGGCAATTAATGTTGAAATTTAATTATTTTAATTTACATTTATTACACAGCAAAATATTATATTTATTTCTAAAACAGAACTTTATGCTGAATGTTTTTGCTGAACAAAGTTAAAGTCTGTCTGTTAAGAGTTGAGTTAAAAATATTCCATGAAATTGTTGCTTGTTAGAAATACTTCACTTTAAGTCAATTTAAGCTTATTTTGCTACACTTTTTTTTTTCAAAATAGATATGTAGAAAATAATAGAAACCATCAAGTTTTGACTTCTACACCTTAAGAACTCCATTACCTGAAATGGAGTGAATTGCATATTTTTAGGAGCTCTATATCTCATAAAAGTTAAAAATGTGCTATTTTTCTCAATTAAACTCCACTATTGGCAGATCTTCTCCAAAGCAATATATAATAAAATTTTGTAAGAAATATTTTCATAGAACATTTTAACCCACTACGATCTCATCTGAGGGTACCTATTTTTTTAAACATTTTTTGCAAAAGCGTCAAAAAGACCCATAAAAAAGGGCGCTAGAGGGTTAAAAAGTTTTACAAAAATGTGTATCATAAAATTTTACTAAATGTCTGTGAACACAACAAGTATGTCAAATGCTTATATATAAAAGTTTTCTTATACTTTATTTTAGTAAATTTTTTTACTATTTAAATTTTTTTAGTAAACTTAAAAACCGCCAACAAAATATGCCGCTCTTAGCTCTAAGCCGGAACTGTTTTGGGCTTAACCCATTTTCTCTCGGCGTTGCATTCACGCAACACGAAGTTTTACTTAACAAAATGCAGTAAAAATTAAATTATTTCAAAAATTCTTCATGCACGTATGCAACCCTTTCAGTATCTTTTAAGAAATAATAATAAAAAAAATTTAGAAAGGATAAATTTATGATAAATACATTCTAAATAAAGTAAATAAACAAAAAAAAAAAACAAAATAAAATGGAACTAGGTTTTTGAGCATGTCCTTTGCAATGAACATTAGTCTTAAGTAGTTTTGTTTTCTAGTTTTTTAAAAGACATTCACTTATTTTGGATTTGCTTTCTATAACATCAAGTAAAACAAAATGCAAATAAGTTAATTCATAAAGATAATTCGAAAACCAAAACGTTCACTCACTTTAGTTGTTTTCTTCTCGGCTCAACATGCTCTCAAGGAAACAGCACGTGCTATTGTTGTGAACCAGGTATGATATTTGTAGTGGATATCCACTTTTTTACCTCCTTTCGATTTGCGAAAGTACCCAACCCCTTTTAGTCCAAAAAAAAGGACTTTCGGAAACACTAACGATCAAAAAAGTAAACATCACACATGATTAAAGTTTTGTTCTCAATATTGAAACCGAAAAAAATTATTCTATTCAAATACATTCACAAAGAGAAGTTTAACAGTATTTATTTGGGTTATCCGATCAAAAAATTTCCGGCGATGAGCAGAACAAGATGATAGATAGAGGCAGATAATGTCGTTGATGTCAACGAAGAAGACGAGGAAGATGATAGCGAGGATATTGGCAGTAACGGAAAGCAAGTACGAGCTCGTTCAGTAAACATTTTTGGCTTAAAAGAGGTGTAAAAAAAATTCAATTGGCATTGGAGGAATCGAATCAGGAATTACATTTTTCGCAAGCTTTAAATTTTCAACTAATTTGATTGCTAGCGATCCAGAATCCTGAACTGAGCGCGAAGATTCCCAACAAGCGCAAGAAATATTGCGTAATCTACAAGTTGTCAACGACGCCACCAAAAGAGGTGAAATATTAGGAAAGAATATTTTTGCTTCAAGTCGTCACCGAAAATCGAAATAAATACATATCCATCCCATGACAAAAAGACATTAATTTTATTCAAGTAATCTTACAATTCTAGGAAATAGAGGGTAGGTATGTTGCGATAAAATGTTGGAAAGAAAAAACCAATGGTGGTCAGGCACACATTTTACCCTACTTGACGCACCCTGGGAGCGGTGGGGTCAAATTTTCTAAAAAAATCAATTTTGTATGGTAACCCCCCTTAAGGGTGCAGATTGGGGCAGGTATGTACCTGAAAAATTTCGGGAAAAAAAAGTTAATTTGGGTCGATCTTTCATTTCAGCCTTTTGGAAGCCAATTTTTGAAAAAAGTTAAAAAAAAAACAAGTAAAGAAAGTCTAAAGTCGGTCTAGGCCGACTATGAAATACCCTAAACCTACTTTTCAAAACCAAAAAAATTTATATTGTAAATGGGCGTTTCCGTGGGCGGATGACTCCCAATTTTTGAACACACCTTAGTTTTGGTATAAAATACATACATACCAAATTTAATATCTCTTTGACAAACACAACCTTATTTATTGAGTCTTAAACTTTTTGGTTTGTATGGGAGGTAGGCGTGTTCGTTGGCGGATGACGTCCATTTTTCAAAACCATCTTTGTCTTGTCATAAAAAACATACGTTTCAAATTTTAGCTCCGTAGGTCAAACAGACGCTTATTTATTGCGTTTTCAATTTTTGGGTTATATGGGAGGTGGGAGTGTCCGTGAGCGGATGACGTCCATTTTTCAAAGACATTTTTGTGTTTACATAAAACACATACATATCAAATTTTATTTTTGTAGGCTTATTATGAGCTGAGTTTTCAATTTTCGCGTTGTTTGGGAGGTAGGCGTGTCCGCAGGCGGATGATGTCTATTTTTCAAAACCATTTTTGGTTTTGTTATAAAAAACATATGTGCTAAATTTTAGCTATGGTTAAACAAGGGCTTATTTATTGCGTTTTTAATTTTTGGGTTATATGGGAGGTGGGCGTGTCCGTGAGCGGATGACGTCCATTTTTCAAAGACATTTTTGTGTTGATATAAAACACATACATATCAAATTTTATTTTTGTAGGCTTATTATGAGCTGAGTTATGCAGTTTTAAATTTTTGTGTTGTATGGGAGGTAGGCGTGTCCGTGGGCGGATGACACCCATTTTTCGAAAACATCTTTGTGTTGGTACAAAAGACATATATACCAAAGTTTATTGTTGTAGGATAGTTATGAGCTGAGTTATGCAGTTTTAAATTTTTGCGTTGTATGGGAGGTAGGCGTGTCCGTGGGCGGATTCCAAAAATATTCAATAGTGCAGATTGTTGGGTGCTTGTGACCATGTGTACCAAGTTTCATCCAATTATCTCAACTCCTTCTTCTTATCCTTTGTTTACGGACAACACACAGGCGGACGGACGGACGGACATAGATAGGTCGACTCACGTGGTGACGCTGATCAAGAATATATATACTTTTCTATACCGGACTCGCTTCGTTCTTTGCGTTACAAACGTTTGCACAAAGTTAATATACCCTGACCTTTCAGGTTTAGGGTATAAACATGTATAGGTGCCCCTTTAAAGGTTGGAATTATAGGGTTGATATGTTGCGATAAAATGTTGGAAAGAAATAACCAGGAGATTGGGCAGGTATGTTCCTGAAAAATTTTGGAGAAAAAAATTTATTGGGGTCGGTCGAACATTTCACCCCTCTAGAGGCAACATTTGGGTAGTTATGAAGGTTTTCGACTTATTTGTCCATTTCCCAACAACCTTTAACACCGATGCGGCACAACTTAATCCCACGCCACCCCGAATTTTTTTTTTTCAAAACCATTTTTTTGTCGACCCTCACAAAATTTAAAGTTCCTGGGTATCAAAATCCCGTTACTAAAGATCTCCATATATCACTGTCCCACCCCTAGTGCCTCAGCAACAAAACAAAATCTTATTTAATCATAGTATTATCGCATGAGAAATTCAACCAATTTTTTGTTTGCCTTTTTATAATTATAGATACAAATATTTGGTGCACTTCTTCGCACTCTTATTCATTTAAAAAAACAATTATCAAAATCGGTTGAGAAACACGGGAGAAAATTGTTTTTAACTTTTTTCCTTACGTCTATTTATATGGAGACTAACAAAAAGTACTCTCGCGTGCGAAAAAGGACTTTCAGAAGAGTAAAACAGTACCCTCCAAAATTATCAAAGATCACCACTGTTATGAAGACAAGTCACGGAATAAAAGGCAAAAATAGAGATTAGAACTGTTTGCAATGCATTCTTTATAAAAAATAACGATTTGCATTTCGCTACACTCATTTCAAATGCATGTCCATTACAAAGGACAAAATTAACGAAAGCGTTAAAAATAATTCACTCCTTTCATGGGCGTTCTCTGTCTAGTGATTATTTTCACAATAAGTCCAACATATCTTAAAAAAAACAGGAATTTTTTAAAACTAGTCTTTTTCGTATTTTTAAAATTTTTTAAGACACATTCAGTTATACTTTTTTACTGTTATGTGCATATTTCTGGATGTTATAAATGTGAGATTCACTTCGATATATTATTTTTGGGATTAAATTAAGCCTATGACATAGTAATGAACGATTTATTTAGCCGTAGCGCTGACGCTACGTTGGGATTTCCCCTGCTCAAGTTCGTTCTCTGCAAATGGCGACAGATACAAAAAATTTTTGACATTTTTTATCTTGATTCAATTGTTTTAAAGTGGAATTGATCAAATATTTTCATATTTTTTCACTACTTTTATATTCGGAAAGCAATGGGTTAAAAATATAAGCATACATTAGTACAAATTAAAACTGAGAAATATTTTATTAATACTTGAATTCTTTAAATTTGTTTGTCATTTTCTAATGTGCACAATAAACGATGCGAATCCGCTACAGTGGAACATGAAACATTCATTATTTTTGTATATGAAATTTATAAAATTCATGCACATATACGAACACAACAAGAACAGTGTATGTGATATGTGAAAAAATGCATGAATCTCGTGTACATACCAAAGCCTTCAAGATACTGCCGGCTTAACAAAGAAAACACACGATTTTTGCCAAAATTATTGTTCATTCTTCCACATAGCCCCCTTTTCTGACCAAATTGATTAGTAGAGTCAATCACATTTTACTAAACAGATCCATGCTACTTTGACCTGACTGATCTGGTAAACGGAAACATGTGTAGAAATGACGCATGATTTTTTTCTACAGTTTGCTCACGTTCAAACTTGCAATAGCATGGCTTTTTGGTTAGGCGATGGACTCTCATGCGATAGAGATACGGTAGTCTAGGTTCGATTCTTGTTTTGGACGGTTTTGAAGACTTATCGAAGACTAATATTAACCACATAACTCAGTTTGATTAAACAACAAAAACAGTATAAATTGACATGACAATCATGTGATTACCTTAAGTAGATAATCTAAATTTGGGAAACAAATTTAGAGTGTTTTTTAATATTCGATAAACTATAAGCCAAGAATATTTTTAAACTTTTTTAAAAAAATATTTATTGATATTTTGACAATAAAAAAAAAAATTTAAAAAAGAAAATTTTTACAGTTTAAAAATTACAAGCTGGTATTAAGGGGGAAGGGGGAGGGTGTTAAAAATGAGGATGCGCCCTTCTTGATGGGTAGAGGGGGAATTAGGATGCATCCTTCTTGATATGATTCCAACGCTTCTGTTGATCTGAACAAGAAAAGAAATAATATTCTGAATTAATAAGAATGTCTGAGTTACGGAAACAAAAAAAAAAAAGTTTCTTACAAAATCGCGGCTGTTTTGAAGAAAGTATTTCTTTGCCCTTTTTTAAAATTTTGGAATTTTTTAAAAAAAGTAAAAAAGAATATTTATCACGCCAGACGTATAAGAGAAAGTAGTTTTGAGAAAAATGCGTTTCAATCTTCATGTTTTAAATCTTTTCAATTGAAATCATCAATTTTAAAAAATTATTTTTTTAATTTTTTTTTTAATTTGTATTGTAAAAATATCAATAAATATCTTTTAAAAAAATTTGTAAAAAAATTCTTATATTTTTTTTATCGAACTTTAAAAACCCACCAAATATTTGTATCTCTAGACTAGTATGCCTACCGTCTTAACCTGACAATTCAAGTTTAAAAATGTTAACTAAGTTTTGTTTAATATTTGATTCAATTAACCATGTTTCTTCTCTAGGTGTAGGGTATTAATAAAAAGTTTCAATATTACTAACACATTTTAAACTTTGGAGTATGTTATAGTCAAACGTTAAAGGTGAATTCGGGTCTGGAAGGCAAAAAATTTATATTTTCGAAAAATTTTTTTAAAGATTTTTAAAAAATGAAGTAATTTTCTTTTATTGCATATAAAAGTGCAATGCTTGAACAATATGCTATAAAAATTTCACATGAAACTATTAAAAATTGAGCCAGTGAGAGACTCCACCTCACGATCACGGTAAAAAATTTTCTCAGTGTAGTCGCTATATGTCAGATAATTTTTATAAGAAATCAAAAATTCAAAGTTTTTCTGTTAGTATATGATTTTTGGCTTATTCTTAACTGAAAATTTTTTTCTTTAATTAAAAATTTAATTTCTTTGAAGAGGTTTTTATAAAATGTGTCATTTTGGCACACATTTTGGCCATATGTTGTTGGGCTAAGAAGTGAGTTGAAATTAAAGATTTCTTAAAAAAATTCTTCATTCAAGCCAACCCAAACATGTTTTAAAGCAGTGTGCAAAATTTCAAGCCGATTGATGAAATATTAAAAAAAATACTACCGACTTCAAAAAAGTGATTTTGAGAAAAACATGATTTTTAAAGATTTTCGTTCAGCACGATGTGCCTTAAATCTCTCCCATTCTTACAGTTTTTCTCGTAACGACTTGAAATTTTCAGACAATATTCTTGGCAGCATTCAAGCGTTATACTATATATAAAAAAATTAAAAAAAAAATTAATTTTTTAAAGTTTCAAGACCCAGATAAGCCGGGTTAACGTCGCGAGTCTCTTGATTTCTTGTGGGTTGCACATACATGTATGTTAGGCTGAGCCAACTGAGTCGTTAAGAGGACACCACTAAGGTTTAATTAGAGTGCAAATTGTAGCGCCCTTAATTTCAGCTATCAAGAAACCAAAATGTGGTTCATGTCGTTCAAACATGGTTTGGCTCCAAGACCATTTAACGAATTGTGACTTTTTTCAAAACCTTATTCAGACTTTTAACTAATTTTTTTTTTGTCGTTCGAAATATTTATTTTTTCACTCACAAATCAAGCGGAAAATTTAAACAATTTCCACCGCATAACGATCGCAACAAGCAACATTATCACGCATGATCAACATTTTGTAAACAACAACAAACCAATCAAGCATTAGTTGATTCATCAACGCCAGCGCTTAGTTCAAGTGGCTTCAAACAGCAGAGCAGTTTCAATTTAGTGATGAGATTTTTCTAAATCAGGGAATTGAGCTCTAGTTTGCACTTTTTTTTTCAACTGACTAAATTTTATTTAATGTTTGATATGCCTAAATAAGTCAAGTGATCGAGTACTTAAACAAGTTCGTGCGCATGCGTGGGCAATATTTATAGAGCTGCTGTTGCAGTTGCTGGTTGCTGCCACTTCTTGAGTTTGTGTGGAAAAATAATTGGCGGCAATTGAATGCAGTACAAGTTAGGCCAGCTGTGCACGAGCGGATCTAGTTAATACCGCACAATGCGGTGGCCAAACAACAAAGAGAAGGAAACGCAAATTAAGCGGGATGGTATGGCAAGAGCAACAACAAAAAATAATAATAATAAAATTTAACCCCGTTGCAAAAACAAGTGCAATTGTTCAGCTTACAAGTTGTTGTTGCTGTTGTAGTAGTTAAAATATTACAACAATATTAACAGCGCGCCGTGTTATTGTTGTTGTCACAAATGTTGCTGCTGCTGCTGCCATAAACATTGATGTATGGCATCGTGGCAGTCATGACGGTAAGCTACTGCTCCGCTACCACAAATTGCTGCATTCAGAGCAGCAGTCTACAAAAAAAAAAACAAAAAAAAAGGGTTGCCAGCATTGCAATTAATGCATAAATAACTACAACTAAAATTTGCATACGACACATGGCAGTTGTTGTTGTTGTTGTTGACAGCCAATTGACATTTCTTTGTGCTGAACATTTTGTTTGCAAATGTTTTTTGTACGAATTTTTTGTTGTCGTTGTTGTTGTTTTTTTTTATTTTGCAATTGAGGGAAGCGCATACAAAAGTCATTAAAGAAAAATGCCAGACATACATCCCTTCACTTTTATTTTTCTTCTGCTCTTGGAGGGTTTTTATTTTTGTTGGTTTTTTTTTTAAGTTTACATGTTGCCTCTTGACTGACATTTTTAAATGTTTTTAACGGTTTCATTTGACTTCTGGCTGTCTAGTTTAGCGCAGCAATAAGTGAAGGGAGCGAAAGACCCAAGTAAAGCAGAAAACTGGCGCAATCGAAGACTTCAAAAAATTGAATTTTTTTTTAAAAGTTTACTCTAGGTAAACATCGCAAAATTGGCTTAAAGGTATCGACATTTATAATATATATGAATTCAAAAACTTTCATAAAACTTAAAGACTTGAAGTTAAATTTGATGCACAAAGACGACATGACTTCTTTTCAATATTTTGAATGGTTCAGTGCATCAAAATAATATGACTTCTCTATTGGAACTCAAGATAATTTTTTTTATGGCATGTATTTTAACATTTTCTGCCAATTCGGCAAGTTTTGGCGAATTGTCTTTCGAAAAATGTGAAGAGTTCGTAAAAAATAAAATATTTTGGAATTTTTACCCAAAGTTGCACAAGAACTGTATTTTGGTGTTTGGTATGTTGACAAAAGTTACACCCTGAGATATTCTGAACAACTTCTACAAAGAAATCTTGCCGAAAAAACCAAAAAAAAAAAAGCAAGTTTTGGCGAATTGTTTTTCGAAAAATATGAAGAGTTCTTAAAAAATAAAATATTTTGTAATTTTGACCCAAAGTTGCACAAGAACGGTATTTTGGTGTTTGGTATGTTGACAAAAGTTACACCTTGAGATATTCTGAACAACTTCTTCAAAGAAATCTTGCCGAAAAAACCAACCAGATACAAGAATACTACATAAAATAGGCATCAACACCTGAAAAACTTTCATTTGAGACAAAATTTTCAAAAAAAAATTTGCCATGATGCAGTTTGATTCTCTATACCTGAAATAGCATAAAACTGACTTCTCTGGGCATGTCTTCAAATAGTTTTAAAAAACTATTATAGCATAATTGCTCATTATAATAGAGTTAAATTTTATTAATAATAATAATGATTAAAAAATTAAAGAAAAGTATTAAATTTTGTTTATTGCAGAATTGATTGACAGTCAAAATTTTGATCGAGAAACAACTGTCAGTGTCAAAATTATTCAAAAAGATACCTATATTTGAAATACCCTACACTTACATAGAAAACCTGACTTAACTTAAGAAAACTTAACATAAATACTAGTAGATAACCATTTGTACAACTATAATTAACATGTATGTACCTACGGAATGCCAAAAATTTCCACAAACATGCCAAAAAAATTTCAACTACAGATTGTTTCTCTTTATCTAAGGAATTCATGAATTCATTACAAACATCAAATAGTAATTTTAGCATTCATTGAAATTCTTAACGTATTTCAAGCGTACGAGTAGACACATGTTTGAAAATATTAATATCTGAAAATATAACATTACTAGGCAGATAAGGCCGAACAACAAAAGTGTGGGAAAAATTGTATCAAATTTTGTTTTAACTATGCTATTTTATCTATGCTTTGTTAATGAAAATATTAAAAACTACCACGAGTTCCATTACCGTACATTTTTTAAGCACAAAATGATTTTTTTTTTTTTGCAAGTACAGAAATATTCGACACCTAAGGATTCAAAATAGTTATCTCTATCACATCATTTTCATAGTTATCTCAGCCTTCATCTTTTTTAAAGTTATCAAAAGACTTAGTCTATCCATTGAAAGACACTCCCATGGTTTCCGATATCAATATAACTCAGGAAGAGGTATATGTATATAAAGCTATTGCAGATAGCAGATAGATAGTTCCGACTACCCCGAATATCTTCAAGTTTAACGGTGTATTAGTTTGCTCAAGCCATTCCATAATATTTTTAATAAATCTCTGAACCTATAAACTTTTCCATCGTATTGAAAATTTTACCATATTTTTCCTATTTTCCCATCTTTTATCTCTAAGCACACCTCTAAGGTCCACGTATAAAAGATTACCTTATGATCCTTTACCTAATTGTTGATAACCTAATGGAGTTTTTGTCAAAAATGTCATCAAAATTAGAATAGAGGAACATGAATGTATTTTTTATTCTTTAATGTGGTAAATAATACTGAAACAAAACACTATAAAAAACAAATTGAATTTATTATTAATCGACAACATACAAGAATAATTTTTTTTAAATTTCTCTTAAAACTTTGTAAAATTTTGAACATTTTTTCATACAAACTGGGCCAATTTTCGCAGAAGTTACAGATAATTTTTGGAAATGATAAGTTGATACTTGAAAAAAATATAAAAAAAATCGTTAATTAAATAAAAATCGTAATTTTCGTTTTCGCATTCGATTAGCTACAACAAATTTTTTACAATGTTAGTATCGAATAAAATGAAATGAAATAAAAAAGGCATCAAAAGCAACCAGTTTATACTTGAAAAACGATTCTTGTGATCTTTTCGCTCAAATCACATCTTTCAAAAGTTTAATTTTTCTTTTAAAATTTTCGAACAAACCTCGCCTAGTAAATATTTTTCTACATAGAAGTTTAGATAAATTCCAGTTTTTTTATACATATACCAGTTTTTTCAGAATCGGTCAAGACAATTCATTAGAGCATATTAGAAAAAACTAAAAGAGACTAAGACTTATTGTAGACTTGTTTTTTTTTAAATAAGCCTTTTTGTTTTTTTTACATTTTTTCCCTTCTAAACTTTCTGAATCGTTAGAAATTTTAAAGATTATTTTGTTAAATTTTCATGCCACTATTTGAGAACCAACAAAGATCCACGAATATTATAAATTCATGCACTTGATGACTTTGCAAAATTGTCCAGATTAGTTTCTTATCTTAGATTTGTTTTTTGACTTACCACAGAATGTTCTCTATCAGTTCTTACGATATAATAATATGTAAAAAAATGCTAAAAATTTGGAAAAAATTTATAAAAATAATTTATAAAACTGAAAAAAAAAGCATTATTTTCTATAATTTTTTTAATTATCTAACTATTCAGACCGATGTGAACAATAAAGTTATTTTCTTTCATATAAGTTGATATAATTTTGTAAAAATTTTTAAGTTGCACTCTATATAGCAAACTTATGCCAAGTTCAGGCTAATTTTTCTATAGACTATGACTCTCTTAAGATTGTTTAAGTTTTCAAATTGTAAAGTTGAACCCTTGAAATTGGTTCATAAGGTTCAATTGTTACTCAAATCTTTCAAATTCGCAGCTAAAAACAGTTTTTATATTAAAACATCTTTATTTTTATTCAATTGTTGCATTCTATTAAAATCAGGTTCGATTCCTGGGAATTGAAACAACTTCGAAACGAAGTCAGTAATGTTAATATGGAATAAATTAAATATTCCCTTAAAATATACTGAAATTATATTAAAATCTGCTGACTTTATCTAGTCATATGTATCCCTAAAACTCTTATAAATCTTTTTATAAAAAATCCTTACAAAAATTTAAAATATACTATCGCAAAATCCTGACACACATTGATTGAAAATTAAAATCTTATCACTTACGTCGTTATGATGAAAATTCATTGCACTTTTGCAATTTTGGTTGCATTATTTATTTGTTCAAACTCTGGCCACTCTAGGTTGTTAACCCTACAACCTTTGCAAAAGTGTCAAGGTTTCTACTAAATTGCTGACAACAATTTTAAATAAATATTTTACTAAGTTATTCAACTGACTTCAAGTGTGCTGCTAAGGCTGTTGCTGCTGCTGCTGCTGCTGGTGGTGTTGCCGTTGCTGCAGGCAACTGCAGACCATGCGTGGGTTTTACACTTCCTATGCGCAGGTTTTTCCTCTGCAACATGAACTCATAAGATTTTTGCACCAGACTCGGTGTCGTGCTTTTCATAACGTGCTTCGCTCGATTACGTTACTGCTCACAGCCTACGCAAAAATAACAAACTATGGCCACTACGTTGCATGCAACGGCATTAAGTGGCAACTCTATGGCGTATATTTTTTTATGTACATTAGAATCAGTTTGAAAAACTTATTCAATGAATTTTTTGAGTGTTTTAATTTTTTATCTGTACAAAAGTAAAGCAAAAACAAAAAAAAAAACAAACACTCACTGCGAGTGGGGATGAATGAAACCCACACGTGGCAGACTGGCGTTGCCACACTAACTTGGCAAACCGGACGTCTGCGAATATGTCTTGACTCTTAAGAGTCAGTTTGATATACAGAAAACCTACTCGAATTTGGTGTTTCTTGGTTTATTTTTATTTTTTTTTATTTTTTTTTAAATTACTTGTCTAGGTACAGCGTGCAGACTGCAGCCTACACATACCTCTAGATCGCATTGAATCACGTTTCATGCGTAGTTGTTGCTTGTAGTAGTTTTTTTTTCAAATTTCAATTTTTTTTCACAGCTTAAAAAATGTTTTCTTAATTAATAAATAACGCAAAGCATGCATAAAATTTTCCAAGCCTTTCATCACCGCTTAATCGTCATCCTTAATAGAATCTAATTTATATGACCACAACATGTAATTAAATTATGTGCGAGTACGTAAAAAGTGCACGTATCTCTAGTATGGTTCCCAAGCGTTCTAGTGGTGGTGCTGCCAGATCCGGCGGCAAAGCCAATGCCCTGAAAATTACATAGTTTATGCGAAAATTGAATTAGAAAAAATCTCACAAGTTGCTGCAGCGTTAAAGCGTTAGCTTTAACGGAATGGACAGCTAGACGCTTAGACCGTCGAAGTTATGATTAGCTCTGGCAGTCCGAAGCCCACTTAAGATGCACACAGGCACATGCACATATACATTTAAGTTGCATAATTTTGCGGTCAGCATTTAACGGTACTGACACCGCAACTCATGCTGGTCTCTTAGTAATTATTTTAGCTGCAAAGATCTTAGATTAATTTCGATGATGAGAAATGAATTGTTGATAACAATTCTGTTTTGGCTTATTAATATCTAGTATTTGCCCCTAAGACCCATAGAGCATGACGGATTTGTTGTTTATTTTTTTAATTATTCATGCGTTTTGTAAGAGCTTTTCAAAAGCAAATGATGTTCTTTAAAGTCAGGAGATCAAAAATACTAAAATTAATAAGACAGTTAAAATTTTACAAAAATTTGCTATATTATACTATTTTAATTTATAATATTAAATTACTTCATTATAATTAAAAAAATAATTTCTATTACATTAAGTAATAGCAGAGTAATAAAATTTAATAGAAAAGCAACAAAATAATAAATAAAAATCAGTACAAAACTACTATTCATAAAAACACGAAAATTTTTACAAATAAAATTTAAGTAAAACTAATAAAAAACTTTATTAAATATATGACAAATTGTTGAAAATTTAAAAAATTATAAAATTTGTATTATAAAGTAAGGAAAAATTTAAATTTATAGAAAAGCGAACTTGTTCAAAATAAATTTGCAAAAAAAAAAGTAAATAACTAAGCAAAAATTAAATAAAAGAAAAATTTATTATTAAAATATGATACAAATTTATATGATATTTATTTTTGTTTGAGGAAAAGAAAAATAAAAATCAATAAAAAATACAAATTAGCAAGCATAAAAAACAAAAAAATTGTTTGAAGCTACTACCAATTGATAAATTTTTATTATTTAATAAGAAATAATAAAAATTCAAGCATAGTAAAAATCAGTTAAAATTAAAAATTAACTTAACGTAAAAAATTCAGAACAAAAAAAAAATGTATGCACAATAACTTTAAAACAAATAAAATAAAAATTAAAAAAACAATAAAAATTTCAAGAATCAATAAAAAAAATTCAATGCAAGCATTATTTTATTTCATACATAAATAAATGAGTAGTAATGATTAAAACTCAATATTATAACGTATAAA
This sequence comes from Tetanocera ferruginea, assembly GCA_958299015.1. NCBI lineage: Eukaryota > Metazoa > Arthropoda > Insecta > Diptera > Sciomyzidae > Tetanocera > Tetanocera ferruginea. The sequence goes on from OY282644.1 coordinate 12,782,496, forward strand.
TAAAAAAATTATTAATTAAACAACAACCTAAAAAATGAAAACTCTTTAAATAAAATCACATAAGTAAAAATTAGTATCAAAACTATGAAATCTCATTACAAAAAATTAACATTAAAAAGTACAAAATTGAACATTAAAAAATTAAGAAAGTACAAAGAATAAAAATAAAACCAACATTTATAACAAAAATTCATAAAAAAACTAACAGCTCTTATAAAATAAGGATAAAAATTAAAAATAAAATTTAAAATATAAAACATTTATTTAGTAAAGTTATAAATTATAATATTTTTATTATAAATTTATTTTTAAATAATAATAAATTTAAAATAAATTGAGTAAAATATTACAAAATATGAACAAATACATATTAATATAAAAAAAAAACTTATGAAAACGATTTCAAAAATAAGAAAAAAACAAAAAATTTATTTCATAATTAATTCACAATTGATTAATTTTATTATTATAATAATTTAAAATTTAAAATTTCAATTAAATAAGAAATAATATAAATGGAAAAACAAAACAAAAAATTAATACGAAGAAAATACAAAATTTAAAATTTTGAAAAAAAATTTAATGAAAACTAAAACTTTTATCCAAAGGTTAAAAATTATTATTACAACAGAATTTTAAACAATAAAAATTTAACTAAATCAACAATGTGAAACAAATAAATGAAATAAAATAATTAAAGAGTCCCACAAAATTATATAAAATTTCATTAGCAATAAAAACTTCATGAAATTGATATAAAAAAATTAACACCAAGCAAAATAAAAAAAAAATTAAATTAAATAAAAATTAATTAAAAATTAAAATTCATAAAAAAGAATTAATAACAAAAAAAAAAATATTCAATAAGCCCTGAAATGTCGCACAGTGTAATAAATAAAAGTTAATTAAAAAAAAAAAATTCAAATAAAAAAAAAAACAAATAAGTCCTTACACTAATTAACAATTTCAAATTATTATAACATGAACAACAAATGAGATGACATAAAAATAATTTACTTAAATAAATTTAAAAATATATAAAATAAATCAATATATAAAAATAAACATGTATATATTTTTTAATAAATAAAATAAAAAAAATTTTTTAATAAGTAACAATTGAATACTAAAAACGTAAGCATATATAAAAATTTGTAAAAGAAATAAAATAAAATCAAAAAAAATTAAAATTATATAAATAAAAAATTAAAATAAAACTTTAAATAAAAAGAATAATACAAATTAAAATCAAAATCAAAATCAAAATCAAAATCAAAATCAAAATCAAAATCAAAATCAAAATCAAAATCAAAATCAAAATCAAAATCAAAATCAAAATCAAAATCAAAATCAAAATCAAAATCAAAATCAAAATCAAAATCAAAATCAAAATCAAAATCAAAATCAAAATCAAAATCAAAATCAAAATCAAAATCAAAATCAAAATCAAAATCAAAATCAAAATCAAAATCAAAATCAAAATCAAAATCAAAATCAAAATCAAAATCAAAATCAAAATCAAAATCAAAATCAAAATCAAAATCAAAATCAAAATCAAAATCAAAATCAAAATCAAAATCAAAATCAAAATCAAAATCAAAATCAAAATCAAAATCAAAATCAAAATCAAAATCAAAATCAAAATCAAAATCAAAATCAAAATCAAAATCAAAATCAAAATCAAAATCAAAATCAAAATCAAAATCAAAATCAAAATCAAAATCAAAATCAAAATCAAAATCAAAATCAAAATCAAAATCAAAATCAAAATCAAAATCAAAATCAAAATCAAAATCAAAATCAAAATCAAAATCAAAATCAAAATCAAAATCAAAATCAAAATCAAAATCAAAATCAAAATCAAAATCAAAATCAAAATCAAAATCAAAATCAAAATCAAAATCAAAATCAAAATCAAAATCAAAATCAAAATCAAAATCAAAATCAAAATCAAAATCAAAATCAAAATCAAAATCAAAATCAAAATCAAAATCAAAATAGAAATACAAATAAAAATTAAAATAAATATAAAATAGTAACACAAGTAAAGCAAAAAATAAAAACAATAATATAAATAATAACAAAAATAAAAATAAAAAAAACAATAAAAATAATAATAATAAAACAAAAATAAAAATCAAAATAAAAATAAAACTATAAAAAATAAAAATTAAAATAAAAGTCTTTACATAAATTAACAATTTAAAATGATTAGGAAATGAACAAATTAAGAGATGACATAAAAATAAGTAAAAAATATAACAAAGTTTATAAAATAAATATAAAAAAAAAACCAAACCTTTATATTGGATTGGCGAAAAACTATTCGGCGTTTCAGTTAGAAATAAATCATATTAAAAAATCAAGATAAAAAAATAAGATAAAAAAATAAAGAAATAAACAAATTTTAAATAAAAAAATGACAATAATAAATGATAAAATTACAATAACGGAATATAAAAATAACATAAAATTCAATTGATATAAAAATAAACAAGTTAGGAAATAATTAAAATAAAAAACAATTGCTTCATTTTAAAACAAAAAATGCAAGTAAAAAAAAGTAAAATTAAAATAAAAATTAATAAAAAATGTACAAATAAAAATCTTAAAAAAAAAATATAAATGAAAATTATTAAGAAATAAACCTATAAAAATATTTAAAACTGAATAAAAATTATAAAAAAATAAATAAAACTTATATAAAAAAATAAAAAAAATTTGTTTCGTTTTTTTAATAAAAATAAGCATTATTTTTATTTTTTAACAAGAAGATTTTATTCATCCAAATATTGCTCATTTTTTTCAAATTCCTTCTGCCATTTTTTTGTTAAAACCTTAATTCCTTTATTGTAGAATTCCGGGATTTTATCGTTGAAAAACTGAAGCAGGTGATTTGAGGTTAATTTCTTCCCAGCAAGAGAGTGTAGAAGAGAATCAGAACAAATGATAACACTGTGCGACAATTTAAGGCCCAATTGGAATAACCTCAAATATCGCAATGGTTTATAATAGTGCATGGTCTATAGATTATGCCCTCATACTCAGTTTTATCGGATTAGGTCAAATAAGAGAGAAATTCAAGGCCAAATTTCACCTTTAAGTTTCAAAAACAAATTTTTTCTTATAACTCTTAAACTAAATTCAAATCCTGTGTAGTAACTGTCTCTAAGTATTTGCAATGGATGGTTATTTACATTTTGAGACCATTTTTTGCTCAAAGAGTTAAGTAAGGGGGTATTATTTCTTCGAAAACAGGGCTTTTTATAATAAAAATCAAAATTTTCAATAGTTCAGTTACTTTGTATTTGTCTTCAAAAACAATCAGATTTTCCTGAATTTTTGCACACACCTTAAGTAAAATAAAATAAACCACCTCTGAAAAGATCAGAACAATTACATGTGCGCATCCAAAGATATTCGGATTCAAAGATTACCGAAGATGGTAACTTCGTCAATGTAAGGCCTAGAGTAAAATCATTCAGATGAAAATTATAGAGCCAACAATTTTCTACAAAACTGTTCTTAACATCTTTATCGAAAGAGTTACCGTTTTAAAAATATGAGCGTAAATATGTAATTTCAACATACATGAAAAATTAAAACGGTAAAAATAAAAATTATTTTTATTTCTATTTCTTCCCAAGATCAAAATTTTTCATACATGTTGTAATTACATATTTACGCGTATATCTTTAAAACGGTAACTCTTTCGGTAAAGATGTTGAGAACAGTTTTGAAGAAAATTGTTGGCTCTATAATTTTCATGTGAATGATTTTACTCTAGGAATTACATTAACGAAGTTACCATCTTTGGTAATCTTTGAATCCGAATATCTTTGGATGCGCACATGTAACTGTTGTGATCTTTTCAGAGGTGGATAACTTTATTTTACTTTAGGTGTATGCAAAAATTCAGCAAAATCTGATTGTTTTTGAAGACAAATACAAAGTAACTGAACTATTGAACATTTTTTTTATTTTAAAAAAGCCCTGTTTTTGAAGAAAAAATTAACCCCCTTACGAAACCTTTTGAGTAAAAAATGGTCTCAAAATGTTAAGAACCATCCATTGTTTATATTTAAACGCAGTTACTACACAGGATTTGAATTTAGTTTAAGAGTTATAAGAAAAAATTTGTGACTTAAACGTGAAATTTGACCTTGAATTTCTCTGTTATTTGACCTAATCCGATAAAACTGAGTATGAGGGCATACAATATAGACCATGCACTACTAGAAACCATTGGGATATTTGAAGTTATTTTTTCGTGTCGCACTGTGTAATCTGACGGTAAAATATCAGGACTTTACAGTGAATGCATCAAAACTTTACAGCCAATTTCTCTTAGTATTTGCCGGGTCAATAAAGATGAGTGTGGGCCTTGCGTTGTCATGACGAAACATAACAACTTTCCTCTTGCTTCAATCGCATTGATTGCTGGCAGTAGAGATAAGAATCAATTGTTTAGCCAGGCGGTAGAAGCTCATAATGAATGATACTCTTATAGTTCCATCAAAAGCACAGCATCACCTTCCTTGATGTCAATCCCGGTTTTGACAGCGTTGTTGGTGGTTTACCTTTTTTTCGACCAAGACCATTTTCGAACAATATTATCGTCTGTGATGCACTTTTCATCAGCTGTTGCCATACATTTCAAAAATCGCTTAATTTCGTTTCGCTTTAGTAGCGAATCCCAGATAGAAATTCGGTGCATTACATTTTTTGCACTTGGTTCATGAGGAATCCAAACATCAAGCTTCTTTTTTTAAACCAACTTTATTCAAATGGCTTAAAACTTTTTTGTGATTGATCTTCAGTTCCTTAGCGTTGTCGTGACTGCTCACATGACGATATTCTTGAACCTTATCCATTATTTCATCGACTTTTTCGGTGATGGATCGCCCAGGGGGAGCAGTATCTTTAACTTCAAAATTTCCAGAACAAAATTGAGCGAACCATTTCCTGGCAGTTGATTGGAAAAGCGGCAGGAGTCTTCTATAAACCTTGAGGTTTTTAGTCTTACTTTTCCTACTAATACCGATCACGTAATGGTGATTGCAAACTCTTGATTATGTACTCTTCATCGGTACATGAGTTTCATGAATTTTTTACTCTTATCTTGTGAAATATTCTTGCTGTATGTACATGGATCAATGAATTTCGATCACTGATCTCATAAAGTAGTTCACGTTTCTCTTGTATAAGTACATAAGACTCATGTTTTTTTGTCACTTATTTCAGCAGCTGTTATACTCCTTATACTCCTCGTATTTGTACATGAATTAAATGAATTTTATTCACACAACTTAGGAATGATTCATGTTCGCTTTGTATATTTTTATGACATATACGAATTTTTTTATTGGTTCAAGTATATTGTACATACATTTTATGATATTTTAACACAAGGCTTATGAAGAATTCATGTTCTCATGTTTTCATTTTGTGTTGCTTGTACATTGATATCATGAATAGTTCATGTGACTCATGGAATTGGTTACTGTACCAAAATTTATGAATGGAATTCATGGAGATCATGTAAAAATTCATAATTATTGTATACTTTTTTGGTTCATTGTACAATACTTTGTAGGACCAAAAACAATATCGATACCAGTATTCTCCTTAACACTTTTAAAAGCTAACTTGGAGGTCTCTAGGCACTTTTCAATATGTGTTTAAAGATACGGTTTCGCATTTCTAAAAATTCCTTCAGATCATCGAAAATGTTCGTTATATAAATGTGTTTATTGCCATGAGATAGACTTAAGTCCTCTCCAGCAGGAAGTATTTTATGTTATACTGCTCTCTGTACCTCTTTGGAATTTGAAATACAATAAAAAAGACACACCTTCTTTCTTAATGAAAACAAAACTTTTGCAGCACTTTTTATTATTTCTACCAAAACTTAAAAAATTGCAAGCTTTAAGTGTTTTTGGAAGCCAAACATTTCGTTATTGTTGTTAGATGTCAACGAAATAATTTATAGCCTGACATTTTGAAAAACTCTAACGCAAAATTAAAAAATAAAAAAGCTTTAAAATTACACACAGACCTGCTTTAAAGTTTGTCTAATGCAAATATAACGAACGATCACGCTTGACGGTATCTTAAAATGTTTAACTTTTAAGAGACTTTGAACTATAGATCGCGTACATTTGCAAATGCAAGATTATATTTTATCTATTTTCCGCAAAACAATAAAAAGTCAGCCTTAAAACCTGCCAAGATCGCCAGAACCGCCTTCTGCACAGGCAAACATGAAGCCCACGATCGTTGGCAAGACTTAAGCCTTCATGACGACAACCACTCGTAAAATTTACACAGGTTCTTGGAGACACTTGCAGATTCTTAATATAAAGCATATTTCATAAGGCGATCAGTTTTTTTCTCTACTCATCTCTCTCTTTCTTATTCGCGCTCTCTCGTTCTGGCGCTTGGTAGATGTTTAAATTTAATTTTTAATTGTTGCCCACAAATGTCAGTTGAACACTGGCAACACGCAGACGCAGTGCGTTTTTGTTTTTTAAATTTAAGCAAAAATTAGCAATTAATTGTAAAAAAAGCGGTTAACAAGTAAAAAAAAACTAATTGTGGTTATGTGAATAAGAAAACATAAAGTGCAAAATAATGAAAAAGGTTAAAAAACTCATGAATAGTTTAGTCATACATACATACATAATAACGGTTATTCAACAAGTGCTGATTGCAGTGCATGATTAAGATAAAACCTTAAAATACAAAAAAAATAATCGTGTAAAAAAACTAGTCGTTAAAAAGTAATCATTAAACAAAAAACATTAAAAAGTTTGACGTTGAGGAAAAAGACAAAATTGACGAAAACGCAAATTAAACTAAAGCTTATATAAGCTAAAAGCTTGATTAGTGCTGGCCACATTCAAACGATGTTGCCAATTAGTTGCAAATGCTTAAGCAGGCACTTAACTCGTTGGGAGCCAATTTGAAGAGCCATTAATTTTTTTAATGTTTGTTTTAACCTAAGTTTTAATTTATTTTAAAACAATTAGTTTGCTGTATATACATATATGTATATAACTCTTCAGCAACACTTTCCTTGGGCCAAAATAATATAATACCGCTTTTATATAGAAAAAAGAAAACATTTCTAATTTTTATTTTTATACATTTTTTTTTTTTATTTTTTGCAGACTTACAATCCATACGTCGTTTGCTGGAGCATGAGACAAGCGGCTCTGTTTGTCCCAGTTGCCGCATTTCATTCGACAAAGGCAAACGTCGAAAACTGATCGACACTTGCGGTCATGAACGCTGCTATTCCTGCATGTTTCGCAACGATCAGTGCCCGATGTGTATGAATAGCTCGCTTAAAGGTAAGAAAAACCATTGATAATTGTACAATTTTTCAAACTTCACACTTGATATAATTTAGCAAAATGATCGCGCATTGAGCATCAGTGCTAAAGCCGCAGAAACGAGGCGTTTAAATGTCTAATCAAGCCATTTTTTTGCTGTTATTATTTTTTTTTTTTTTTTGTGGTTTTGTTTTATAGAATTTAACCTTTTAAAGCTGTGCATTTTGCTGCTGATCTTTGCTGTTGATCTGCATATTTAATTCATTTTGCTATGAGTTTTGCAGCTTTATATACAAAATAGTTTTTTAGACATTTTTCATAGGTTTTCGTTACACAGCGTGTTTTTAAAATTATCATAAAAAGGTTTTCAATGATGATTACAAATTTTTGTTTTCTGAAAATTACACTTTATCTTCTAAATTATTCATTTCATGTCGAGAAACGCAAAAATAAAAATTTTTTTTTTTAAGAATATATGTCTATATAAAATTCTATATTTTGCCAGTTAATGTTAAAATTATTCTTTATTTGACAAATAATCATACTTTTTGTATATTATTTTTTATAGTTTTTATAAAATTATGCATACTCATAATTTTACCTTTTAAAGCTTTGAATTTTGCTACTCATCAATAAATTTAATTATTTTTTTTATAATTTCAGCAGCTTAAGATATAAAATTGTTTCTTATGCATTTTTCATAGATTTTTATTATAAAGCATGTTTTTAAAACTATCATAAAAAGCTATTCAAAAATAAAAACAAACTTTTTGTTTTATAAATATTACTCAATTTATTCTTAATTGTTGATTTCATGTCGAGAAATACAAACATAATTTTTTTGTAAAGAATATACGTATGCATGAAGTTCTATATTTTGCCGCTAAATATTTAAATTATTCTTAATTCACCAAATATTCGTAATTTTAATTGAACATTTTGCAAAAATTTTATTATATTCATATTTACAATATTTTATGGAATTTAAACTTTTAAAGCTTAGCATTTTGATGCCAATTTTTGCTGCTGAGCGCAAATTTAATTTAAGGGTCTTTTATGATTTCTGCGGCATTTTTCATACTTTTTCTATATTTCTCGTGTTTTGAAAACTATTATAAAAAGGTTTTCAACAATGATAACCAATTTTTGTTTTCTCAAAATTACTCTTTATTGCCTAAATTTTTGATTTTATGTCGAGAAACGTAAAAATAAATTTTTTTAAGAATATGTGTTTATATAAAAATCTGTATTTTGCCGATTAATGTTAAAATTAATTTATAATTGCCAAAATATTCTTAATTTTTGTACATCATTTTTCATAAATTTTACAAAATTATTCAAAGTAATAATTTTTTATAGAGTTTTACCTTTTAAAGCTGTGCATTTTGCTACTGATCTTTGCTGTTGATCGGCGTATTTAATTTTTTTTTTCTATCATTTTAGCAGCTTAACATATAAAATGGTTTCTTAAGCATTTTTTATAGGTTTTCGTTATACAGCGTGTTTTTAAAAACTGTCATAAAAAAGTTTTCAATAATGATAAAAAAGTTTGGTTTTCAAAAAATTACTCTATATCTTCAAAATTATTGATTTTATGTCGAGAAACGTTAAAATAAATATTTTATTTTTAACAATATATGTCTTTATCTATTTTTGCCAAATATTCAAAATTTGTATGCATAATTTTTCATAAATTTTACAAAATTATTCAAGTTCATAATTTTTTATAGAATTTTACCTTTAAAGCTTATCATTTTGATAAGCTGATCTTTGCTGTTGATCTGGATATTTAATAATTTTTTCTATGATTTCTGCAGCTTAACATATAAACTCATTTATAAGTCATTTTTCATAAGTTTTTATTATACAGCGTGTTTTTAAAACCATCATAAAAAGCTTTTCAATAATGATAAAAAAGTTTGGTTTTCTAAAAAGTACTCTTTATCTTCTAAATTATTGATTTCATGTCGAGAAAGGCAAAAGAAATTTTGTTTTAGAATATATATCTGTATAAAATTCTATATTTTGCTGGTTAATGTTAAAATTATTTTTTATTTGACAAAAGTTCATACTTTTTATACATAATTTTTCATAAATATTATAAAATAAGACACATACTCATAATTTTTTATAGAATTTAACCTTTTAAAGTTTTGCATTTTGTGCATTTTTGTTTTGCGCAAATTTAATTTAATGGTTTTTTATGATTTCTACAGTACAGCATAAAAAATATAATTAGTTAATGGGGCATTTTTCATAGGCTTTCGTTATCCAGCTTGTTTTTAAAACTATCATAACGAGGTTTTCAATAATGATAACAAATTTTAGTTTTCTAAAAATTATTCAATATCATCTAAATGATTAATTCAATGTCGAGAAACTGAAAAATAAGTTTTTTTTTTAGAATATACTTTAAAATAAAGTTCTATATTTTGTCGATAAATGTTACAATTATGCTTGATTTGCTAAATATTTGTAGTTTTATATGAAATCATGTAAAATTTGTATAACTTAAGTTCGGGTTGGGGTCAAAATTCCACCTATATACATTTTTTTAACTAAGCTCAGCTTAATAAAGATTCCTTTAGGTTTCCCTCAAAAGACCCCTTTTTTAAATTCTACTTTCTAAAATTCCTATTTCATAAAAAATTTTTATAACTTAAGCTCGGGTTTGGGTCGAAATTCCCCCAATTTTATTCTATTAAACTCCCCTTTTCACAGATTCCCTTAGGTATTCATTTTCAAAAGTCGTCTTTTGTTCAATTCTCCTTTCCAAAATTCCCCCTTCACAAAAAACCTCTTTTTCAAATTCCACCTTAAAAAAACTTTCTATTAAAAATTCCACTTCACAAAATTCCCCTTTACTAAAAAGAATTTTATAAAGGGTAATTTTGGGAAAATTGACCTTTACAAAATTCTACGAAATAAAAAAATTAAAAGAAATGTATAATTTTTATATGTTTTACAAGAAGAATTTCGTAAAAGGGCAATTCTCTTAAGTGAAATTTTGTAAAGAGGAATTTCGTAAAAGAGCAATTCTCTAAAATGGAACTTTTGTAATGGGGAATTTTGTAAAGAAGAATTTCGTAAAAGGGCAAATTTTTAAAGTTGAATTTAAAAAAATTAGAATTTTGATGTGTGTGACAAAGTGATATTTTCTGAAGTTGAATTTCGATACGTGGAATTTTGGAAAAAGTCTTTCGACTCGCTACCCTTAAACTCAATTCATAGTTTTAAAAACCTTTTAATTTAAAAATCGTTATCACACCCAAACCTTAGCATAAATTTCAAATTTGTTGTAAATTCCTCTGCGCTCCCTCCCTGCCTTTTCATAACCTAACCGACATTTGATATCAAAACATATTCGTCATTTATCATGACTACCTTGAAAATCTATGCAATTTTCTGCCATTATAGACAACTTTATTCTTTTTTTTTTCTTACTTCATTTCTTATTCTGTTCAAGTCTCAAAACGATCGTGTTACATAAAAATTTCCATTTCATTAGTTTTTGCCATTGACTTGCCATTGAGTGTGTCTGTAACTTGAGCTAAGAATTTCTATGTTTAACAAAAATATTTTATGGCAAAACTAAATCAAGTAAACACTCTTTATATTGATTATTCACAGTAAATATGTAATATTAAGCAGCAAACGATTCTGTGTCTTAGCGCGCGTAACTTGGCCATAAACCCCGCACGTAAAAAAAAAAAATAAAATATTTGATATGATTGAGCAATCGGCACACAATCGATGCGCTGCACAGTGGGCTTTGAATGCAGCGACTTCGTATAAAAATGCCATCATTTAGTAAATGTACAATAGATCTGCCGTTTTGTTGTATTCCATATAATTTTTCTGATCGGCCGCCTCCTCAGAGAGTAACAATGAAATCTAAAGTCTTTTGAGAACGGTCGGCACAAGAAATGTACCTCCAGTTCTCGATCAATTAATTGTGTATAAAAAATTGAATAACACACTCAATACAATTGATCATAATATGTTCGGTCAAAGTACTTTCAAGGTTTAAAGAAATGTCAAAGCGTAGCACTATAGTTATGCCTAGATTCTAGCCCGATACCTCTGGGTTGGAAGTCAAGCAGGCTTGCGACTTGACTACTCAAGACGCTCAATATAGAAACTTTAATTTGGAGGTAATATTACCTTGGCATTTCATTATCTTGTTTTTATTCTGCATAAACATCCACTTAACTATCCAAGAATGATATAAAAATTTGCTTGCAGGAGGATAAAAATTTTAAATGGTCTAAAAAGTGAATTTTTCGAAAATAGTCTATTTAGCAACATTCCACTTCTTGAAACTTTAAATGCGTTTTTTTCGTAACCATATATTTAGAATAGAGCGTACCATTTTTAATACAATTGAGTTCAAATACTCAAGGTAGTTTAAAAATAGGATTTTCTAGTGATCGCCGTTTGTTTCAAAATGAAAATGTTTCAAAATGAACATTTTACTATAGGAAAATTTTCTATACATTTTTTTGACGAATAGTAAAACGAAATTAAGCTATGCCATTTTTAAAAATTTTTAATAAAAAAATATTGTAATGCTCATATTTTGAGTAATTTTTTCAGAAATTATGACTTTCCATGCAGGTTTCAAGAAGCGATATTACTTTATCAACATCGTTCAAGAACTCAATTTTCAACAACTCTGGCTGCTGAGCAACGCCACACCAAAAAATATCACGTCCTCGATGACTAAACAAAAAAAATGGTCATGACGAGGAAAAATCTTCCACCGGTGGAAAATCAAAATAGAAACTTTAATTAAGAAATTGTTCGAACTCGAACTACAAGCCGTTCAGTAAAACCAGGCTTCACCTCATCTTAAAGTAGTCGGCATATCTCCTCAATTGATAGCTGCCACTATTCAAATTTGACATCGGCCTTGCATTTAGTTAGCCTGGAAACCATTTTTCACAAGGCCAACTCGCACATAGATTCTTCTTAAAACAAAAGGATATGTGGACAAGAATTTTCGCCCCACTAAAAATCCCAGTGTTGAAACGTTTCGAAAAAATGGTTGATGGTAAACGATAATGGTTAAGAAAATATTTTAAAGAAAATAAGCAATACAAAATTCGGTAAGCAAAGTACTTGACTGAATCTTTCTACTGAAAGTTTTTACTGCATCTGAATAATACTGATTATCTCTAATTTTTTTATACCCCCACGCGTACTGCGTAAGGGGTATATTAATTTTGTCACGACGTGTGTAACGCCCATAAGGAGGCGTGGTAGGTATAGAAAAGTATATATATTCTTGCTCAGCATCACCTCCTGAGTTTAGCCATGTCCGTCTGTCTGTCCGTCTGTCTGTCTGTCCGTCTTTCTGTCTGTCCGTCAGTCTGTGGACACGATTACAGCCGTAATTTTGAAGCTATCGTGCTGAAATTCGGTATTTAAGCTTCTTTTCAAAAAACTAAAATCAAGTTCGAGAATGGGCTAAATTGGATGAAAACCACGCCTACCTCCCATACGACCCCAATGATGAAAACTCCATAAAGAAGCGAATATTTACGCTACAAGACTTTAATTCGGTATTTGTATAGTCTATGACAAAACTCAGGTGTGTTAGAAAAATGGGTATCATCCACTAAGACGCCCACCTCCCATACAACCCTAATATTGAAACCTTTATATCGAGGCTTGTGTCGAAGCTATAAAAATAAAATTAAATGTTTATTTTTTTATTATAAAAATTAAGACGTGCGATAAAAATGGGCGTAATCCACCCGCGAACACGCCCACCTCTCATACAACCCCAAAATTTAAAACTATATAAATAGGCTTCTGTCGAAGCTACAAAAGTAAATTTAGATATTTATTCTTTTTATAATAAAATTAAGATGTGTTAGAAAAATGGGCGTCATCCACTGATGAACACGCCCACCTTCCATACAACCCATAATATTGAAAACTCTATAAATAGGCTAATATTTAAGCTACAGACCTGAAATTGGGTACTTGTGTATACTATATCAAAATTAAGGCGTGTTAGAAAAATTGGCATCAACCACTCAAGAACACGCCCACCTCCCATACAGCCCCTAATTAAAAAATTTATAAAAAGGCTTGTCTTTACTTTGCACGAAAACAATTTGATATGAATTAGACTTAGATTACATTTAGATGAATTAGATGTCATCAAAATAGTAAAATTTTTTAAATCTCATATGAAAAAAGCTGCCATTTAAGATTTTGTACCGTTGCGAATCGCCCGTGGGGGTATTTTTTTTTGAGACAAACATTCGAAAATAAATATCTGACAGGATGTTATCATAGCTAAATTGAGACGCTCAGAATCAAAGTGGTCTAACCCACATACCGAAGTAATGAAGAACAATTTATTTGGAAAAATTTGTTCTCAAAAGTGGATATAAACCTGCTTAATTGAAAAAAAAAACATTATTTTTAACACGTTAAGTGGAAGATAAAAACAGTTGTAAATATTTTTTGATGAAAATCAAATGTAGACCTAATGTAGGTCTTAGCAAATAATATAAATAAATGTTGGAAATTTTATCATATTACCACATTTCCACATTTTTCCAAGAAAAAATTTATAATAATTTATTTTTCCATTTTGCAGGGCTTTCGGTTAAGGCTTCCAATTTCGTAACTAAATACGAATCTTAAGATTTCGGAATTGATAATAAAGATTACCGGGATTTGAAAAACAGATAAAAACCAATTTTTTTACAAAGAAATAAATGCATATTCAAGGTTAAGATATGTTTTAAAAAAAAATTTCAAAGGAATTAAAAAACACAATTTACTTAATTTAATTAATCAAAAGGTAATTTATTAAAAAAATAGGAAAAAGATAAGCCTTCAATTGTTATAAATTGTGGCGTTTTTCGCTTATCCTGTATTTTATCTTAATTTATTAATATGTTCGGAAAAATCAACCAAATCCAGAACTTTTATGGCAATCCTGAAAATTCTGTGATTAAAGGCCTTATAATCCTGTTTGAACTGCAAAAATTCTGGGATCCAGAAATTTTAAGCCAATCCAAAGATCCCGAAAAATACGTAATTTTAGGCATTATAATCCCAGCACTTTTGGTTCTGGAAAAATTTCGAGTTCCCGGGATCTGGAAGTCCTACTTACAGCGCACAAATCAACATCGGCAACAAATCTGGGGTAATATCAACGATACCGTACATTACCACCTTTTTACCTGTTCAAAATGTATACCGAACCTTTATTTTAAATCCAAAAAGCAATTTTAATGACTTCTAATTTTGACAACTAATGTTAGTCTCAACATTTTGCATTCATATTCATTCTGTTAGAAATTTTTAATGCTTTGCCCACTGTTAAAAGCTCAGATTGCAGTGCAAGGGTTGCCAACAGCTTGTTTTTATAGCTAAACAAAACTCATTTGTATTTGTTTGAGCAAAAGTTGACTGTAGGTTATTGATACAAAAACAAAACGAATACAGCAATAACTAATTGAATATCAACAGTTGCAATAATTTTTCTTATTCTCGACATGATTCTCAGCAATAAATTCTATTACTAATGCAGTGATTGTTTTTTTTTTTTCTATTTCCTTCAATATTTTGCATTAAAACATTTTTTGCATTTAAAATAAAATTTACATTTGTTGATTTTGCTTTGGCAATTGTTGTATTTATTTATGTGAACATTTTATTTTTTTTTCTTCTCTTTTCAACTACAGATGTGGACTGCAACAATGCTCAAGGCTATGATACGGGCATCGGCGGCTCAACATCAACAATTGTCAGCCCTCTGGGTTCACCGCAGCCGCAGCTGAGATCGCAAGTGCAGCGTTCGAATGCGGCAGCTCTGGCCAAGTATATGCAGGTGAGTTAAGAGAGGAGTTAAGTTAAGTGAATAATAGCAACAACTAGAAATTTGCACAGCATTCTACAACATCACGCAATAAGTAACGAACGAAACATGTTTGTTGCCTGACTGGCTGCAAACATATATTTAAAAAAAAAAATATATAATAGTTGGGATTTGAAGTGATCATGCAACAAATTTGTTTAGTTAATTGACAGCAAACTTTGTTGTTTGCTGTTGTTGTTGGTGTTGTTGAATTAACTATTTAAGCGCGTGCAGTTAATGGCTGGGTTAAAGCAATGCAAGCTTTTGTAATAACAAAATAAACTATTGCATATTTCAAGGAGCTCTTAAATAAACCTCAATTAAGTGGAAGCAAACAAGCAGTTCAGCATTTAAATGTGACAAATGTTAAAGTATGTGCAGTTAAAATAAAATGAGTCCATGACACAAAAGTCACGGCCTGCTTAGAAAGTTTCGTTTTTTTTTTATAAGAGCTAGCAACGTTTTATTTTCACACATAAAAACTACGTATGACATTTTTAAGCACTAAACTTTTGCCAAACATAAAAGTTACTAGTTTTGACAATTTTTTTCAAAACTTAAAATTTTGCTTTATCCATAAAGACTAACAGTTAGACATAAAAGTAACAGTTTTTTACAGTGCAATCACTACGAGTGCAGAGTTACGTTTAACCAGCACTTGCGGAAAACCATAAATATTAATGAAGTTCATTCAGTTTTAATTAAAATCATAAAAGTCTGCGTTATAAAAATCTATTAAGAGTTGCCTCTGTAGAGCTTCTTGCTACCTGCAGCCTGCTGCAGGTATGCATTTTTTTTTTTCTTTCATTTAACACATAGAAAACTTTATGCAAGACTTTTAAGCCTCTGCTCCTCTTCTCTATTTTTGACTTCCTTCTTCTTCTTGTGTTTTTAATCGATCGGTAGACAACATATCTACAATCTTATAGTTTGTTTTGCGTATCTGGCAGTTACGATCGGTTTTTATGTCGCCTTCTTTTTACAATTGGAATTTTTGTAGACTTGTTTGTTGTTCTGTTTTTTTTTTTTTTTAAAGTATTTTATTTTTTGTATCTTGTATCTTCTACAAAACCCGGTATCGTTGTCGTTTTTATAAACGATTCTTTTAAATAGAACAAGCAATGAAAAATACGCAGCTTATAGCTGGCGAATAACAACAATGTTGTTAAAGCCATTATCTTAAAATAGATTTACAACGCCTTTATATGGTTTGCCTGGCTTGGTAGTTTTCTCTCAAAAGTTCTATCTTCGATCTAGGCTTGCCATTGAAATCAATAATAATTTTAATGTAATTAATTTAAAAATAAATTTTTAACTTTTTTGTTATTCGGACAGTATTTTTTGTGTTAAGAACTTTTGATTGATTCGATTTGTTATTTTCAAGCGAAGATTCTTGCAACTCGTTTTATTTCTACGCATAAGTACTTAAAATATAAGAACCGACTGATTTTTACAGTAGCTACAAGCATTATTTGCTACTAGCTGTTGCTTATTTGGATTTGAAATTAACCGATCGATAAGATCTGACCTGCCATGCAAATATAAACGAAATACGCGATTACTCTGAATACTAATCCACCAATTGAGTTAAATCTTTCAGAAAGAATATAATATCTTGATTTCTCTTTCAAAATAGTTTTGAGAAAACTCAAATTCAACCAATTCATTAGCTCTCCTCAACCGGACTTTCTTTTCCAAATTTTATTTCGATATTAAAAGGTTGGGAATCCTCTCGAGCGAAAACACAATTTTTAAAAGTTGTTTGCACATCTACAGCCTTAATCTGATTAAATGACATCTGAACCGTTAAATAGGTCTATTGGTCTGGGAGGAGTTGAACTCGCAAAAAAACCTTAGGCTACTAATTATATACATAAATTATTAGCAATTTATTATTAATTTTTTTTTGAATAGTTTTGTTTTACATAATTTTATCTTTATCTTTAAATATTCTGCGAATACACTCAACGAAATTCAATTGACAGTAACTGTAACGGTAACTATAACGGTTACTTTTCAAGATTTTTTATAGTTGAACTAGCGGATGTAACCCGGTGTCCCGGGTTGCACCCGGTAAGCACAGAAAAAGGACAATTTTTAAAACTGATCTCATTTTAACATTTTCTTAATTGAGAAATTTGCATTCAAAACCAGTAAGTCACACAGATCGAATTGTTGGGAAATCGAAAAAAACGTCTTCATTTTGTCAGACATTTTTTATAAACAAACCAATTATGCAAAATTATGCTCCACAGTGCAAAAAAAAAAAGTATTTTCAATTTCAAATTTGGACTTGTCTGGTTTTGAAAGTTAGAAATTAATCAAAATTTTGATTCCGCCGTTCGGTGTCTCAAAAGTGAGAGGAACTCATTAAAATGATTTCTGCAACTTTTTTTCACATCGTAAGAAAACCGCCGAAGCAATTTTGATTCTCCTGAAGGTTCTCTTTAGTAATTACTAAATTACTGATTATAATCAAAAATTTGTTTGCTTTTTACTTTCTATTTTTTGCAGAACGCGTACCTAAATCCGTTAAAATGTTAAATTTATTACTCATACCAACGTTCTGAGATAAAAAAGTTTTTAAAATTTGAGTCAAATCTACATAATTGAATAGGAAATTTGTTAATGCATTTTTCTCTAGGATTATTATCATTTTTATCAAAGACGATTTTATGGATCGATATATTGTAACATAAGCTTAACAATGGCATTTCTAACAAAAAATTTTTTCTTGTGACTTATATGGATTTGAATGTAAACTCCTCAAATAATTAAAATTGGTTTTGATAACTTTTTTCACTTTTGAATGAGCATTTTCTCCCAAGAATTTTTTATCCGTTTCCTTAACCGAGTTCTTTTTATAGCTCCGGTTGTTTTCTTTTTGTTTACGGTAAGAAATAGGCCTCGCTAATCTAAGGACCTATAAAATGAAATTTGATTTTTTCATTCACAAACATAAAAAAAAATTAAATTTTTTAAATTTTTTGCTCAGAAACTTGTTTTCAAAAGAGTTAGTATTTTCCTTGTACAAAAGCTATTTCTAGATTTTTAAACATCATGATTTATCAAAATGGGCTTAAGAAATGGGAAAATATGAGCCTTGAAAATGCTGCTCATTT
>OY282644.1:12805839-13146179 GCA_958299015.1 Tetanocera ferruginea
GAAATTTCAGTTCAGTAAATCTTAATGAAATTAAATGTTAAAATTTTTCCAAAATTATTAATTTTTTTCTAAAACTTTTTGTCATCAACAGTCATCAACCTTGCTTGTTCAGCGATGTATAGCTTACTAAACGCTTTATATGTATAACCCAGCAGTTATCTAAAATCTTCAATTAATTTCTACATCAATCAATCATTTAAGCTTTAGCACCTTCTATACCACATAAATATTTATGTTTGTTTATAAACAATTCTTTTTTTTCTATTTTTTGTTTTGTCATTCTGAACATGCTGAGTCCATCAACCAAAAATAGCAACATATCGTCTATATTACTACAACAACAACAACTTGGAAATAGACAACATTTCCGAACTGTGTTAATTATCACCATATTTGTCACCATTTAAGCTGTTATTACAAAAGTTACCTGACTGTCTGTCTGACTGCGTGACTGACTGGCTGCCACTCATTTAGTATAGCTCAATCATATATGGCGTTTTTTAATCGTTATTTTTTTCATGTCATTTTAAACACTTCACAAAGTGTTGCCAGTTTTTTTTTAAATTTTTCTATATTATTAAGTATTATTTTTTTCGATACAAGCATTGATGTTGCTGTGCATACAAAAAAAAGAAACATTGAAATCGATAGATATGGAAAGCAAGAAACTGGTATCAACGAGTAATCGTAGTCAATTAAAATAGTACTCCTCTTAAGTAGTGATTAAAATGGTGAAAATTAATAACCAAGTGGTTTTGATTTCGTTTTGGTTTTATTTTTTTTTTTTTGTTTTTACAATGCAGCTAACAGCAGGCTGCAACATTGACAGTAGCTGCAGCATTGATAGCAGTAGTTGCTGCAATTTTCATAATTTTGCGCTGTTGCTCTTAAGTAGCAATTTAATCGATAAATACTTTGGCGCGCTTTTATGTTTGCATATAATTGACATACTTTTAAGGATTAAAAAAACTTGTACTATTTTTGTTAAACTATTTTGCAAACTTAGTGTAAGCCATTTTTTTAATACTTCCTTACACTACACTAATTTTTTAAAGTTTTTTTTAAACCGAAGCGAGTCTATTACTTAAAAGAAAAACAAAAAAACCGACTATTTTGAAGGACTCCAATGCCTTTATACATCTGTCTATTACATTTTTTTAGACATGAAACAACCAAAAGAATCTTTCAAAACATTTGTTTGTTAATGCTATATTTTTATAATTTTTTGTTTAATAATAATTTTAATACTTTTCGCAAATTCGCTAACTGAAAGAAGAAAGACACACATAAAAAACGTCTCTGAACCACTTAATTTTGAACAAATAGCAAAATTTTTAAATAAATTTGAGTAAATTCTATTAAATACATAAATACAAAACTCTTAGAACATATATTGCATACTTAACGAAACTTAACGAAACTTAACGAATGCTAATTTTTAATAGCATTATCATATTAAACGTTCATTTAATGTTTAATTTAAAAATTAATTCATTTTATATAACCTTACGAAGGCTTTGCACTGCCAAAATTTGCTAGATAGTCCAAATTTGTGCATATATTTAAGTGTATTCCATTTTATAACTTAATGGAGAAATTTAAGTGCATTAATTTCAAACTTAACGAAACCAAATAATATTTAACGAAACTGATTTTGAACAGCCACTTAATATTAAATGTTATTTTTGTCAAAAAAAATAAATAAAATGGCTTTAGTCCTATGATTTCTAAGTTTGAAGGGGACAAAATAATACAGTATTTTATGACGCCACTGACAAAACATTTTTAATTTTGCCTTTTATTTCAATTAACCTGCTGTAAGTGAGGAGAAATGGCATTTTGAAAAGGCATTTTAGATATTTCCAAAATTTATATTACCCATTTTCCCAAACACCGCAAATTCAATAAAATTTGAAAAAAAATTACTTAACGAAGCCTCTCAGAGCAGCAAATAAATTTGTAGTTTTGAAGCAATGCAGCATTGAAAAGATTTTGTCAACAACCAAGCAAATATATTTACAAACATAATATTGAAAACTTAAAGAAACTTAGTCAGGAGTTATGGAAATCTTATTATACATATAAACATCTCGTAAACTCACTATGTTGGTTTACGCTTATCTCTAAAACCACACAACCGATGGTTGAGAGAGAAAGAAATTTTGTGAATGGTTGGTTTCAGCTTGAAAGTTCGGAAAGTTTTGAACCCGATAATTGGCGCTGTTGTTGATATCTAAATTTTGGTTTTTTTATATTTTTGACGAAATTTGTTTTGGTATTTTTTCGGATTTTTCATTCAAAAGGCATACAACAACAAGCAGGACAACGTCTTCCCAGGAAACTAGTTATATAGAAATTTAAATTGTTTATTTTAAAAAAAATTCTTAATGCCTGTGTTTTCAATGCTACAGTTAATTCGTTACATGATTCTTTTTGTACAATATTTAAAAATAAACATGTGCTTGTTTTTGCTATATTTTTAAAAATTTTGTTTTATTTTTAATAAAAAATACTACTCTTTTGTATACTAATTGTAAGAAAGAAGGCAGCTATAAAAACATTTAAAACCACCAGGTTTTGCTTAAATAGCAAATAATATATTTATTTAATAAATTTAATAATAATTCAATAATAAATTTAAGTTAATTTATTTATATTGTATCAACACTAAAGTTTTAGAGCATTATCAGCAAACTTAACGAAACTTAACGAAACTTAACGAAACTAAACGAAAGTTAACAAATGCTAATTTTGAATATTCACGTCCTAGTTAACGTTATTTTTATGTTTATTTTAATAAATGCTGAATTTTATTTCACTTAACGAAAGCTTTATACCACCAATCTTTGCTAAGTAACCAAAATTTATGAATAAATTTATGTTTATTCATTTTTATAACTTAATGATGAAATTTAAGTGCATTTATTGTATACTTAACGAAACTTAACGATGTCAAATACAACTTAACGAAACTTTTTTTGCACAGCGACTTAAATTTTAATGCTATTTTTGTCAAAATTATGAAAAAAAGTTTAACTAAGGCCCGTTAAAAATGTTGATGGAACTTTTTAAAGTGTTAGTCATTGTTAAACATTTCGGTTAAAGTTGGTTAAATCCGAAAAGTGCATAGGTGCATCTTTAATAACTTAATAGTGAAATTTTAGTACATCAATTGTAAACTGAACCAAACTGAACGAAAAAAATAAAATTTAACGAAGTTATTTTTGTACAGCAGTTTTATAGATAATAGTATTTTTGACAAACAATTAATAAAATTCACTCATATAATTTATAAATAATGCGAAATGCGAATAATTTCGTACAAAAGATAACTTAAGGCTCAAACAAGTTATACGTAAGCATACAAAAGTTTCAGAGAGAAGTCAACGAAAAGTATACAAAAGTTCAAAAACACACTTTTCCATACTTAATTTAAAACGAAGTAAGCATGAAAAAAAATTTCAATATAAATCGATTAAAATGAAATGACAAATAAAAAATAATTTGTTTTTGTCGAAAAACATTGCCAACTAAAATTATAAAAAAATATTTTTTTTTAAGTTGGTAAATTCATCCATGCTTTAGATTGAATAAAGCGGGCAATTTCAATACAAACCTCGCTTAATAAATAAATCCTGTCTAAAACATACTTTTTTTTACTAATTTTTAATAAAATTTCGATACATAAGTGCTAAAAATCAAAATTTAAATTATTTATTAAACAGGTTGCAACCCTTTTCTGCTTAGCAATTTACGGTGTCGAGCGCTCACTCTCAAGTTTTGAAAAGTAAACAAAAATTGAGAAACTGAACGAAAAATTGCTTACGCAGAACTTGGGCGACTCAATATATTGCTGAGCAAGTACGTTCTTTTGTTTTCTAACTTTTGTGTGCTTACGCATAACTTGGTTGGGCCTTTAAGGCTCAAACAAGTTATGCGTAAGCATACAAAAGTTTCAGAGAGAAGTCAACGAAAAGTATACAAAA
This sequence comes from Tetanocera ferruginea, assembly GCA_958299015.1. NCBI lineage: Eukaryota > Metazoa > Arthropoda > Insecta > Diptera > Sciomyzidae > Tetanocera > Tetanocera ferruginea. The sequence continues at coordinate 12,809,826 of OY282644.1, forward strand.
GTCCAAAAACACACTTTTCCATACTTAATTAAAATCAAAGTAAGCATGAAAAAAAATTTCAATATAAATCGATTCGAATGAAATGACAAATAAAAAATAATTTGTTCTTGTCAAAAAAGATTGCCAACTAAAATTATAAAAAAAAATTTTGTTTAAGTTGGTAAATTCATCCAAGCTTTAGAATTGAAAATAGCGGTCAATTTTAATACAAACCTCGCTTAATATATAAATCCTGTCTAAAACATACATTTTTTACTGATTTTTAATAAAATTTCGATACATAAGTGCTTAAAATCAAAATTTAAATTATTTATTTAACAGGTTGCAACCCTTTTCTGCTTAGCAATATACGGTGTCGAGCGCTCACACTCAAGTTTTGAAAAGTAAACGAAAATTGAGAAACTGAACGAAAAATTGCTTACGCATAACTTGGGCGACGCAATATATTGCTGAGCAAGTACGTTATTTTGCTCTCTAGCTTTTGTATGCTTACGCATAACTTGGTTGAGCCTTTATAGTGCTTTTTGTATTAAGTTAAGTGACTTTTCTGATCATGGCGAGTCGGCGTAGATGTAAGGAAAGTTAAAGGAAGGAAGTTAAAGGAATTTTAGAGTGTTAATTTAAAGAATTTCAATTAAAGTTGGTTAGTTAAATTCGTAACTTACCAAAAAGTGGAAAGGTACATTTTGATTAACTTAATGGTGCAATTTATAAACATTAATTATAGACCGAACGTTACTTAACGACACTTAACGAAGCTAAACGAAACCAAATAAAACTTAATAAACTTTTTTTTGGGCAGCCATGTTATTTTTATCAAAATAACTATTAACTTTTGTACAAGAAATAACTTTTAATACCTTTTTTTATATAGTTATAAGTGCCTTTTCTGAAGATTCTGAGACGGAGTAAACGTAATAAATTTTAGAGTTACCCTTTAAAGTGTTATTGTAAAGCAAAGTTGGTTACATTCCAAACTTGCCCAAATATTTATATCAAGCTTAACGAAACCAAATAAAACTTAACGAAGCTATTTTTGAGCAACCATTAATATTTAATGTTATTTTAATCAAGTCAATATATTTCAAAAAATAATATTTAAAACCTAACGAAACTTTATTATACCTAAACTTAACGAAACTTACTTATAACTTCCTGGATATCAAAAATTGTTATATTAAAAAATGTTCCTTAACACCAGCTTTTTAATACCTTTAGTGAGTTTGTTATTAGTCAATATATTTAAAAAATCATTTTCAAAACTAAACGAAACTTACTTATAACTATCCGTATAATTAACGCCAACTCTTTTATACCTATAGTAAATTCGTTATAATTCAATATATTAAAAAAATCATATTCAAAACTTAACGAAACTTACTTATAACTTCCCGCATATCAAAATTTTAATTGTTTATTCAAACAACGTTCGTTAACGCCAGTTTTTTCATACCCATAGTAAATTCGTTATTAGTAAATATATTTAAAAATCATATTAAAACTTAACGAAGCTTACTTATAACTTCCCTCAAATCAAAAATTTAAGTGTATATTAAAAAAATGTTCGTTTACACCAGCTCTGTCATACCTGTAGTAAATTCATTATTAGTCAATATATTTAAAAACTCATATTCAAAACTTAACGAAAGTTACTTTTAATTTCCTGCATATCAAAACTTGAATTGTTATTAACAAATTTTCGTTAAAGCCAGCGCTGTCATACCTATAGTAAATTCGGTATACATCAATACTTTTAAAAAATCACATTAAAACTTAACGAAACCTACTTATAGCTTTTCCGATATCAAAAATGAATTTGTATATGAAAAAATGTTCCTTAACACCAGCTCTGTCATACTTACAGAAAATTCTTTATGACACAATATATTTAAAAAATCATATTCAAAACTTAACGAAACTTACTCATAGCTTTGCGGGTATCAAAAATGAAATTGTGTATTAAAAACATGTTCTTTAACACCAGCTATGTCTATATACATGTATTATATAACTATCTTTATATAGTTAAAAAACTATTTTCAAAACTTACTAATAACTTTCGGTATATCATAAAACTTAATTGTATATTAAAACAAATATTCCTTAACACCAGCTCTGTCATACCTACCGTAAACTATTTATAAGTCCGTATTATAAGACAATATATTTAAAAAACTATGTTCAAAACTTAACGAAACTTGCTTATAACTTTTTGGAAATAAAAAATTTAAGTATATATTAAAAAAATATTCGTGCACGCCAGTTCTTTCATACCTATAAAAAATTCGTTAAAAGTTATAAGTCAATATATTACAAAAATAATATTCAAAACTTAACGAAACTTACTTATAACTTCCGACTTATCAAAAGTTGAATAAAGGTATTAAAAAATGTTTGCTTACACCAGCTCTTTCCATTTTCACCAGCTCTTTCACTTGTAAAAAATTAATATATACTGAATATTCAGGATTTTGGGCGTGGCAACGCCCAGAAACCATTGTTTTTGCTTAACTATCTATCTTCTTAACTTCTTAGTTTTGCCTTTAAAAATTAAATTTTCTCTATATGATCCAACTGCATTGATATCTTCTATAGCTTTATGTCCAGTGTGCCTGATCAAATCACCACCCAGCCAGCCAATAAATTGTGCCAAATTCAAATTTTCTTCTCACACTCAGCGGGTCACCAACGGCGGTAACCTTTTACAAAACCAATCAAAAATCCACTCGTTGAGTAGATAAATTTTACATACTTAGTTGTAGATGTTGTTGTTGTTGTTGTTGTTGTTGTTGTTGTTGTTGTTGTTGTTGTTGTTGTTGTTGTTGTTGTTGTTGTTATTGGTGTTTTATTGGTGTTTTATTGTTGTTGTTTTTTGTTTTCATTGTTGTTCTGTTTGCTGTTATTGGCGACAGGATCTTTCTTGGACGTTAACTGCAAAATGTGGTCAGTCATAAGGTTGAATGCCGTGGGTGCAGATTCAATCAATGAGCGTTTTAGCAGCGGAAATGTGAACTTTAAAAATTGACCTCTTGCGTTAAGTTAAAGTTAACGAAATATATAAAGTTAAATACTGTTCTTGAGTTACTGAACGAATGCATGTTTGTTAAACGTTTTTAAGTGAACGAGTTCTGGCGTTAAGACTAAAAGTTGTTCAAAGAAAAGTGCTGCCATATTTTTCTAGAAAAAGCTTAATACTTAATTAATAATTAAATTAAATTAATAATTAAATAATTAAAAGCTTAATAATTTTCAAGCGAAGTTTGAAGAAACAACAACAAAAAATTCAATTTCAAAATAATTGAAATTAATTTTTGTAGAGAACGAAACTGTCTGCAATATTGTTTCCGAATTGATATTGTTTTAATGTTGCAACAAGTTCTTTTATTTTTTTTTTAAGGAAAAAAGTCTAGTACAATTTGCAATATACCAATTTTGTACACCAATTTTGTTTAATTTTTTTTTTTGTTGTTTTGTGACCAACAACCTATGTCGAACATTATTCAGCTGCATAGTTAACGTCGCCATCTAACAGGCAATAATAAAAAGTGAAAGGAGTTCAATTTTTTTTTGTGGAAAGCAGCGTTGCCACCTTTTGCCACTCATATGCATCTTATTCAAAATTTATTACTGCCATTTAGCCTAATATATTAATCAACAACTTATTTATTAATAATTCAACTCGGCGCTTCATAAATCTGTTGATTGTATGTAAAATTTTGCAGTTATTAAAACAGTTTTTATTGCCTTATTTAACATAACAAAAAAAAAAGCATACAACACATAAATTTAAAAATATTAAAAATAAAAAAACGACAAAACCAACAACTGCTTTAATGAATTCATTAGTTTGCATGCGTTGCGGTTTCTTGAAAATACGCACAACGGTAGCAAAACCGGTGGTTTTGATCAGCCAGCAGCAATGAAGTAGTTAATAAATTAACGAACGCTCTAAACAAGATTACAAGATTTATACATGCTCTACGAAGAGATACGCATTTATTATTGATCGATAATTAATTATCGCATTTTGCTTTAATTTCGTTAATAATATTTTCGAACGATGCAAAAATCAATTTTGCCATGAAAACAACTTTGGAATTAGTGGATATATGGTGAAAAAAAAAAATGTGGCAACACCTGTTTAACGATTTTTTAACGAGGGTTCGTTCAATGCAAAAATCACTATTTTGTAATATGTAAGCCATGCACTGGTTGTTTGTTACGACTGGCAAACAGAAATGCACACCGTAGAGTAACATACAAAATCATTTATTGTCACAAATAAATTCATGGAATCAATCTCCCAATGATTAATAAAAATACTAAAAAACCTTCACAAAAAGTTTTCAAAAAGAAAAAATCCTTTAAAATTTCCGTTTTATATGAAATTTTCGGTGTGCCAGATGTGACCACATTATCAAACATCTATCAATTTTCAAATAACACTGAAAATGTAAATTAGGTTAACGTTCAAAAAAAACCTGCATGAACTTTGAGTTCACTGATAAAACGTACTTATGCATAAGTTCCAAGTAATTATGCATGTTTTGGGTGTATTCATACACAAGCCCATGTAAAATGCAAGAATAAGTTATGTAAACGTATTAAAATGGTTTTGTATAGTTTTGGGTTTTTGTTCATGAGCTGAGTGTTTCTTTTCTTGTTTGAAGCGTATTTTTACATGAATTTAATTCACTAATATTATGAATGATTCATTTCTTCTTATATGTTTTCATGGCATTTACGAGATTTTTGACGTAGAATTACGTCTTACAGCCCGGTTTGTATGGGATCGTTTTAACAGATTTTTTCAAGGCCATGAAACTTTTTTGACGAATACTTTAGGGTATACCTACAGCCTTTAATACTCATCGTTCAAAGATAATATAAATACTAACATATCAGATATATCCTGCGCTGAATGCATATCTAATTTTGGATTTTGACACTGTTATATTAAATTCATAAAATAGTAAAAAAAGAAAAATACTTGTGTTTATATAAGAAAATCAATCATCAGCTGCTTATGCTGTGCCTGCTGCTTTCTTTGCTTTTGTTTCGTTGTTTTTTTCTTGTGTTGTTTTTGTTTTCTACGAACTGATTCGCAGCATTGGTTCTCTATTCCACGTTAAGAGGGTGACCCGATTAGATTTAACTCTTATGCAAAAAAAACAACTTGCATCATATTTCGTTATATGCTATTACTCAATAGATGGCGCTATCTATTCGGCCGACATGATGTATGCATCATAAATGAATTTCATGGATATCATGCATATCAGAGCAATCAGCAAAAGAATTTTTTCACCATCCAAATGATAATTAAAATTTAAACAGATTCCATTTTCGAAATTTTTAGAGATTTCCACATCGATATTACTTCTATGAAACTTGGGAATAGAGGCTTCGATATTTTCTCCATAAATTGTACTTTGAAAATTCTTGCTAAGGCAAGTTTAAAATTTTTTCAGTGAGCTTATTTTGTGTACTTCACTTCAATTATCGACAATACTTCGTTTATATTTTGTGGAAAGCTTGTGGCAAAGAGCCGCTCTAACGTGTGATCCAAAAACCTATTTTTCCTCGATATTACTCGATAATACTTGATAGTACAAAGGTACTTGTAATGGCAAATTTCAAATTGTTGTGCGATGTAATTTATTAAGGTCTTGAGAGTTTAATCTCGTATAAACCTCTTTAATAATTCTGAGACAAGAAACCAAAAAACAAGAATGCAAAGTAAAGTTGTTCACCCTCCAGGATGCTTCGAAAGTACATATTTAGGCAAGTTTTAAATTCTTGTCAGCGAGCTTGTATTGCTTGCGAGAAGAACTTCCGAAGAAACTTTGCGATAATATCTCTAGAACGATTTGATACGTATTCAATAAATACTTCACTCAGAATATATAAAATTGACATAGATATAGAGAGAGATGAGATTTCAGAATTAAACAAAGGACGTGGGTTAATAATGCCGGTTTTCAGCCCACTTTATGTTTCGTACAAAAAGATTAGCAACGTTTTACAGTCTAGGGACAATTCAGAGACGATTCAACCTGAAACGGAACCAACGCCACTCCAACTTAGGGTCATTTCAAAGTTAAAATATGAAAAATCCGTGAAATAAAACTCACTTTTTTCATTTTGACCTAGGAATGACCTTTATACAGACTTGAACTCGGATTCGGAATCTGCGAAATAAAACTCACTTTTTTCATTTTGACCTAGGAATGACCTTTATACAGACTTGAACTCGGATTCGGAATCTGCGACCCAATGATCTGTAGTGTATATTAAGATGTTGGACACCGTATCTGTGTTTTTTTTCATTTTGACCTTGAAAGGTTCTTGAAATAACCTAAATAAAGACAAAGATGTATCGGATTCGAAATAAGCGACCGAAAAATCTTTATGTATATTTTAAGGCGAGAGTTATTTCACGGCTTTTTCAATATATGACCTTGAAATGGCCCTTATATGGAGTAGAGATGGTTCCATTTGTTTTCAAATCGACTCTTAACTGACACTAGACTGTTAAAAACTTTTTCTTTTTGCTGAGTATGAGTTACAGCTGAAAACCGGCCATATTAACCCTCATCCTTTGTTCCTTTTTTTTTTAATTTTACTAAGTCCTTTCTTTATTGTCAGTTTTTATACACGTTAAAGTGCTTCTTAAAGGCAACAGAATAGTACCATGTCAAAGCTTAGTCAGTTCTCAAAAATTCTAGTTTACTTGTGAGAGAACTAATATATGTTTCATTCGTGAAGTTTCTAACAAGTGCTTAAGAAGGAGAGGAAATTTTTCTCGCAACTATTGGCTCGACTCAAAAACTGTTGAACGGATATTTGAAAGAATGATGACTTTGATCAGCATGAGTATGATGTAAAAACGGGCCATGTTACCAGTGCCGCAGCTAGGATTGAATTTATACCGATGCTTGAACAATTTTTACCGATGCTTACTTTTAAATACAAAAAATAAAAAATTAATTAAAATTTCCTTAGTTTCATCAAATTAATTTTGTATATAATTTATTTTTCAATGCCATCAAATAATATCTAATATAGTAATAATATCTCAAACATAAGTTCATCATGAAAATGTAATAATAATATCTCAAAAACTAAAAAAGTTGGTCATAAAAGTCATGAAATAGTAATCAAGCCCTTAACTCCAAAGGATGTTTAACAACAACTGCCCTAAAACTTTTTGCTCAACTCGACCTCCACATTCACCACCGTAAATAGACGAAAACCCTTTGTAGTATATCTCATTTTGGTATAAAAACTGTGAAATTGTGAAAACGATGACAACTGTGAACTGAAAAATCTAGTCCAAACTGCATATGAGCGTAAACACATTTACAGTTTTGTCTGAAAACATATGCACTCATATATCTTCTGACATAATTTTATACATTGCTAAGAAAACATTTACATACTTTTTTCAAAACACATTTTCGCACATTTTTGTTTTAAGATTAAAAAACATCGCAGTTTTCACATTGCTACACGGAAAAGGTTAATGAGACACATTTTCAACTTCAAAATGAAAGCAACAAGGTCATGCAAAGTTCAAGTTATTAGTTTTTAAAATTTTTTCATTATATTGCAAATTTTATTAAAACATATTTTTACACATTTTTGTTTAAAATTGCAACAAGATAAAAAAATGAGCTCTTAAAGAACATTTTTTGAGAACAAAAGAACACTTTTATTATTTTAAGACAATTCTACATATAGTTTGGAGCACATTAAACACATTTTTCAAAACACATTTGCGCACTTTTTTGTTTTTAAAGATGAAGAAACTTGAAAATACTTCGCTATTTTCACTTTGATTCACGGATAAGGTCAATGAAACACATTTTTTGCTTCAAAATGAAAGCAACAAGGCTTTGCAAAACTCAAATGAACAGTTTTTTAACATTTTTCATTAAATTTCTAATTTTTTAAAACACATTTTGGATTAAAATTGCAAGGAGATGTTCTCTAAAATGACTTTTATTAAGAATGTAAGAAATATTTTATCAATTTTTTTAACATTTTTCATTATATTGCAAATTTTTTAAAACACATGTTTACACATTTTTGTTTAAAATTGCAAAAAGATAAAAAAAAAACCCAGAATAGCTCTTATTTCTAGTTCCTTGACGAAAATATCGCTTTTATTAATTTTATCAGGATTTATTAATTATATCAGGGTTGAAAAAAATCATCTTTGGTTGAACTTAAAGACATTTTACGATAATTTCTCAACTTAAAGCGGCAAAAGCTAAAATATTCATAAGATTTAAGAAGAAATGTGATGAAATGTTTTATCTATAAGTCAATTCAACCTTAGCTCGTAAAATCTAGCATTAACTTGCAACACTTTAGTTCTACTTTTGCGTCTCAAGCTCTTAATTTAATAGATAAACCTAGACATGTTCGTACTGTAACAGCAAGTATCTAAAATATTATCTAATCTTAATCGACTGTCACTAAATAGTCATTTCATAAAATATATAAAAAATTTATTTTTTTCTGAAACTGCATTTCAAGCACATGTTCCAGTTCCATTTCCTTCATAAACAAAATCTATTAATGCCAAAAATTTAAGATTTATGTTTTGTTGTAAAATTCTGAGCTCGAACTATTATTTTTTTATATATATTTTTCTGTTAACAAAAACCTAGTTCTGCACAAAATTAATTAATTACATAAAACAAAAAACATGCTCAAAAAAAATAAAAAAAAAAACTAAAACTAGGTAACATAAAACGCATAAACTTTATGGAGAAAAAACAAAAAGCAAAAAAAAAAACAATAAAATTGAACAGCAAAGTTCAGTCGAGTTGCAGCAGACAAGCTGACACCAGCAACAATTGCTGCACCGTAACAGCTAGACTCTGCAGGTCCAATTCAAGCAGCAACGAGCATAGCATTTAAAAATCACAGCAACAACAACAATACTTTGTAAATACCATTTAAGCCTATTTCATAAACGTTTATGAACTCATAACTAGTTAAGCTGAAAATTAAAACCAAAGTTTAGCCGTTTTTCTCTAGCAAATAATTTGACTGCAGCGGAGTCATTAAGCACAACAACAACAACCACAAAACAAAGCTGAAGTTTATTAAAAAAAAAACAAACCAAAAAAAATACAAAAATCGAACACAGTAAAAACATTGTAGCTGCCAATTTATGTTGCTGCTAGTTGTTGCTGCTGCCAGTTGTTGCAGTTGCTGTTCGAAGCAAAACTCATAAATCTTACAGCTCAACATAAGCTGCAAAATATATAAACAAAAAAAAATATAACAACTGTAAGTTGGAGTTTTCATTTGGCACACTGTGGCAACGCTGGCGTTTAAATGTTGTACACGATTTAACAGCAGCGACACCTTCTCTATGCGAGGGGGCGGTGCTCAGCGGTTGCAGTTCAAAACCGCAAAATTGTTTTTGTTTTTTAATTTTCGTAGTTGTTGTTGCTTCTGTAAATGCATTCAATGTAAAGTTGCTGTTATTATTTTTTTTTTTTTTTTTTTTTTTTTTTTTTGTAACATGGAGACCTACTTTAAAATTGTTATTTTAGTTTTTTCCACTCAGCTTAATTATTCGCAATCATTGAAATATTCAATACGATTTGCCAATCAAAATCAACAGTTTTCAAAACGAAAAAAAAAACAAGTGTTTCATTTTGAATTTTTTCCAATAATAATTTATGCAATTTTATGCATTTGTGCTTTTGTTTCAGCAATTTAATAACAAGTTAAATATTTTTGACGAAAAAATAAAATTTAAATGTTTTCAGCACGATTTTTGTTAAATGTTTTTAATAAACGGCTTGAAGGCTGCAGGCAGAGCTTTTGAGGCTTTAAGCCAAGAATTCTTAATGCAAGCAGCTTTTTGTAGCACTCATTAAACTTAACAATAGCCAATTAAATTTGAAAAAGGTTGGCACCACTAAAAGCTAAGTCAAAATAACAGCTGCTTAGGTAACAGTGGGCCACACACAGAATTTTGAAGCCGAAAAGAATTTCAATAAAAAACAAAAATTTATTGACTACGAATATGATTTTGAGTATGAATATGAATATGAATATGAATATGAATCAAAATCAAAATCAAAATCAAAATCAAAATCAAAATCAAAATCAAAATCAAAATCAAAATCAATATCAAAATCAAAATCAAAATCAAAATCAAAATCAAAATCAAAATCAAAATCAAAATCAAAATCAAAATCAAAATCAAAATCAAAATCAAAATCAAAATCAAAATCAAAATCAAAATCAAAATCAAAATCAAAATCAAAATCAAAATCAAAATCAAAATCAAAATCAAAATCAAAATCAAAATCAAAATCAAAATCAAAATCAAAATCAAAATCAAAATCAAAATCAAAATCAAAATCAAAATCAAAATCAAAATCAAAATCAAAATCAAAATCAAAATCAAAATCAAAATCAAAATCAAAATCAAAATCAAAATCAAAATCAAAATCAAAATCAAAATCAAAATCAAAATCAAAATCAAAATCAAAATCAAAATCAAAATCAAAATCAAAATCAAAATCAAAATCAAAATCAAAATCAAAATCAAAATCAAAATCAAAATCAAAATCAAAATCAAAATCAAAATCAAAATCAAAATCAAAATCAAAATCAAAATCAAAATCAAAATCAAAATCAAAATCAAAATCAAAATCAAAATCAAAATCAAAATCAAAATCAAAATCAAAATCAAAATCAAAATCAAAATCAAAATCAAAATCAAAATCAATATCAAAATCAATATCAAAATCAAAATCAATATCAAAATCAAAATCAAAATCAAAATCAAAATCAAAATCAAAATCAAAATCAAAATCAAAATCAAAATCAAAATCAAAATCAAAATCAAAATCAAAATCAAAATCAAAATCAAAATCAAAATCAAAATCAAAAATTTAAAAATTTAAAAATTTAAAAATTTAAAAATTTAAAAATTTAAAAATTTAAAAATTTAAAAATTTAAAAATTTAAAAATTTAAAAATTTAAAAATTTAAAAATTTAAAAATTTAAAAATTTAAAAATTTAAAAATTTAAAAATTTAAAAATTTAAAAATTTAAAAATTTAAAAATTTAAAAATTTAAAAATTTAAAAATTTAAAAATTTAAAAATTTAAAAATTTAAAAATTTAAAAATTTAAAAATTTAAAAATTTAAAAATTTAAAAATTTAAAAATTTAAAAATTTAAAAATTTAAAAATTTAAAAATTTAAAAATTTAAAAATTTAAAAATTTAAAAATTTAAAAATTTAAAAATTTAAAAATTTAAAAATTTAAAAATTTAAAAATTTTAAATTTAAAAAATTTAAAAATTTCAAATTTTAAAAATTTAAAAATTTCAAAATTTAAAAATTTAAATTAAATAAAAAAAAAATTAAAATTTTTAATTTGAAAAAGTTAAGGATTTAAAGATTTGATTTTTCAAAAACTCAAAGATTCAAAACTTCAAAACTCAAGAATTCAATGATTGAATGATTGAATCATTCAATGATTCATTGATTTAATTTTTCAAAGATTCAATGTTTCATTGATTCACTAATTCAGTGATTCAATGAAATCAATGATTCAATTTTTCAAGAGTTCAATAATTCAAAGATTCAATGGTTCAACCATTCAATGATATTGAATCATTGAATCTTTAACTTTTTAAATTTAAAATTTTTAAATTTTGTAATTTTTAATTTTTAATTGTTGAATAAATGAATCATTGAGTCTTTGAATCATTGAAGTCTGGAATGATTGATTCCATTGAATCATTGGGTTACTAAATATTTGAATTATTGAATCACTGAATCAATTGAATGATTCAATCAATGATCAGTGAATCGTTGAATCAATGAATCATTGAGTTAATAAATCATTGAGTTTTCAAAGACTCAAAAATTCAATGATTCAATCATTGGTTATTGTATTCATTGCATCAAAGATTTAAGATTTTAAGATTAAGACCAAAAGTTTTTACTTCTCAACTTACTGTTTTCTGTTCGCATTACCAACAACTTGAAAGCTTAATTCTCAGTTGAAAAGCTTGCCTTCACCTAACAACTGACAACATTAATCATTTTGTATTTATGTTTGCAGTTGTTTTTAAATCTCAAATGCATATAATTAAGAAAATATTTTGATTTTTTTGTTCAAAAATTTTTAAAACTGAAAGTTCAACAATTCCCACACTTTTTGTATGGCATTCCATGGATTCATTAGTTGAGTTGGCATACTTTTGAGTTTTTAATCAATATTTGACGGTTTTTCTAGCTATTAACGTTGACCAGGTTTTAAGTAGATGCAATGCATTTATGTATGTCTGTCTGCGTGTATGTTTGATGTTTTATTTATTGTTTATTTGATTGTTTGTTTGTTTGCGCTTGTTTGTATGCGTGTAAGTGAGCAACAACAAGTGTTGTTTACACTTCATATTTTTGGGTTGATAAAATTTTTAACTATTTATTTTATTTATTATGTTTTTTCTATTATTGTTTTTTTTTTGCTTTTTTTAAAGCTTTTATTTTTATGACTTGCAGTGGTTCGGGTGTTGAATAAAAATAATGTTATTGAGCGCATTTATGCGTTTGCTTATCTAATTACAACAACACTAACATACAACAACAACAACTTCAACAATAGTCATTAAAAGAACCAACAACTTGGTGTTGAGTGCGTGTGTGCATGCGTTTAGAAAAGATGCGTTAAAAAAATGTTGCTGACCTGATTTGGCGAAATTGTCTGTAAAAAGCTTTCGCTTTGATTGATTTTAGATTGTTTTTTTTTTTTTTTGTTTGCCTCTTCTTTTATTTTCTGTTACTCTTAATAAAATTTTCTCCCTGCATTTAGAAGCGTTGATTGCAAATTTGTTATTTTTTTTATTTGCACTGCCATTAAAACTGCTGCCACAGCCAATTTACTGCAGCTTTTAAGCTTTGTATGCTTTCACTTTCTGGCCAGCATATAGCAGTGCTTCATTAGATTTATTGTCGTTGCAGTTGTTGTAGTTGTTGTTGTTGTTGTTGTTGTTGTTGTTGCTGTTATGTTTATGTATTTTTTCAATATTTATTATATTGCTCAGCAGCGACAACAAGTCAACAAAACTTGGCTTAAAGCTAAATATTGCTCATGTCTTTAATTTTTATTATTTTTTTTTTGGTTTTTTTTTTTGTCTTTTATTTGGTTTGTTTGTTGGTTGCTCTTAACTTTAGAAGCTTTGCTGCATACTTGCTCTCACCAACGACTGCAGTCATGTTTGACTTTAAGGCTTGCTTAATTAAATGTTGCCAACCGCAGTCTTAAATTAAGTGATATAAAAAAAAATACCTATAATAAAGTTGCTTTGCTGTTTTGCTCAAAAAACAACAAAACAAAAACAACAACTTACCTTTAATTAAAGCTAAGTGTTCATTCACTAGCAGTTTTATGTTACTTTCAAAAGCTGCCTAAAAGCATTTCATTTCTCTTTATGTTGCACCTTTTCTATTGTTTTCATGCCTAATTTTTACTTATGAACTGTAAAAATATTTGTTTGATTAATGTTGACAGCATGCTTGAAACATGCTTGAAACATGCTTGAAAGTCATAAAAGGCATACCTCAAATAGAGGTGTTGCCAGCTGCATTGATCATGCTGAGCTTTTATGTTGTTTGCCAACCGCCAAATTTTCGTCGTTGCACAATAAGCCGGATAAGCACTTATTAAGGCCTGCAAGCTTAGTAAAAACTTAAATAAGCTTAATTATGTTCTATAAAAAATATCACTTTTAAACCGTTACTTGAATGCTTTTTCTCACACCATCTCTTTGATCAGCAACCACAAAGTTTTTTTTTTTTGCTTTTGTGCTAAGCTTGTTGATTAACTTTCTTAATTAATAATTATACCATCGCTTTTAATACAATAATACAATAATATTTTGTCCGTGTATAACTCTTAATTAGGCGTGTCTTTTAACCCAATAAAAGAAATTTCTTTATTGTTGTACTTTTTTACAGTTATTTTTTTCTCTTGTGCATTTTTACTTTTTGTTCTGCTCTTTCGCATAATTAATACGTATAACACTTATTTGCCGCAGCCATTTTTTTAGCTACCGCCCAGTTTTTTTTTCTTTATGAACTTTAATAGCCGGTCTACGAAATCAATTGCTTGCCACAAAATCGAAAATTATGTGCAACATGAGGCGAGACAACTTAATCAATGGCGCGGTCACAACAACAAATCTGTTGGCATAACAACAGCAGCAATTATAACAACTGCAACAACAACAAAAATAACAACACCAATTAAAATAACTCTCGGACATCTTCCAAACATAGCACCTCACTTAATAACTGTTCGAACTTAATAACATCATACAAACATTTTTCCAACATCACACTAGCGACAATTAAATGCTCAAAGAAAAAAGTTCGCAAACTTAAATTAAATAGAATTAAAACAAACATAAGACAGTTTTAAAATAAAAAATTTTAAAAATAAATAATTATATCGAAATTTATCATATAGCAAGTTTAAACTGAATTTTTCCGGCTTTGTATGTTTATTTGGAAAAATAAAGTTGCCGGATCCCGATTGAGACCCAGTCAGATACTCAAAAAACTCACGTGTAGCAACATACATACATTTTCCGTGCATACTTTTAGGATGAAAATTAAATATTACGAACCAAAACGCATGTTTATCATGTGCCTATGCAGCATAATGGTAGAACTTCCGACTCTTATGCAATGCTTAGAAGCGATAGTTTGGGTTCAATTCCAGCTGGTAGCAATATTTTTTGTAAATGTTCATATAAATTGAAAATGTAAGCCAAGTGTCACGAATAAGAGACCTTGAAATTTTACTCGCCGCCAAAGAAGTTTCACTTCAAAAATCTCATCAAAATCGGTCCATCCGTTACACACATACGCACTAAGAGAAGAATTCTATATATCTGTGGTCATAAGCAACAAGCGCCTTAGTCGACTTAAAAAAGAATTTGTTTTTTTAGCTTTGAACCAAGGATTTCAGGTGTCAAACCTATACAGTCAAGTTTGCCTTGGTTCGGAAATGGGGAGATAGATAAGTAGGAGAGAAAGGGAAATCATGAGAAATAAGTGTAGAATGTTCTAGTGTGGCGGAGTGCTATATCAACATTTGAATTTGAATCTGAGGCAAGTGTTATGCCTTTACCTCAGTCAATCCGAGTTATCAAGCAATCTCATTCCACAAACATCTCTACCACCAATTACAAGTTCCCAAGTCGTATATATTGATGAAGTTTTAATTTAAATTGATTAGAAATGAGGAAAGAATTAGAGAAAGGTAAAAGCGTAGGACCATGGCTAGACCGGGATTCGAACCCGGAACCTCTGGGTTGGTAGTCAAGCAAGAGGTAGCCACTCGACTACCGAGGCCCCCAAACTCTCTGTTCAGCAGTAATATTGATCCAATACACTAGATGGGTTCTGTGCTCCATGCGTTTTCTTATGTTATTCCAGAACCTCCCTGCAAGCACTGTTGCCAGATTGAGGTAAATTTCCCTATATGAGGTAATTTTTGACTCATTTTTTGGGCAGAGGTAAAATAGGTAATTTTTGACTAAAAGTGGTAAATTTTTGCAATACAAATTTTTTTTTAGATTTTCAAATATTTTAAGTTTTTTGCACTTTTGTTACCTCTCTGAACGTACTCACAAGCAGTCCTTTATTATTGGGAGTCCCCTTTTGTACCAAAAAATAACAAATTTTAACTTAAAAACTAAAGAAATTGTTGAAACACACCAAGACATGACACGTAATCAAATGTTTTGAAATTGAATTGAATATTGCTTAAAAGAATATCGGTTATAGAAAGCTTTGACCAGTTCCTACAACACACATCGTGAATTGGAAAAGTTGTTGGCAATAGAAAGAAACGAATTTTTCAAGGCTAGCAAAGAAATGTTTTATCGTGGAAGTAGTGAAGTGAGTTAAACTGTTACTCATTTAAAATTTTGTAATTTTTTTTAGAAAAAGGTAAATTTTCTCAGAAAGTGGTAATTTTTTCCCAAAAAGTGGTAAATTTCAGTTTGGTTCTCTGGCAACACTGCCTGCAAGGCCAGATTCTGATTTTACGGATTCGGATGCAATATTACTACCCAGAACGAATACAAAGCCGGAAAATTCTCAAACTGGATTAGCGCCGCTCAATAATGTGGTATTTTCGACCTATTCGTTCGTAGTCATTGGTTCAAAAAACAAAAACTATGAACGTGCTGAGAAAATGGTGAGGAAAATTAGTCTCGTAAACGATACCTTTGAAAGGGCAATAAATGAATTCGCCAACTCAACACAAATGTTTCCAACTTAGAAGTTGAAAAGCAGTCTGCATGTCGTAGAACAGCATCCAAAGTATTATCCCTCGAGGGTATTTTTATTTTTAATGAACTACATGAAATGGCCATCAATATTGTATCATTTTGTTTTGGAAATGTTGCAGCGATATGTGCGAATTTACAGACTTTGTTCAGGTTAAGAATTATTCTTACGTTACGTTTCTTATGTTTTAAATTAGTTGATAAGCTAACATCCACTAAGAGGTGTTCCTGTTCTTTTTAATCTTTAGTTGATCGCTTGTTAATAAACTCTTGTCAAGGTAAGACCTACGAAACCTCAACTCCTTCTGCTTAGTTCTTATATCATACTAGTATAGAAGCCCGTCATACGACGGGTCGTATTCAAAATAATTATGTAGCAGACGATATGACATTTTTCATTCACCTCAAATTTTATTTTGTTCCAGTCGTTGTCAATGTGTCCTTACTGATGACACCTTACCTTACTACCAATTTGTTCATGTAAAAAGCTTACTGTAATAGCAAAACAGGTTCTGGTCCAAGCTAACATGTTCAGTCTATACATAGCAATAACAACTATAACAGTTTAAGCGATATAGAGCACGGAGCAGGACGCTTGCCTTTTATATATTAAGATTTCTTCCAAATCTCATAATACGCCTCTTGAGCATTTTTGAGATCTTATTACCATATCAGATTTTCAAGAGAAATCTACATAAATTCTCAAAGATGTCATATCTGCAGAAAATCTGTCAAACTTCCTCATTTTATCCAAGGAGAAAATCTGCTAAACTTTCTCATCTCATCAGACTTCAATTCAAAATCGATGGAAAAATTAAGTAATTCTTAAAACAGTACCATCCTTTTGGGTAAAAGCTTAATTTCATCAAAAATCTGATTGCGTATTCGGACTAAGCAGATGATTTTACATGAAAATATGTTATATGCAAAAATTTTTTCGTCACATAATTGAAAAAAAAATTAAATTTTTAACATCCATTAAATACGTCGAAGATCGTCCTACGTGCTCATATTGCATTCAGAATTTGGAATATGTTTATGCGGAAGGTTCTGAAATACTTCAGGAAAAGAACCCATCTAATAAACACCCAAAATATGTTACTTCTAGCCTGTTCTTATTCCAGCCGACGCACACTGGTCAAAAAAATAATCATATAAAATTGTTTTTTTGCATAGTTAGTAATTTTTTAAATTTAATTATATATTTTTCTGCTGTCAACTGGCAAAAAGTTGAAACGACATATTTAAATAAAAGCATCACGTTCTACTGCACTTACCATTATTTCAGGTCGTTCGGTAATAAATTTGAGAAATTGATAATTTTATTTTGCATTTTAAAAAAGAATAAATATTTTATTATTAATTAAGTACTTACTTCTTCGCTTTACCAAGGATATCAAAACTTTCTATAAACCTTAATTTTCGTTGACAACATATCTGTCAAGAGTTTTTGGTTTTGGTAAAGCTTTTTTTTTATAAAAACGAAGAGCTGGCAAAATACTACATTTTTACGTCTTTGAGTTTTTTTATGAATAAAGAAGCCATCACGGCAATTTTTTCTGTTTTATTTTTATTTTTCATGAAGTTGAATTATCATAAAAAAGATGTCTCAACTTATTTTTAATTTTTGACCACTTTTGATTTTTTTTAAAGTTAGCCAGCTTTTTTTTAATTTTAGACCTCTGTGCGATGTTTTTTCTTATGTTGAAATAAATTTGAAAGTTTTGAAAAAAGAAACACTTTCAAATTGCGGCGCCCAGGAAATAGTAACCGTACCATTTTAAATAAAATTTTATAATATTTACCTGCTTCAATAGTCCCATTTTGTCATACAAATTTCGATTTAGTCACGTTAGGTTAGGTTTTTTCGGCTGTCTCACATGGAGACTCACATAGACCATATAATTTTTAATGAAACCGGTTGTTGAAAGCCTTGAAAACATAAGTGGAAATCTTCAAAGATTTGCCTGGATTCGCAACTTTATCGCATAGGCTAGGATATACGAAGCCGTTTTTCACATGATATGATGATCTTCCCATCTGTGACTCACTACTTGTTTTGGTCTAGTTTGGAGGTTTTTGTACAATTCCTGTAGTGAGATAGGTACGTGTTCTATGAGCTCTGATCACATCCCGTCACTCTACTTTGCTCCATAGTCTGCCATTTTGTTTCCTTCAATGCCGCAGTGACTTGAAACCCAGTAAATGCGCACTTTTTTGAGGTGCTAACGTCCTTCCAAATTTTTGAATAGTTCGTTGACAACTATATTCCATAGTAGGGGTGAAAGAAGTCCTCTTTGAGGTGTTCCTCTTCGGACGTCTTTGACCATGGTTGTAGAGCCCCATTTGGCATAGACCTTTCTACAATTTAGTAGGTTATCTATTCTAATGGTGCATCTATCGTACGTAATACCTTAAGAATAGCTGCATTTGTAAAACTAAAGAGTGTAGTGTTATCCCGATCGAAATTGATTTGAGTAGATAGAAAGTAAAGCTTACGGGCCTGTAGTTTTTTGGATACACCTGTTGGCTTTCCTCCAGGCTAAAGGCACATACACTGAGAAAAAAACACATACCTTGGTCCGGTAAAAAATTTCTCTATTTTTGATAATAGCAATTTTCTCTTTTTCAAATAAAATTTTCTTCAATTAGAATAAATTTTCACATTTTCGAAGAAATATTTCTTTACTTCTAAGAAATGGAAATATTTCAATGTCTCTAATAATGATAAGTATTTTTATCGCACAAAAAATTTCTCATTTATAGAGAAATTTTATTGAAAATGAAAAACTTTTCTTATATTTTGATAAAAAATTCACTATGAGAAGTATTTTCTTCAATAAAAACAAATATTTTCTCAAAAAAAAAAGTATTTTTCTCTAAAAACGATATATTTTTCTATTTCATGGAAGCTTTTTATCATTTTTAGAGAATTTTTAGTATCGCAATTAGAGAATAGCATTCTCTGGAGCAAAGTCTATACCCTTTTTCTCTAAATATGATGCCTTTTTTATCATATTCCGAGACACTTTTTTCTGAGTGTAGTTTGTCCCGATTCATCCTTTATATATTTTCTCGAGCCAAGGAACGTCTTGTAAAGTGGTGGTTTGTAACATGGACTGCATATTCCCCATCTGGTCCTGGACATTTAATAGGCCCTATATGGGCCCACCGGATTTTCTCTGGTGTTATTAAGTTGTGCGAAATCTGTAACGGTATTGTCCAGTATCTCTCTGGCCCGTAAGTGTTTGAGACTTCATTACAACCTGGAAAATGTACTTTTAGAAATACATCTACATCATATAGCCTTTCCGTATCTGACTCTGAATGTAGGCTGTTTTGATAGTAGCTTTCTGAGCCTTGCTGTGTCCTAGTTTTAACACAGTTTTTTTTTGCATTATTTTTTTTATAATGCTCGAGCAGATGTTTTCCCACTTTGCAAAAACTGAGTTGATAAAATCTTTTAAGTAACACCTTCGTTCTACAAGGTCAGAACTCTACCATGGTAGTGGGTCTACAAGGAGAGTGTTAAGCTTTTATAAGCTGGTCTAAAATCTTTAGGCACCTAGGGTAACCTGGTCTCAATGATTATCAAAAAAATTTTTAGATCTCGACAAAAACGCCACTTATCACGTCCAAACTAACCTACATTTTCATCTGAAATTATACACATCCACAAAACTTCATTGAAATCGGGTGGGTGGTTTCGGAGATTTTCTTTCACTAACATAGTACCACGTGATTTTTATATATTAAGATAATAACAATTATTTACTTTATTTAGTAAGACTATAAAACTTGAAGGAAATTTTAAGGATTTGAAGCCACCATTTTCATCTTTCAAACATTAAAAAAATTTTGACTTTAAAAAACCCTAACTATTCCTAGGAAATAGTCAATATTTCAGAAGTCTTTCTTCTTATGCTACCATCAAGTTCTTTAATACCTTAAATTTCATGACATAAAATATTGCTGTTTCATGTATCTTTGGAGATATCTGCAGAGAACCCATTTTTTGATAAATAATTTTATTTATGAAAATCTCCAAAGTGATCATTCCTCGCAGAGGCTTTCTTCATATAGATATAGTAAGCTTCATACAGCCAACTGTAGGGTCAATGCAGCAAACATTTCCAAAGTCAAATTTTCCTGAAAATGGCGTTTATATTTCTTGAAAGATCAACAATTGTAAAACAACATGTGCTCTACGCAGGAAATCTTTTGACCGTCCAAAGTTAGTGCATTCCTAAGTCATGCATTTTTTCCATCCTCGTCTGTCACACTCTCTAAATGTTAGCTACCTCTGAGTTACTCAGCACACATGCTCTGCTCTTCACCTCTCCCTCAAATCTCACTTAAACTCAATTTTTTCTTTGCTAAACCATTTATTCAATCTGCTCTCCGATCAATTGCACGTTCAAAGTGATTTCAAATTGTTGCTCAAATTTTTATAGCCACTCCATCTCATGGCAGACTGCATTAAAGCTTAGTCTGCACGTACAACAAAAATCATCTTATCATAATTGGTCAGGTTAAGTGGTCAATATTTAGTTGTTGTAGACGCGACGGGACACGATGAAATGTTTTGATACAATTTGCTGTCTAATCATGGCAAATATCCGCTTGTTCTAACACAAACTTTTATATGCCTTCTTCCTGCTTTTGAAACATCCTCTCGTCTGTCTGTGCTGTCTTCGATTAGCTCCGAAGACCAAGCAAAGTCGCCACAAAAGCAACACTAGCTGCACATGTGATTAAAATGATTTGCTGTTCATTAAGCGTTGACGATGGCGATCAGTGTGCGATCAGCCAGTCAACCTACATAAATTGGCTTTCGCAAACATGGCACAGTTAAACAGGTTTAAACCACTTGCTAGTTCACAAGTGAAGATCAAACCATGATAGTTCTCTTTGGACACAGCATAACAACAGCATGGAGCGAGCGCCTTAATAGTAGTTGTGAATGAAAATTTTCAATAGGCAGGCAGCGACGACTGTCAGCATGACTTGCTAACTGTCTGCCTGTTCGTCTTTCTATTTTCATCATTACTGGAATGATGCGTTTTTTTAGTTTTTTTCTTTTCTCTCTTGATCCTGCTTTGACGGATAACGTTGGCGTTCAACGCATGTTATAACCAATCAATATAAGGCGTTGTTTTTTGCTTGTCTTCTTGTTGCGACCGTTGCACCATTGTCCATCGCACATCCCCACCGAGAGACGAACAAAACCCACATGAGTTTTAGCTGATTATGTCCCAACGATAAATACGGCTTATGACTTATCAATGCAAGACGCCTTTTTATAGCATAGCTTTTTTGACTTTAAGGTTGCCATTTCTAAGAACCAGGATCAGTGACTTTCATCAGTGATAAATCTGTATAATAATAAAAACAAAAATATTTTTTGCGCTCTAACAAATTTGGTTTCTTTGTCTCTTTCAAGCATCAACGACCGGAGTCTATTTCGCCAGAATTCCGTTATGCTAGCTTTGGCAAACTGCCCAAGGCGACTACGCTGCAAACTCAGACAGTTACTGCCGATGTACATCATGGTCAGCATATAGGCAACAATAGCAGCAACAACAATAACAACTTGAGCAACAACAACAACAGCAACAACCACAATAGCAATCAGAATTATAGCGAAATCAGTGCCGCTTCATTTGCCACTCCACCAACACGCCGTCGTTTCTTTAATCATCAGAAACTGCGCAGCGCCTTGACTGGTCATCGTCGCACCGCATCCAATGGCTGTCCCATTGATACATCATCCATACTCTCCGGAGGTAAGTTTTTTGAGCTGAAAGTCTAGAATTTAATTTTAAAATGCAAGTGTATAATATACACAGAGTAAGTGGCGCCATTTTTTGCTTATTTTCAAAACAAAAAACTGTGCTGTAATGTGCTCAATGTGAGCCAACAGGTGGCACAATAAAAATAAAAAAAATGTATTCATATAGTTTTAATTTTATTTAAAACAGTTCCACAGTAATTTTTTCAAAATATAAAGATTGTGCTGAAATAAGCTCAAGTTGTGCTATAATGTATTACTATCATTTACCACAATGAAAATAAAAAACTTCCAGTATTCAGTTTATTTAAAATTAAGAAATTGTGCTGGGATGTGCTCAATTTGTGCTGTCATTTTCCATTAAAAGTTTAAAAATATTTGCTTAAGACTCACACATTAAGAGCTGAAATAAGTATTTTTTCGAAATTAAAGTCTTTTTTACGCCGCAAACACCTGAGTTGTGCCACCATCTGCTAGTATTTTCTCACAATGCTATTAGTTGTGTCATGAAAACCAGATTTACTATCCACTTGGGGCGTCGGTAGTCGAGTGGTTAGCGTGCTTGACTGCCAATCCAGAGATTCCGGGTCTATCCATGGTCCTACGCTTTTATATTTCTTTAATTCTTTCCTCATTTCTAATCAACTGAAATTAAAAATGCATCAATAAATACAACTTTGGATAACACTTGACTCAGATTCAAATTCCCTTGTTGATAAAGAACTCCGCCACACATACAACATTCTACACTTGTTTTTCTTGATTTCACTTCCTATCCATCTTATCTATCACCCCATTTCCGAACCAAGGCATATTTGACTGAATATGTTTGACACCTGAATTCCTGGGTTCAAATCAACAACATTCTTAGATTCCTCATCGGCACTGGATGACTATGATTACCATGTCAACAGACTACTACTAGGAGCAGTATCACTATCCTAACCAACCCACCAACCAGTGTCATCGTTATTTTCTGTTAGACCTTTCGAAAAGAAACAAAGGTCTGCTCCAGAAAATATAAATCGGCGTATGCGTTAAGACTGTCGGAAGGGCTATAAAACATCAGATAGAGGCTTCTCTTTTATCAATGAAACCAGGCAAGAACACGCGAACCAAGAATTGACTGAACAGTTAAACGACGGTTTTTTAAAGAATCCAGGCACTTCGGACCGCGACACAATGGCAAAAGCGGGAACTTTGAAATCAAATGTTCAACGGCTCAAAGAATTTAACAACCTAAGGAGTTATAAGTGTAAGAAGTACCTAAAAGGTCAGAAGAAAACGATGCTGAATCTATGAAGACCGCACGAAAACTGTATTGCGAGTACCTGATCAAATTTGACTGCGTGATCATCGACGATGGAAAGGTACTGAAACCAGATATCAAGCAGTAACCAGGACATTAATTTTATACTTCGGTTAAATAGGGTGGAGGAAATTAACAATACAAAAACATACCAAATTTCCAAAAAAATAAATGGTTTGGCAAGCCAGTTGCAAATGTGGCCTTCGAAGTAAGAAATTTGGAACACATTGCACCAACAACACCGAAATTTAGATCAGAGAGTGTTTCCAGATGCATATGCTGCCTTTTATAAGTCCCCACTAATTCCAGACCTAGCAAACAGTACACTAAGCCCATAGCACGATTATTGCTAAGGTTAGGAATCGTTAGGTAAGGAATTGTGCTACCATATAATCTAATGTAGACCTTGTTCTAAATTAACCCACTCTCCATGGAACCATTTTTGTAAAGTCTGAAAAAGGTCTCAATCCCCAGATCCAGAGAGAAAACTCCTGCTCCTACTCGTTCCTCAAGTTTTGAGACGGCTCATGAATATTGATATAGTTATTGTTCTAGGTATGAGATGGGTTCTACCATAACATTCATGGCATGAAGCGATGCGAACATCGTATTTCTTGGTGAATTTGACTTCTGATACACAGTAGTCAGTATTTTAAGGTAAGTTGGACGTAGCCAGTATCACCGTGTGTTTATTCTGGACCACTGCCCAGATTTCCTTAGCCTCAGGACTGTGATGGACTTCTTTGGTTATTAAGTCTAGAGAAAGTAAATGTAGGATGACATTTAGTGCATCTGTTGATTTAGAGCACAGAGCTCCAGTGATGCACAGTTCTGCACTTCTTCTGCACTTCCTTGTTGAGTTCATTCTGGATGGAGATCTTCGAAGTGAACAGCCACTGGACTATTGCTTCGTAGAATTTTATTGGTCTAATGATGGCTGTATATATCCATCGGACTTTTTCTGGGATAAAACCCCCATTTTTATCCTATTGATTTTTTAACGCAAAGAGAGCTGTATGTGCCCTTTTAATACTGTCATGAGTATTTTCATTTTAGATAAGTTTCTTATCCAAGATTACTACTAGATATTTTGCGCTATTGATGAATTTAAGCCTTATCTTATTGGGTCTTGGGGCTTCAGAAGGGGAATTTCGTTCATCTTCATTTTCATTCCAGAGAAGTTTCCTAACCAAGACTACTTCCAGATATTTTAAGTTTTTGGTGAATTCAGGCCTTATCTTGTTGAGTCTTGGGGGCTTCGGAAATGGGAGAGACGACTACTTTTTGTCTTAATTGGATATCAAGCCAACAATATCACTTTATTACTTAAGCTGTGAATTTTCCGAATTGCCCCGAACTTCGAAAATTCGAAAGATATTGAGCTTTAATGACAGGAAATCTTAAGAAGACAAAACAAACTGCGAAAAACCTTGACATATTTATTCATAAATGGCATCGGGCATCTACTAAAGTCAACAAAACGACGATACAAAAACCTAATGGAAAACCTTTATCAAAAAGATTACAAATTTTTGTAAATGTATATTTTGAGTGGTACACAAAGTAGGTTGACTAACTGACTTAGCTGGCACTTTTAACCGTCGGTCAGTTTTGGCCTCGTCCAATAATTTGCGCCAGCCCCTATTGTCGTGCGCTTGCTGGTGCCAATAATCCAAGCATAGTCATGTTATCCAATACCAGGTGTTTCTAACGGAGATGCGGATTTTTTCGCTGGAGCGTTGTGTTTCATTCTCTCGACATGAACAAGCCAGTGAAGGCACTCGATTTTTATGCGCTTACTATATCGATGGTGGCATATGAGTATAACTCATACAGCTCGTGATTCCATCATATTCAGTGCTCGCCATTGACGCAGATTGAACTACAAATCTTGCGATGAATTTTTCTCTGGAGAGCTTCAAAAGTACTTTCATCAGTGGTACTCAACGTCCAGGTTTGTGATGCGTGTAATAGAACGGACAGGATTATTGACTTATAGAGTATAAGTTTTGTTTGTCAAGAAAGACCTCTGCTTCTCAATTGGTTACTGAGCCCAAAGTAATACCTGTTGGCAAGAGTTATCCTTTGTTTAATCTCAATATTGATATCATTGGCGGAGTTAATACTGGATTCCAGGCAGACGAAGTCCCTAACAACTTCACCGGAGGTTTTGTCTACAGTGACGTGGCTTTCAAAACGCTGGGACTGTTTGTTTGTTGACACAAGATACATCGTTTTATCTGATCTTACAGCAAGATTTATTTGACTCAACTCTTTTTCTAGCCCGAGAATGCTGCACTTACTTCTCGCGTATTCAACACTCTTATAGAATATTGTGTCAGTGCACCTCAGATCAATTGCTTGGATGACCTTCTCCACTACTACTAGATATAAAAAGTAGCACGATAAGAAATCGCCTTGTCTGAAACCTCGTTTGGTATTTAAATAAGAGGAGAGGTCCTTCCTGATTTTCACTTCGCTGCTGATGTTGCTCAAGAACACCCTGCGAAGACGAATTAGCTTTGCTGGAATACAAAATTCAGACAGGTCTTTTCCAAGATATACCGTAACATAAACATCTAGACGATGATAGATTTTCGAGATTAGAAGCTACACTGATAAGGATAAATCAGTTGGTTGAGGATAGGCTTCAATCTTTCACTAAAACGTTCGACAGGACTTTATATGCGATATTAAGGAGGTTCGGCAGTTGGCTCAAATGATGGTACCGCTTTTCTTGCTAATTGGGCAGACCACACTGCAGTTCTAATCATCGGATATGTATTCTTCCGACCATATTATGCTTAGAAGTTGGAAAGGTATATAAGCCGAGCTTCACTTCCGTTCTTAAACAGTTCATTCAGCCATTAGGTCATCGGCTTCAGCGGCTTTGTTGTTTTTAAGTTGATCTGTAAAGAAGGAATTTTTAGAAAAAATCAAAAAAAAATTTTGTGCTTTGAGAACAAAAATAAAAGGAGCTTTTTACCTGAAACAGACTAGAAGTATCTTTAAGTATCTTAAAGTCTTTAAGTATCCAACTCTCTATGTCTCAATATAGCACAACTTGAGCACATTACAGCACATTTTTCAAATTTTTCAAATTTTCCAAAAAAATTAATAGAAAATTTCTCACTTCACATAAAAAAAATTTAAACATCCACCACTTCATAGCACTTTCGGGTGCATCGCAGCACATCATTGTTATGTTTTAATATATTAAAAATGGCGAAACTTAATTTAAACTCTCACCTTAAAGCTTCCTCATCAGTTCATTTCAACTCAGCTCTACTCTTCTCATTTCATTTTCTCATGACATTTCACAACAACCTTGTCCCTCATTGTGCGTTAAGGTAAAGACACAAATCCTCTTGAAACATCCACCTGTTCCGATTCCGTAGTCACGCGTAGACGTCGCAAGCATGTCAGCAACAACAACATGTCTGCAACCACGGCCACAAGCAGCGGCAGTGAGAATCGCTTAAATCGCCTCAGTCTGGCCGGTACCACTGTCTATGCCGGACATCTGTCTTCTTTGGTTTTTGGCAAAATAAAATCGCTCTGGAGTGTCAATGCCACATCATCCAGCTCTGGATTAAATCAACTAGCAGGCAGGATTTTATGCTCTTTTGTTTTTAAAGTTTTATTGTTTCTTGTGCTGCGTTCCAGTTTTGCATGTTTGCGTTTATTTTTTGTTAGCTGCCGCCCGTTTGTTCGTATTTGCATGTTCTGTTTGTTCTTGCCTTGCATCCTTGCACTTTTTTTACTCTTAACTACTGAAATCCTTGCAGAGTTTTAACTAATACCGCTTATTTCTCTCTCTCTCCCTTAGGCAGCGACAATCTCTCATCGGAACATCCACGTGCCACCGCCAATGACAAGCAGAAGGATCAATTGCGCGTCCGTTTGGGTCTACTGCTGGACAGCGATCAAAACGGCAATCAGAGCACTAATAGCAGCAGTTCCACTAACATAAGTCCCGAGCAGACCTTATCTACTGGCTGCAGCAATGTGCTCGCTGTCAACTCCGTGGCCGACAAATTTGGCTCGCAGCTTTCCGTAGCACCCAAGGATGACAGCATTAGCCTTTCGGGCAAATTTAAGGCCTGCACTTTAACAGACAGCACTGGTGTCAACGAGTCCTTTCCGGTTAAGGCACGCAAAGCACCAGCACGTCGTTCTGCTCGCACGGGTCAGCTTTTGGGTGCCAGTAAGCGCAACGCCATCTACAAAACATCCAATGTAGTGCCTCAGCCAGCGGCTATACAGCTAGCTTTGAAGCCACTATTTTTTGAAGTGCCTTTACAGGAACCTGATCCGCCATTCATTGGACGCCAGTGGCTTTTGCGCGAACTTTCGAATATTTTAACTGCCACGGAAACGCCAGGTGTGCTCATCAATGGTCATCCCGGCACAGGCAAAACTGCTTTGGTGCTCCAGTTAGTTGAGTACTCCTGCTTTGGACGTCGCAAAGATGCCTCCAGCTCCTCTTCTGTTACGGAGACTACAGATGGTATTTATTGCCAGATCAACATAGGACACGATCGTTTGCGTGCCTTAGCCTCCCACATAGTGGGCTATCATTTCTGTCAGGCCGACTCGAATTTGACCTGTCTGGTGCCGGATTTTGTGCATTCGCTGGCGGCTCAACTCTGCCAGGCCCCACAGCTGGCCGCATATCGTGAGTATCTCATCAATGAACCTCATCTACAGGATATACTAAGCGTCAAGGAGTGTATTGCCGATGCAGAGCGCGTCATGCGCATGGCTATTCTAGAGCCTTTAACAATACTCAAGCGAACGGGCAAAATTTGCGCCAAGACATGTATTATACTGGTGGATGCGCTCTGCGAAGCTGAATATCATCGTCCCGATCATGGTCATACCATTGCCACATTTCTTGCCAAAATGACGCAATTCTTTCCCTCCTGGCTAAAGGTGGTCGCTACGGTGCGCACTCAAATGCTGGAGTTTGTCAAGGGCTTATCCTATACCAAAATGACTTTGGACAGCTGGGCCTCTAATGATCTGTTACAAAAGGATATGCTCGACTATATCACATTCCGCGTTAATCACAGTCTGGATATACAGAATAATATAGCCTCCGTCAAGGATAATAGCACGGGTCAGCTTAAATTTGTCGGTCATCTGCAGGCGCTGTCTAAGGGTTCCATGTTATATGCCAAACTAGTGATAGATCTCATTGAACGTGGTCAGCTGGTCATCAAGTCGACTAGCTACAAGGTTCTGCCCGTTTCGATAGCACAGATCTTTCTACTTCACTTCAATCTGCGTTTTCCCACGGCCTGCAGCTTTGATAAAGCTTCGACAATACTAAATGTCTGTCTGGCAGCACTATATCCGCTGACTCTGAGCGAGATTTATTACACCACATGTGCGCTGAAAACCGATGAGGTGCTCTCGTGGGATGAGTTTATGCAGCGTTTTCAAATGTTAGACGGTTTTCTGATCAAACGCATCGATAACACGTACATGTTTTTCCATCCCTCCTTCAGAGAGTGGTTGATACGTCGCGATGAGGGCGAGTCTGCTAAATTTCTCTGCGACTTTCGTTTGGGTCATGCCGCTATAGCGTTTCGCTTATCTCGCCTGCAGGCGCCACTGGATGCCGAGAAGACCCTAGAACTGGGTCATCATATGCTGAAGGCGCACATCTATCGCCAGTGTCAGGGCACACAGTCGCCCCGCGACATGCAATCCTTCTGGGTAGCCTCGGTAACGGACAATATATCAGCCGCCTTGGGTTCCCTGCGCAACGTCTACAATCCGAATTTAAAAGTCTCACGCCTGATGCTGCTGGCTGGCGCGTGTCCACACTACCAGACCGAGTTTATGGGCGATGCAACAATACTCTGTATTGCCGCTCATGAGGGCATTGTACCCATGGTAAGCCTGCTGCTGGAGTTTGGTGCTGATGTCGAGCGCACCAACAGTCAGGGTAGCACTCCACTAATACTTGCTGCCATGCGCGGTCACTGCGATGTGGTGCGTCTCCTAGTTGCAGCCGGTAGCAGTCTAG
The DNA here is from genome assembly GCA_958299015.1 of Tetanocera ferruginea. NCBI lineage: Eukaryota > Metazoa > Arthropoda > Insecta > Diptera > Sciomyzidae > Tetanocera > Tetanocera ferruginea. The sequence continues at coordinate 12,839,315 of OY282644.1, forward strand.
GACAAACCGACACCACGCAACGTTGTGCTCTAGTACATGCAGCCCGCATGGGTCGCCTTAATGTGGTCAAATATCTGCTGGCCTGCGACTGGACGCCGCGACAGAAATCAAATGATGTCAATCTAAGCTCAGCTTTACAGCAGGCGCTAATAGGTGCGGCCTCTCAGGACCATGTAACAATCTTGGAAGATCTGCTTGAAATGGATGATATTGACATCAATGCCATGGAAGCCGCCAGTGGTGATATGGCACTTACCGCAGCATCGCGCAATGGTTGTGCGGATGCAGTTGCGGTGCTGCTCTCACACGGTGCCTGTGTGGACAAGCGCAACAAACACGGCTTCACACCACTCTGGCTGAGTGTCAAAGAGGGGCACTGGGCGGTCGTTGAAAAGCTTTTGCAGAATGGAGCTGATCCCAATGAGGCAGTGCTGCCCACGCGCAAGACACCGCTTATGATTGCCGCCGAGGAAGGTCATATTGAGCTGCTGGAGCTGTTACTGCAACGTGGCGCCACGCTAGAGGCACAAGATCATGAAGGCTTTACGGCGTTGTCATGGGCCTGTCTACGCGGTCGCCAGGCAGCGGCTAAAAGCCTGATCGAACGTGGCTGTAATAAGAATCACGCCGATAACAATGGACGCACGGCGCTAGATTTGGCGGCCTATCAGGGCTCAGCTACACTGGTGCAATACTTGCTTGATCAGGGCGCCAATCTGGAACACATCGATGTGAATGGCATGCGACCGCTAGATCGCTCAATAGCGTGCCGCAACATACAGGTGGTGCAGGTTTTCTTGCGACGTGGTGCTAAACTAGGACCAACCACCTGGAGCATGGCCATGGGCAAGCCAGAGATTTTAGTTGTGCTGCTCAATAAACTGCTCGAGGACGGCAATGTGCTGTATCGCAAGAATCGTTTTCAGGAGGGTGCGCATCGCTATCAATATGCATTGCGCAAGATAGCCAATCTGGAGAACCTGCTGGAGCGTAGCGCCGTCTTTTCACAGCTACGCGCCAACCTGCTGCTAAATCTGTCGCGCTGTAAGCGAAAATTAAATGTGAGTTACATAGAAAAGGTGAACCTTTTTTATTACAAATATTAACTAATGTCTATATTTCGTTCTCATCTGCAGGAACTTGAAGAATCTATTGATTTGGCCAGCCAAGCGATCGAACAGAAACCCAGCAGCTATGAAGGTTTCTATGCGCGCGCCAAGGCCCGCATGGAGCATGGTCAGCTAAATGAGGCCTTAGTTGACGCTAATGAGGCCATGCAAAAGGCAGCTAGTAGCGGTGTGCAGCCCGAGGTGTTAGAGGTGCTCAAACGTATACAAGCTGAGCTGCTATCTAGGATAACCGCGAATGGTAATAGTGGACAGCAACACAGCTATGAAGCCTATGGAGCTACAGCTATGACGGCAGATGGTTTAGCACACAATGAAATGACCGATTTATAAATAAAGCAGCTATATATATTTGCTTAAATGTCAAACACATATAACATGCGACAGTTACATAAAGACAAGGCGTCAAAATAATGGAAGAGAGAAATGTTGTTATTGCGTTAATATTTTGTTATCTTTCTGTTTTATATATGATATAAGAAAATATGCAGAACGCGACAGCATAACAAGTGACTTTTTAGGAATTTATATATCTTTTTTAACATTTGATATAAGTTTATATTTTGAAAGCGGCAGCTATACGAAGACACGGCGACAAAATGGTATCAAAGAAAAATGTGCTCTTTACAAAGTTGGTGGACTGCAGAAACCACAGAGACTACTTATGAGTCGGAGTAGCGTCCTACAAAACCATGTTCTAGTCTGCTTGGTTTGTTTTACAAAAAATATCGTTGGTTGCCACAACCTGTTGCTTCATGAATAATTTGGCATAATTTATTTATAATTTATAATTTTTAATTATTTTATCTTATTTTTCATAAAGAGAAATGTGGTCGTTCGTTATAATTTCAATATCTTAATTTTATTCAATGTTTGATATTAATTAATATTTTAAACACTGCAGCGACATGTGATACACTTTCAACAAACTTTCATCATTTTTAACTATGGTAACCCAAGCAACGAAAGAAAAAGAGAGCGTTGCGCAATTGTCGCCTATTGAAAAATGTTTGTCGCCTATTACAAGAGAAAACATTTTTGTTGGCATCAACGGCAATAATGCTAAAACCATGTAGTGAACACAAAATTCGCATCCATGAGAAACTCATAAATTTGTTGTTTCGACTCAAGTTGTCGTGTAACTGTCGCAACTATTGTGCTTCAGTTATAACTCTTGCATACCACGTTCGTTTGAATTTCGAAATCTTCCTTTTGTTAATGTTTGATATAAGTTAATATTTTAAAAGCGGCACCGACATGCGACATACTTTCATCAAGTTTTTATATGCTTTTACTATGGCGACCTAAGCAATGACAGAAAATTGGAGCATAACAAACTTGTCGCCTGTCAAACAATGTTTGTCGCCTGTTAAATGAGAAAGTGCTTGGTAGCATCAACGACAATAATGTTTAAACGCCGTGGCGCTTTGTTTGCAACACAAAATTCAACTCCTTAACAAAGGTATAAACAATTTTTGTTTTGACGCATGTTGCCATGTAGCTGTCGCTTCTATTGTGTTTCAAGCATAACTGTTCTATACCACAGGAATATTTATTGTACATGTAACAAATAAGTTTAAGCAAGAAAATTGACATTAATTTATGATTAAGTTATAAAAATTGTATAACTAAGTTGCACAACTTAAGCTCCATGCAAATATTTTTGTTTTCTAAGCTGACAGTTAAGTTAATTTATTACTTTTTTAAGAAGAAAATTCACATTAATTTATGTTTAAGTTATTAAAACTGTACTATTGCGTTCCGCACAACTAAAGCTGCTCTTTTCTAGGCTAGCAGCTAAGTTAACTTATTCCTTAAAAAAAACTTGTATGTAAGAATTTTCATTCTATACTGCACTCCAAGAATTTAAAAAATATCAAAAAATTTTAATACTTATTATAATTAATTGAAAACATAATTGTAAAGATAACAATTAAAATTGTATTTATACAAATAATACTACTTATGCGTTCTTAAAACTTTAGTTTTAGTATTAATTGTTAATCAAGATTTTGAAATTATTTGCAAATTATGCTATAACCGTTATTAATCGATAAGACAAAAACTAAAAATTGTTTTGAACCCACAAAATGCGCATTTTTTGAGCATTAAAACTATGTTAAGCTAGTTTTTAATAAATAATTTTATTGTATTTATAAATCGATTTGTCGTTATATATATAAAACTACATGAATTTTTATTTTTTACTTATTTTAATAGTTTTTTATTTTTATTATTTATACAGCTTTTTAGTTAGAGTTACATATCATTTTTAAAATATGCCTTATTTGCCTAAAATTTAAATACTTAAATTATCATTCTTATAATATATATTCGCTTACAAAAAAAACAAAAAAAAAAACACTAAAATGTTGTAGAAATGCATGTAAAAATTTAAAATATTTCCTTATAATAATAAAGTTTTAAATAAAGCATAATTTTGGCTTTTTTTATAAGTTAATGAATGATACAAAGGAACTCTAGCCGAACTACAAACGAATGTATGAAAAGTGACATAGCAATAACTCTACAAAAAACCAAAACTTTTTGTTTTTAGACAAAAATTAACGTTTGTCAAAACTGTTAGTTAAAGAATTTTAGAGATATGTTATGCAAATTTGAAATTTTTTTATTTTTTTGTGTATTTATGAATTTTGTGTACAGCATAAAATTTATTTAAAAACAATGCTGTTAAAATAATGTAATTATCTAAATTCGTAGAAAAATTTTACATAGAAACTCTTATAGGCTGATTGGCGACATGGTTGTAACATAAGAAACTGTTGAAGTCTTAATTTAATTTTAACTTTATGTCTATAATTGATTTTAGTTTATTGTTTGGCTTAAACACAACATTTTTCTAATTATTTTTAGAAATGAGCTTTAAATGAAACATATTAACTCTGCATTAGTCGCGTGGATTACATATATAATCCAGTCATGCAAAATTATGAATTTTACAATTGTCTGCAATCGATCTTGTTGATTTTACGTACCATAAGAATTATGTTTACGTTGTTTTTTTTTAAATAAATTTAATATAAAATAAAGTGATAATAAATATTAAAACAAATAACTAAGATTTTCCAAATTGCCATATCTTATTTTAAACTTTAAAAAATGGATTACATATGTAATCCGCGCGACCACTCACGTTACATTAAGGTACGCGACTACTGCACGGTTAAAGAATAACGATTGAAAAATAACATTAATTTACTATTTTGTCTTTTGTTTTGCTTTTAAAAAATTGTATATTTTTTATACTATTTAAAATTTATTGAGTCCTATATATGAATTTCCTACGTACAAAGTTCTTTTCGACAACAATATCTGATAAAGGCTTTGATTTGATCTTTGAAAAGCCTTGTCATTTAATAACTGGAACATAATAGCTGCATTAGTTTAACGGCGACATACATATGTTACAATTTTAGCTTGCATACATTGGAGGCGACATCTGTCACAACGACATCTGTCAAAAATTCATGTGCATGCTTTTTTTAGGGAAAACAATTTTGTGGTATTGCAGTAGCGACATTGCAAAAAAAATTGCCGTTGCGAATTTAAAAGTTTTTCTTATTGACCGACGACAAAAGTAATTTATTTTTATTTTATTTGGCAAAGTTCGAAAGGTTTGAAATTTAAATTTGTTTCTGCCGCGTATAAAATAATCAAGAAGCGGATGATGTGACAACATTTTTTCTACACTATATGTCGTAATGATGCTAAATGATCCAATGTGTTCAGCCTATAATTTGCCTGATGATTTATGGTAGTCACGTGACGACATGACATCAATTGTTGCTCTTACTAACTTTTTTACAATATATCGTATCTTCGTGTTTTTATATGCGGCATTTAAATACCTTATAAACTACTTATTTAATCTAATACAACTTATTTTTTGTGCGCGTTACAAAATTACTAATCATGTCGTTGTCGTGTCGCTATGAGAGCTGAATCGCTGAGAGTTGGTCATTGATGTGGCCATGGTTGAACAACAAGGTTGCTGCAAAACTGACTGTGCTCTCTTTCGCATATCCGAAAGTGTCAAAATCAACTGGCTGTCGAAAAAAAGAACAGCAACATCAACAGCTGAAGCAGTTCGCTTTGATATTTTCGGCAGTCGCGCTCTCTGTGTTGCGGCTACCTTATTCAGTGTACCCGCGTTGTGGCGACGTTCTCGCTTTAATAATTGTTGTTTAATGATGTTCAAATTAAAAACTCTTCAGTTTAATTTGAAGAATTAAGGTAATCTTTTTTATGTATATAAATCTAATACTACTTATAAAAATTTTAAAAAAGTAGTCTAAATTATTCTATCAGCTCTCTGTTTTATGACACGCAAGCGACAAGATTTTGTTAAGAAAGTTAAGCGCGACAGCGACGTTAGAACGCTACTTTCTTGCTGTTTGCGAAATATTTCAACAGCACGACAATTTTCAATTATAATCAGTTAGAGCAATAACAGAGGTTTTCCAATATCCAAACCATATTATTAGGGCGGAAACATTTTTCAGCCTTGTAGCATATGAAATTCGAGTTAATTCTAAGTTTTTAAATTGACAATTGCTGCCATGTCGTTGTGCTGCCTGAACATATTTGCCAGCATCAAATTGATAGCTATACAACTATAAATGTATTGCTATCGCACTTTTTTTTATGACATATTGAGCCTTATTTAGCATTTAACAGCCTCTGGCTTAATCTACTTTTCGTTCATCAACGTTGTCGCTGGAGGTTTGAACTGAATTAATAAGTGGTAACGTCACCTGCAAATTTAGCTCATAGTCGGGTGCTAAATGTGAATAAAAATTAATTAATATTACATTTTAGGACCTAATTGACAATAACAAACTTTGCTCCAATAAACATTCCAAATCATCCGCGCACTCTATCGTCGGAAATTCTGCGTTTGTGGACTCCTTTAGCAGCACAGTGATTTCTTGTGATGCACGCATTAGGAAGAGCGGAATATGCATGCCCGCGAGCTCTTTGTGTAGTGAACCCATGCCACGCGCAGCTGTAAAGTCAAAATCTGAAACAGAAAAGTAATGTATTTTAATTTTTTTCTATTTAAGCCAATAGATTTTAATTACACTAAATATGTACTCATAGGCAAAAATCTATGTTTTCATAGTCAATTGGTTCTACTGACACTATCTCTGAAACTAGGAAATTTTTTGGATTGTACACTCAGAAAAAATTTTCTCGGCATCATATTAAAAAGAGAAAAAAGGCATCATATTAAGAGAAAAATGTTATAGACTATAGAAAATTTGAAAATTTATTCTTATTGAAGAGAATTTTATTTGAAAAAGACAAAATTGCTATTATCGAAAATATAGAAATTTTGTATCACAGACAGATAGTAGTTTTTTTTTTTAGTGTAGTAGTTGTATCTAAATATGTATGATTCTATGGCTAATACGTTCTACTGTGACTATCTCTGGAACTAATTAGATGTTACTTATTTCATGCGTATAATATTAGACATCCGTCGCATTAGTTGACAGATGACTAGGTAAAAATAAGTACTACCTAGACTACCTCTGGAAGTTCTTGTTTGGTCATAGAAAAACCTTTTTGCTTTTATAAAATTAAAGATATTTGACTTAGGAGTCGCCACAACCTAAGAAAGTTCCATAGAACAAAGTCGTTCCACAAATAGTGTCAAAAGAATTGTTTAATATATTAAAGTTTCAATGACCACAATTGGAACAAAATAGGTAATTTTTATGAAAGTAAATGACATGTTTTAACAAAATTTAAAACTCGTCGGCCTAGAAAAAGCTATTTTACCAACGAAATTCAAGACACAAAATGGCTTCTGCTTCTAAATTTTGGTGATTTGTAACGTTCTTCTGCTGTGAGACGCACAACAAAATAAAAAAACGCATTATTATTATTTTAGGTTAACTTTTTGCAACAACAATATAGGAACAAACTTACTGGTTTTTCAAAACAAGTAATTATTAAAAACATGAAAAATAAATGTTAGAAAACAAACATTTTAATAATTTTTCACACAATAATTCCTTATAGCCCAGTTTTAATTTTCGATTTTTTTTTATAATTATTTTGGAAAACATCGTAAGAATATGTAAAAAAAGTTCAGAATAAAATTCAAAGCCATTTAGGGAAAGCCAAGCTCTGTGAATGGGAATGTTTTTTTTTAAACACGCTTTTCTCAAATTTAATTTTTTTAAACGGGTTGCACTCTAATTCCAAAAGTATTCGTCCGATTAACTTAAAACTTGTTAAAGTTTTTTTATAATTAAATACGCTCCGCTTGAATCAACAAAATCATATAAAACTTTTTTTTTTAATTTATAAGGTCCAATTTCGTTAATGAAAAATTGTTTTTTTTTTCATTTATACAGCATTTTTTTGTGTTTTAAACTAAATGATATGTCTTTAATATTTTTGTTTCAGGCTACCTGGAAAGAAGATATCTTGCAAGCCGCAAGAGACCTTACGTTTGACTTCAACTTTTACGCTATGTATAACCATAACTATTGATTCAAAAAACAAATTGTTAATTTAAGACTCAACAAAAAATGGATATAAAATAACAAAAATACAGATTTCCAAAACAACACAATCAAATCAAATTCTTTTGTTATTTAATTTATCCAATTCAACTTAATAAGTATTGGTATTTTATTTATTAAAAACATAATCAAAAGACATTACATTCAAAGTAATCAAAAAAATCAATTAAAATCGTAGAACTAATAAAAATGTTCCATTTTATGGCTTTTAAATTAAAGTGTAAAATTAACTAGTTTTCAATTGACTTGTTGTAAAGTTTTTATCATTTTATTTAATTATGTTATTTAACGAAGGTCAATTGACGTATTTATCGGACATTAAACAGTGTTTCGTTTAGAACTATGGGCTGGACAAAATAATTTGATGACGTTTTTGGGTTTATGGAGTTAAACATAAAAAAAATTATTCTAGAGGGGTGGTCGGATATGTACCGTTCACCAGTTATTGGATCTTGAAGGGTAGTTAGATCATTTGTTTTCACTTTTCGCAAATTTAACATCAAAACGGTTGATCATAATTAGTAACACTTAATAATAATTTCGAATCTTAGTGAAATCTAACGAGAAACAGGCCTACCTCCTTTGCTTGGAACATGGAAAAATCATTGTAAAAGCGACAAATATGATATGATGTATTCCGCACCTAATATCACTCAAACTGTTAATTTTTGCTATTACAGTGCTTTTATTATACGAACAAATTTTTTGCTTGAAATTATGCTCTGAAAATATATTTTCGTTTAAACAATGCTCCGCATTTAATTTCTCTCAAACTGTAATAAAAGTGTTGCTGTGCTTTTCAAGCTTTACAATAACACTTTTTAATGCATCATTAAAATAGGTTTATCGCATTGTTTTGAAAAAATAGAAATGAAAAACTCTTATAAGTTTTTGTCTTTGATAAGTGAAAAATTTCAAATGTTCAGGAACGTCGATTTTGTTTTTAAATCTCAATACAAAACACTAGTTTTGTAGATATTATATTGATGGATTGAAAAATGCAGTGAACCTATTTTCGTCAAAAGGTCACTTATCACTTTAGTGCGCTTAACCATCGATATTTTGGCTTTATAAAGTTGGAATCATAAAGTTGATTCAAGTAGTTCAAGGAAGTTTCACTCCAAGCCATTTTAATTGCAGAAATAAACCGGATTTTTACACTTTCCGAAATAACCAACCCCAAACGTTTTCAAATATGTTTAGGTCCGGAGAGTATAGAAACAATGACAATAGTTGAACAATTTGTTCACTGATCCAGCTTGTAACGATACTTTCCGTATGAATAGAAGCATTATTATGTTGGTAAATTCATTACAAGGGTCTAAACATTGTGAAGCTTTGGCAAAGCTTGTTCTAGTATCGCTTTATACAAATTTTCCATCACTCCGCAACTTGGAAACTCCAACTCAATAGTTCTAAAACAGTATAAAGCCCCTAAACCTATACACCTCCCTATATTGAAGAGTTAAGAAACGTTTCTCTTTTCGCAGACCATGACATTTATAGCTATCACCTAGCCCATCCATATTAAACTTTTTTCATCTGAGAAAACTAAAAACAGCCATTCTCTCTTCCAAGTCATGTTATCCTTACAAAAATTCAACCGATTTTCCTTCCGTGCAGGGTTTGGTGGTAGTTTTTTCTTAATCCTACATCTTTTAAGCTGCAAAGCCCAATTAATTACCCATCGCATGGTCGAAAGAGTGGTGTTTACCGCAGCAACTTAATGCGTGATTTTTGACGCCAAAAGGCATGAGTTAGATGCTTTCTGAATAATTGCTCTTTTATCTGCAGCTGATATCGCAATTTAAGTACACCTTTTCATGTTCAATAGTCTTTTATTTCTTAAAAAATTTAATACTACTTTTTTACTTCCTCCAATTTTGCTAGCGACTTCACGAGTACTTAGGTTTTGTTTCTTGTAGATCTCAACTTTTTCCTACGCAAAGCTTTTTTTCAATTATTGTCAGCCTTTTATTTTTGTCCTATAATATAGAATTCGTTCTATGGAAAGAGTCAAACTTAAACCAGTTGTGATTGACAAAAAAACTACTTTTTCAGTTAATTTTAAATAAGTTGATTTTTCTATAGGGTAGGTATGAAAGAAATTGAAAAAAAATATGTATATGTTTAGTTTATTAATAAAAAGAGTCATAAGTCACAATGTCGTCGGTCGCATGATGCCGTCATTGTGTTTCGGTTATCATTACGAACATATTTGCATTGTTATATATACCTAAAACTATCTAATAAAAAATTCTTATCGGCACATTAAATTCAAGGTCTGTGATAAGATTCAAGGTTTTTGAACTGATTAGATTGCAATTCAAGATAAACTGAAAAATAATACATGAATTATAATAAAATTAACTTACCATGCAAACTCGAACAGTCTAAAATAACTGGAGCTGCACCATAGTTATGTACCGCCTTAGAGATACCGCTACGCACCCATTCAATGGCCGGAAAATATAGCGAACAGTGTCTGGGATGCATTAATATATAATTAATGCCATGTGTAGTCTGCAAGTTTAAAAAAGTATTGTAAATAATAATCATTTTATGTCAAAAATACTATGAAAGACAAACCTTTAATTTGGAAACGCTAAGTTCGGGACGCGCTGCGCGATAAACCAAGAAAGCCACATCAACGCCGACACCCAACGATAGACCAATTTCTACACCTACCGCCAGACTCATGACGAAAGTTATTGCACCAGGCAATAGTTCGCGACGACTACAGCGCCAAAGCGGTTTTATGACCTGTAAAAAGAGGTTCATTAATTAAAAAATTACAGAAACTATGTAGTAACATATGGAACACAAACCTCAAATTCAATCATGAATATGACGGCCGATATGATGACAGCGCTGAGAGCTGCCTTTGGTATATACTGAAAATAGGGTGCCAGCAGGCCCAGCGCCAAAAACACTAGAGCACTCGTATAGAAACCACCAATGGGTGTACGCACGCCGCTCGCATGATTAACAGCACTGCGCGAAAACGAACCCGTCACTGGCATTGAAGAGAAGAATGCGCCACACACATTGCTCAACGAAAGCGCCACCAATTCACGTGTTGGACTCAAGCCGGCACCACCGAAAGCCTTGGATATCGCCACATTACCAAGCACAGCTATGATGGGCACCACCAGCATAGAGGGTCCCAGTTCTTTTAACTATTTAATACAGAAACAAAATTATACATTGCAGAGCTGTTGGTATAACAGTTTGCATGAGCTCACCATATCCTCAAAGTCTTGATGTATTTCAGTGCCATTCGGTCCCTGAATGGTGGTCTCAAATTTAGGCAAGGCAAAATCGGGCAGACCACTTTTAACTTTGCCCGTTAGTATAAAGGGGCAAGACTCTTTGGACTCACACGTGTAGAAGGCTATTAGACTGGAGATGAGCACAATTAAAGCATTGCGTCCAGTCGCTATGACCCAGATGGTGCCACTCACAATTTGATATGTACGACCGCTGCACAAGCGAGTGCTCAGCTTGATACTTTTCAATTTCTGGGAAAAAAAATCTTCAATAAAATATTGTAAATTTTCAATAAACTTCAGATGTGATATTATAACCTTATGGCCAAAGGTTCGATATACAAACACTTATGTGATGCAAAATTTTTGCTACCCATTTTTAGTATAACCCTTAAAACACCCTTAAACACTTTTGAATAACCCTTGAAATTTAAACAAATCAAACTTCATTATTTTATTTAATTCTGACTTAATTTAAATTTGACAGATGCTGAATTTACTTTAAAAAATTATTCGAAAAAATAAATCTTTAAATTTTTACAAATCTAAAGGCTCAACCAAGTTATGCGTAAGCATACAAAAGCTAGAGAGCAAAAGAACGTACTTGCTCAGCAATATATTGCGTCGCCCAAGTTGTGCGTAAGCAATTTTTCGTTCAGTTTCTCAATTTTCGTTTACTTTCCAAAACTTGAGAGTGAGCGCTCGACACCGTATATTGCTAAGCAGAAAAGGGTTGCAACCTGTTTAATAAATAATTTAAATTTTCATTTTAAACACTTATGTATCGAAATTGTATTAAAGATCAGTAACAAATGTATGTTTTAGACAGGATTTGTTTATTAAGCGGGGTTTGTATTGAAAATGACCCCTATTTTTAATCATAAAGCATGGATAAATTTACTACTAACTTATTAAAATTATAAAAAAATATTTTTTTATAATTTTAGTTGGCAATCTTTTTCGACAAAAACAAATAATTTTTTATTTGTCATTTCATTCGAATCGATTTATATTGAAATTTTTTTTCATGCTTACTTCGTTTTTAATTAAGTATGGAAAAGTGTGTTTTTGAACTTTTGTATACTTTTCGTTGACTTCTCTCTGAAACTTTTGTATGCTTACGCATAACTTGTTTGAGCCTTTAAGGCTTTAAGTTCAAAAACACACTTTTCCATACTTAATTAAAAACGAAGTAAGCATGAAAAAAAATTTCAATATAAATCGATTCGAATGAAATGACAAATAAAAAAATTATTTGTTTTTGTCGAAAAACATTGCCAACTAAAATTATAAAAAAATATTTTTTTTAAAGTTGGTAAATTTATCCATGCTTTATGATTGAAAATAGCGGTCAATTTCAATACAAACCTCGCTTAAAAAAAAAGTCCTGTCTAAAACATACATTTTTTACTCACTTTTAATAAATTTTCGATACATTAGTGTTTAAAATCAAAATTAAAATTATTTATTAAACAGGTTGCAACCCTTTTCTGCTTAGCAATATACGGTGTCGAGCGCTCACACTCAAGTTTTGAAAAGTAAACGAAAATTGAGAAACTGAACGAAAAATTGCTTACGCACAACTTGGGCGACGCAATATATTGCTGAGCAAGTACGTTCTTTTGCTCTCTAGCTTTTGTATGCTTACGCATAACTTGGTTGGGCCTTAACAAAGAAAATAAATTTTTTCAAAATAACTATAAATCCTGAAAAATCTATACTTGTACCGCCTTCTAGAAATGGGCTCTTACGTCTCCAATGCCTTCATGACAAAATTTGGGGTCTCAAGCGAAGAAATGGTATGTGGAAATTCTTAACCAAAGGCCATCAGTTCAAAAACGAACAGCCAATGTACTTTTTAAGCTGCAAAAAATGGCATGTATTGGGATAACTGGGGCAATTAGAACGTACAGCTTATTGCAAAAATCTTCGAAATTACCTCGTTTTAAAAACACTTGACAGGATGTTATCGAAACTTAATTTCTTGAAGAGCTACAAGATAGTTATGTTAAATTAAAGGTTCATACGTGAGTCAGGCTCACACTTATAGTATAATGATAGTTCTAAACTAGAAAATGGAGAAACAGGAGCAAGGAAGTATGATCTTAGAGCCCAAAATACTGGGAGTGACTCCGTAGGAAAACTATGGGGAAAAATTTTCGGGAAAACTAAATATTTATATATTCTCAGTCAAGCGGCATTTAAAGCCCTTGAAGCATACGAGCTTGATTCAAAATCAGTCTTTGATTGTGCCAAATCACTGACTTGACCACACTGCATTGGGAAGAAACAAAAAATAAAAAATTATGGAGGGTTCCAGGGCATTAAGGGCTTGAAGGCAATGAAAAGGCGGACAAAGGCTTTGCTAAAAGAGAGGCATCTAGTTCCCTGGCTTTCAAATTGGGCTTGAACCATTTTGAAACCTCTCAGAAGACTTCCTTAAACACTACCTGTTGGAATGAGTCAGGACCGGTGAAAACAATAATATTCTGTGCCCTGGAAGATACATAGTTCTATCTTAATCAGTTATCTGCAGACTCTGCGAGCTGGAGAGAGACACTCCAGAACACATTCTTTGTGATACCCTGCGATCTGCAAGCTCAGACTGCCCCATTTTGGTTAATCCCATCAAAGGTTTGTTGAAGTCAAGCCAAGCCAGAAACCGTACTAAAATTCATAAAAAACTTACATCTGGAAAATGAACAAAAATGCCTTGCACAATAGATCCATTGGATCGCGAGCTATATGAGCCAAATTAAACATTAACATCAACATTAGTCATGATAAACTTAAATTGTTTTCACTTTCTGAACCCCCGAAATAAGCAGTTGTATAAAATAATTGTAAATTGAAAATTGTGTATTACCCGTAGCAGCAGCAGTACTGTTATTGCTGAGAGACCCAGTGCGAAGTCACCATAACGTATTTTATCCAAATTTGTGAAAACTGATTTCATAGTGTTGACAAAACCAGAGCCGGAACCGCCACGCAGACCCAGAAGGCCCTTAAAATAAAGAAAAAGAACAAATTTTAGTAAAAGATTAAAAATTTATTTTATTAACCGGCCACATACCTTTATTTGTGAAGTACCAATAATAACTGCTGTGGCAGAAGTAAAACCAACGGTAACAGGCAAGGAGATCAGGTCCACCAAGGCGCCTACAAAAAATGGTTGTAAGTATTCTATAACTTTTTAAAAATAATACAACATGTAACGCTTACCCAGTCTCAAGACAGCCATGGCCAGTTCCATGAAGCCCGAGATTAAACAGAGTAATATGGCATACGCTGGACCCGAGAGCAGACCAAAACCTGTATGTCTGCTTGTCATGAGCGCCAGCAAAGCCGTGGGTCCTATGGTGACCTGACGACAGCTGCCCAGAAATGCATAAATAATGCCGCCAATAAAAGCGGAATATAAGCCATACTAAGAGAAAAATATTAAAAAATTTAAAAACTACTTGTAAATAGATATGTATATTTTTTTATATTACCTGTGGATCCAGACCGGCTAGCGTGGCATAGGCTAGACCCTGTGGCAGCACTGTCAGGCCCACAGTTATGCCCGCTATAAGATCAGCAACAGCATCTTGTGCGGTATAACCTTTAAGCCATCTCATGCCGGGCAGTATAGTGTAGGCAAGATTAGATAAAGTCATTGTAACGCCGGATTTCCTACGGGTACTTTGAGGTATGCCAACAGCTGAGTGCTGAAAATCTATGAAAATTTGCATCAATGAATATTTATAACAATCTGATTAAATTGCACAAAATGCATGTCATTAATTAAAGCTTTGTATTCTCATTTATTATTATTATTATTATAAGTATTATTATTAAAAGCTACGCTATTACAATGTAATTGTTAATTTATAATGGCGCTATTATTGCTGTTGTATTGATAACAATTGTTGTTGTCGGCAGCAATTGATTGTTGTAGGCTGGCGTGTCTGAATTCCAGCGTTATAAAGATCAGAATGAATAAAACGAAACGTTGATTTGTTTCTTTTGTTATCGGTTAATGCAAAAGTAAAATTGAGCACACATAAGTAACTCTCATAAAAAGTTTAATTGGAATGACCCTGTATATATATTATTAATTGATATATAAACAAACATGAGAAGATAGTTTCGCCATAAATATAAAAAACTCAAAAGTTTGAAGTATTAACAAATACTTCAAAAGTCAGTCAATATAGGTTTCAAATTCTAAGTTTAACTATGATGAATTTTTATTAAATTAGTTTTAATTTTAATTTTAAACTCAAAAAAGTTGCATGATTTATAATTTTATTTTTTGTTATATCTTCAATATTCTCCCATACATAGTTACAAATTTTTTTCTTTTTTTAATTTTTCTTTAGAACCTTCAACATCACAAGATATTGAGGCATAGCTTATAACTAAAATTAATATTTTTTTTAATAAATCAATGTTCTCCATAAATATCTGTTACAATTTATAATCTAACCACAGATATTTATGTTTATGGATATTTATGTTTACTTCTTGATTTCCCTCTCGATAAAATGGCTTTAATCGGCACATGTTCGCTTTTAAAATACGTCATATATTATTTTTGTTTTTCTTAAAGTTTATTTTCAAAACATTTTTAATATTCTACGAAACTATGAATATAAACAATGTATGAAATTTATTGTCCAAGTATCATTAACTAAAAACAAAACAAAATAACAAAAATAAAACACTAAAAAAGGGAGTTGACCTTAAATTTTGTTTTTCTTTTAATTAAATTTATTGTTTCAGCGCCAAACATAAATTATGTTAATTCAAATTTTGCATAATTTTGAATAACAACTATACAGAACTTATCTTACTCAAGGTGTGCACGTTTTGTCTACGTGCACAATGGGTTAAACCGTTTTATTCGAGTTCAGTATGGTTCTAAGAATTTATTTACTTAACCGTATTTAAATATTATAATTTGCATATGAAACCACATGACCAAATATGTGAAAGAAATATGCTAAAAATAATCATAAAAGAAATAATAAATGTTGGTATAACGTCACTCTAAAGCAATGGGCAGAACCTAAACTAGGGGGTTTTTATATTTTTCTAATCATTATAAACCTTTGCCAAAATTGCCCCGAATAAAATTTTCAAATTTGCCTTCTAAAGCCCAGAGTGGTAAACATAAGTAAGACAAACAGTAATATTCCGATCGCTTACCGGATTTAGGCAAGCCAAGAGATGAGGAAAAAGAAAGGCTGCCCTGAGGCATTATTTTTGTATCTTCTTTTTTTTAGCTTAAATTAACGCTTAAGGGATGCCCCTATAAATGCGTAAGCATTGTGTTGATTCGGAAGACGGGTATTAGTTTAGTTGGAGGATGGAAAATTGGAGTGCTAGCCGTGAACATTTCTTTGAGAGTTACATAGATCAAAACTGCCGGGAAACAAGTTCGCAGGGAGATTATTGCACAATTTTATTGTGAGACCGAAGAACAATTTACCTCATTAATGCGAAGTTCTATTGGGCATAAAGACAATATCATAGTAAAGAACTTGGTGAGTTGCCCGATTTAACCTGGGAAATACTAGTGCAGGTGGAGTCAGATCGTAAACCTACCTTGAACACTTCCCATAGTTGTACCTGTATAAAAGGCTTTAGGACCCAACACTGCATGTCGACCACCAAGTGAGAGAAGATGAAACGTTTTCATCCCCCCATTCAAATATATTGCACGACGTTGAATTTGGTCCAGAAGCTTTGAAATCTAAATTTTCAGCTCCAAATTTCAGCTCTAAATTTCAGGTCCAAATTTTTGCTGATCTGACAAATTCTATATTTCTTATTTCAGGGCTACATTTCGATTTCAGGAAAAATGTTTGATCTGTAAAATTCTGTATTCAAAATTCTCCGGTTCCGTTGATTCTATAGGAAGTTTTCGGGGTGAGCTAAAAGCTACTGGAAGGGCCACAGGTTACGGATAGTGAATAGCATCTAGAAAGAGATAAGCCGTGTCTATGTAGTCCCGGACAAGCAGCGGTTGACCAGTTAGGGCAGGTGGAAGGGCGTAATGTTTGACAATGCTGCCTCTAGAACGAAAAACTCACATAGTTCACAACTGGTTCTATCAAGGCGAGACGGAGCCGCCTTCTTTGTCCGAAACTTCCTGTCTCCTCTAACCTCAAAACTTGAGGGAGCTCTCCAAGACCTAAAAAACTGGAATGTACGAAGGTTTGGGTCCCACACCATTCTAATCGCCAATAAAAACCAAACCTACTACATTGACGAACACCACAAACGAAAACGAACAATGATTTCCGGATATGCACATGTAATGTCCAGACCTTTTATAGGGAATTTGCCTCTGTTCAATTGGCGAAAGCACTCGTGAAAAGAAAGGGCTCACCGCTATCCAGGAGATGCGATGGAAAGGAAATTGTTTGGATGCGGATTCTTCGTAAGCCGGAAACTACACCACCGTGTTTTCCAGTTCATACCTGTGAACGAAAGTGAAGCCACAATCCGCATCAAGGTGAAATTCTTCAACATAAGCCAAATTTGCACGCACTCCCAGATGACGGAAAAGGAGGATGTTAACAAGAACGTATTTTTCACGAGCCTAAAGGACGTGTTTGCTTACTGCCCAGCCTATGACGTGAAAAAGTCTGCGGCGATTTCAACGCGAAGGTCGAAAGAGAAGACGTCCTTGGATCCACTGTTGGTCAGTTCAATCTCTACAAAACCACTTCGAACAACGGTCTATCCATTGTCCACAAGACCACTTCCTCGAATCAAAAACTTGAAGATATCCTCGAATCAAAAACTTGAAGTCAAATTAATTATAATCTGGTCGTGGTAAGGCACGCTTCAACCGAACATTTCAAGTGGTCCATACGGATTATGACCACTATCTTGTTGCTGTCCAGATCCGCATGCAATTGAAAAACATCATGAAATCTAGATGTAGCTAAGCTGCAATAACAACGAACTGCCAAGGTCAACTCTGTGAAACTCTACCAGCCTAACTCTCAATTCAATGGTGCTGACGGACTTTGGGAGCACATATCCAACTTCATGCTCTCTGCTGCTGAGAAAGTCATTGGTTCCGACGCATGCAACCGCAGAACCAATAGCAAGACCAGAAATATCGCGACATGAACTGATGGACTGGCAGCTGTCTTATATCCATTGCTTATAAGGTTCTTTCGACCGTGTTGTGTGAAAGATTGAAGTCGCATTTAAAAAATATTGATTGGACCTTATCAGTGAGGCTTTCGTCCAGGCAAGTCCATCATAGACCAGATTTCTATACCGCGCCAAATCCTGGAAAAACCCACGAAAATCAAATCAAATCCACTATCTCTTTGCTGATTCGCCCGACTGCGATCGATAGCCCGATACGAGATTTCAACAATGTCTGAGTTCGGTACATCTCTAAAGTTGATAAGACACTGCAGGATGACGTTGAGCAATACATATAGCTCCGTAGAGGTAGGAAATACCTCTCCAAAACCTTCAATACTGGGGGATTACTCTGTAGTTCGACTCGAAAGCTGATTCTGCTCGAACGCTAAATTCGAGTAAAAAGAGAATCGGTAGGTAGGAAATGACCTCTCCAACACCTTCAATACTAGGGGGGGTTACTCTGCAGTTTGACTCGATAGCCGATTCTACTTGAAAGTTAAATTCGAGTAGAAAGAGAATCTCACTACTTTACTCTGATCTGCGCTCGAACAAATTTTAAGAAAGTAGGAGGCAATGCTGCCATATGTGAGAAAAAGTCAAAAAAGTGTAGACATATTTAAGTAAACAAGAACAAAAGAATTTAAATTTATTTGCATTTCGCGACTCGAACAACCGAGTGTGAAACATTCGAGTGCGAACAAGTCTACGTTCGAGTCAACTACAGTGTAACCCCCCTGAACCAGGTTTAAGACAAGGCGACCGGCTCTATTTCTTCAATTTCTTCATGGAGAGGATACTACAAAACGCAGATGTGCGTCGCAATGGCACCATATTTTATAGCAGGTGTTCAGGTGATGATATTGATATTGTAGACCGCTACCGAAAAGGAATAAGCCAAAGTGGATTTGACGGTGAACGAGGGCAAAACAAAGTATATGCTGTCTGCAAATACGGAAGCGCGGCTTCTAGATTCTCATATTACAGCTGGTAAATATAATTTTGAAGAAGTCAAGTCAACAGCAATGTCTGCCTGGAGTTGAGGCGAAGGTAATAGGTAATAAGTGCAACCCTGCAAACATTTTGAAGACGATTGCAAGATAAGTTTATACTGCGATGCACTTGCAATTCGCTCAAGGAGTCTTAGCATGATGGATCGATTTTCGATTGACCCTAGTGATGAATTCGTGATTCACGAAAAGTTTTTGTCATCGTTTTTCGATTGTCCAAGGGAAGAATGTGGGATTCAAAACTTTGAACTAGTAAAAAATTCATTGAATTGGGAAAGGACAACGTCTACCGAACCCGCTAGTCAACTGATACGCTATAAATCAACTTGTAACGTTCAAGAACGATCCTTCGCACAACAAATCTCTGAGGTCCCCTAAAATCGATTCGCTTGCTACTCTTGTCGGCTAATCGCTAAAAATTTTTTCTGTTGATTCGTGTGCGACTCTTCCTGGCGAATCGCTTAAGACCTCTCCTGGCGAGTCTGAGAATCGCTAGAGATCTCTCTCTGCGATTTGCTGGCGAATCGCTCTTATGGTCTCAGCTTTTTGCATTCGATGATACCCGGATGACTCTTAAAAGAGCTCGCCGGCGAATGTCTCAACTTCTAAGTGATTTACTGGCGATTCTGAGGCGATTGAAAATGTTTGCAGGTTAACGGTCCCCAAACTGAAAGTCGTATACCTTTTGACTTCTAGTAGAGTCTTGTACAGTCTAGTAGTCTAGTAGAGATATTGAATGAGTCATGTATTTAAAATTCTGTATCACTTATAAAAACTATCGAAATAATCACATTAACACATTTTAGCTCCAACTCAACTCGTTCTCTATGAATAATTATGCAAAAATATATTCGTTTGTTTGAATTCAAAACACATCTGCAATAAACTTAATCTTAAGCAAAATTTAACTTACTTCTTTAACAAATATGTTTGCTTTGCTCAGACACTATCAAGTATTTTTTTATTATAAAGCAAAAATAAATATAATTTACGGTATCGCCAACATTATGTTTAAATGTTATAATTTCGCTAATTTTTTTTACACTTTGCTGATAAAAGATTTTTTTATCCGCTTTTTAAGCAAATAAGTTTTTATACAAGCAGCTTTAAAAAGTATTTTCTTTTTTTTCTTGTAAATTTCTATTTTAAATATAACACACTATTTATTGTAAGCCGAAAGCACAAATAACGAAACGTGATATACGCTCAGACGCCGCAACTCAATTGACAAAATTAAGCATAACTTAAACTGAATGCCCTGAATAAATTATGCAAAACTAGATGTTAATGAAATTAAAAACTTGTTTCATATATATATTTTTTTCTTTACACTCCGCACTCAAGAATGAGTTCACAAGATATTAATTTAATACTTTGTTTACATTCGATAATTTTCGATTAGAAAAATTTTATACTATTTAAATGGTTTTTTTCGTTTGTTTAAACAACTGTTTTATGTCTTAAATTTTGTTTTTACTATTGACGTGTACGAGTATTTATCTTTCTCACAACTCAACGTAAGCTAAACACGTAGCTAATTTTTTGTTTTTTTATACATATTGTTTTTTATCGTAAATGAACTGCTCGACGATGTTTTCTATTAAGCCGAACTTTGAAGACTGAACGACTTGAGCGCTCTAATGGATATCGATGCTAAAGACTCCCTTAACACTAGCGTTTTGATGTTTGTTTTTGTTTTTTCTTTCATTCAAAATATCTCTGAATTTAAATAATGAATAACGTCTAACAAACATGCTTAGCATTTTAAAAGTGAACTGACTCTTTTGAAAGAGTGAGCGCTTTTATCATTTGATTTCTATGATTTAAATATAGATCAAGATAACGTTACTTGATCAAATACTTAAGTCGAAAATTTTAAGAGTTTTCTTAAGCATGTCAATAAACACAGTCTAATTGAGCCTTGGCGAATTTTATTGACAAACGGAAGTGTGCTTTCTAAGCACATCTCTAGTTTGTTTATTTGCGCTATTTTTGACCAAAGTTATAATTGCTCAATTTTTAAATGGCAATTAAAATCTTTAGTAAGTAAATAAACTAGGTAAAGGTGCCGCATTCACTTCATCTGCATTGCAATTTTATCTAAAGGTGTTTGCATACTTGTTCGCAGCCAAAAGTAACTACACACCAGTTAGTTGGTACTTAAACAAAAATGCTTAAATGTGCTTTTAAATAACTATGACTCATTTTATTATTAATTATCTTTATATGTTTATTTTTATTAATCTTTGTTAATAAAAATCGAGTTGTAAATTAAAAACTTGTTAACAAAATAACAGTTTCCGCCTCCACACGCGCTTGATTTCAAGAGAATACCAAAAATTGTTCAACAAATTTATGCCAAATATAAACATCATTTGACTAAAACCAACTGTACCAAATTTAATGCTAATTTAAATTTACTATCATGAATAATTTTATTTTTTCACCTTTTTAGCATAGAGCAAAATTAAAATTCATCCATAACGTTTTCAGACAGTTTATTTTCAAAACTAATTAAAATGTTTTTGTTTTCTTATCAAAGTTGTTGATGTTTTCAACAGTCTGTCTAAATTTATTAAAAAAACGTGATCACATGGTTTGACTATTCTAATACCACAGACTTAATTTTAAAATTATGACTATAATAAAATTTCATTATTGAACTTATCAAAAGCTGTTAAAAATACAATTTAAATGATAATTATATGAGTTCTGGAAAAAAAAGTTCACCTGACCAAAAATTGCTATTTGCATATGATAGATTTCATTAATTTTAATGATTGCAAAAACCAATATTTCAATCTTAATGAACTAATTTTTAAGGTTAAAATCGAACTTTACGATTTTGAGACGCATCAATAAAACTGGTAATAAAATGGACAATAACAACCTCTTAAATTGTCAACAGACATTCAATAAATAATTTTGAATTCACAAAAATAAGATGATTCAAGTCACTGCGTTGCTTTGCGTATTGCGTATAAAGAATTGACATTTGCACACCCTTTAATTTTAGGTTAAATGAAATGCGCAGCCCAATTATTTTTTTTTAATTTAGAAATAAATCGTATTTTTCTTTGGAAGCTATAAAAGTTAGGGTTATAATAAAGGATGCTGTTTAAGCCATCTTATTATACGCAAGATGCAGCAAATTTTTGTTGCGAAAAGTTTGACGTTTACTTAAGCTCATTTAAAAAAGTGACATTGCATATAATTTTACACACCAGTATACAACATATATGTATGTATACTGATCGTCAAGACCTGGAAACGAAAATTTGCTTGAAAGTTTGACATGAAATTTTATTTGACGAGTCATAAATGTACTATCCACATAGTTATTATTAAAGTTAAAAATATTTTTTTTTTTTAAATTTTTAAACCAAGAACTTTTTGTTTATAAACTAACAAATCTTTATTTCCCCAAAATATCATAGCCTGTTTTATTTTCGTGGTTACGAAATAAAAACAAATCAACGAAATTAAGTTTATAAAATATTTCGATTTTCACAACATCCACAATGAATCCACCATATTATATTAAGTAATTTATAAATTTGGTTGTAAAATCCTGAATATGTACTTTTTGAGGCGATGTGAAGCGTTTTTAAAACATTACAACACTGATAGACCACTAATTATTGACAGATCGATCTGACATTTATTGTGTGTTCATGTTACTCGTCAAAAGTGTAATTAATTTCAAGAGAATAATGCATCTTCAACGCCGTATTATCTATCATTCTTGGCAAAAGAGCTTGTGCGACGAAGAAAATCAAAAATATTTGCTAACATATGTATGCCACACTTGTCAACATGCTTATTAATTAGCGAACTTTTAAAACATAACCACCGTATGGCATACAAGTTTGCCAATGTGTAAGCTGCATAAATATTAATGTATAAAAAGTTTTATAAGAAAATGGCGTCTTCACGAGTTTCGCGAATTTTTGAATAACTTATTTTGAACGATAAAAGTGTAAAGCGCAACGCTGTTTACTATGATTGTTTTAATGTCTTTTAGTCAAAGACCTTAGAAGACCATCGAAAGCGACCAAGTGCCGAAATTATTTAAATAAACAGGTTCTGCTTTTGCGGCAGCATAAATTAAAGAATCTATAAAGAAAAAAAAACTATAACAACTGTCCCAGTAAGCAAAT
The DNA here is from genome assembly GCA_958299015.1 of Tetanocera ferruginea. Lineage (NCBI taxonomy): Eukaryota > Metazoa > Arthropoda > Insecta > Diptera > Sciomyzidae > Tetanocera > Tetanocera ferruginea. The sequence goes on from OY282644.1 coordinate 12,862,593, forward strand.
ATAATAAAAACGTTTGCTGTCGAGAAGTAATTTATGGTGTTTAGTGCGTTTCACACTAAAGTTTTCACACGGTAGCGCAAATTGTTGATATTTTTGTTCACAAAAGATGTCATATAGCTTAACTTAATGTTATATACCTACTACTTTTTAAAGTAGATTTTACTCGGTCTTAAACCGAGATTAGATCATAGGCAAACTAATTTTGAGGACGGTTTTGATTCAGTGAAATGATTATAGGAAAACAGAAGTATTCATATTTATTTTCGCATTGTTTAAAAATTTTGCATTTTTTTCAATAAGTAGCAGTGTAATGTAGTTTTAGCAAAAAATTTTGATATATTTATTCGTAGTTGTCATTTTTAATCTTTTAGCATGTTTACACAGAACATGAAACGGAAGAATTGTATTTTTAGTGTAACAACGTACGAGAATGTAACCAAAGTGTGTATAAAATTGTTGATAAATAAAAAAAAATGTTATGTGCATCGAACATTTCATTTCATTTGTAACAACAAAAACTGAAATAACGTATGTATAACGAATTTTAAAACGTATTTATAATTTAACACGAAAAGCTTTAAAACATCTTTTAACTAACTATATTTTTACTAACGTAGCTTATTATTTATTGAATTAATTCTTATTTTATAATGCGAAGCCTCATTTAAGAATATTACATTTCAAAGATTTTTCACAGCATAATTCAATAAAACTTTATCATGTGATTACATTTAATCATTTGGTGTTATTAATAGAGAACTTGAAACACAGACACCGTTATAAAGCAAAATTATATCTGTCAATTACTCAAGTAATGGCTTACAGTAAGCCCTGCTGGGATACACTTTCATATCTTTGCAAAGCATATGAGTAGCAAATGAGTAAACAAATCGCATAGCTAAGCAAATTATTGAATTTTTATTTATATTTCGTTATAAGGTATGCAAAACGAAAAAAATACATTTTGGCAACCAGATTTCACAATCTGGTAATACTTGTTGTAACACGAATTTTTATTTCATTCATAAAAAATCCCAGCAGCTGTTATTTATAAACATCAACAATACTACGTTTCACTCACCCCGCACACAATTCGTCGATTTATCTCTTGAGCAAACTGAGTCACGTCACGTTATCTAAAAACATCCAAAAGCCGCTTATCGATTAATCCAGATGAAACATATTTAAATTTTACCTACTAGTTTTAATCGTTCATAAGCCTCAACGTGCGTTACGCACAAAATCAACTAAAATCAATTCAACGTGGTAAAATTCAGTGAAATTGCAGCATTTGTTATATGTTATGCTTAAAAAAAATTTTTGTTTATGTACAGTATCTACAACGTCGAACTTTCCCAACTTCATCGACAACCGACCAAAACTCTTTTGAACAAGGCAACAATTAGTTGCTCGGGCTCTAGCTCGTTTGCACTCATCTACCACAAACTCATCGTTTGTTACCAAAAGCAAGAAAAAAAGCAACATATTTGCATTTTGTTATGCCGCGCATTGCGCAAAAATATTCATATCAGCAAAAGTGTAAACAAAGAATTTCCAACAGGGTTGGGGAATTAGTGTTGCATATTTTGCTGTCTAGAACCGAAGATGTGTTTAATAAAATTAAAAAGGAAGACTGATTTTTTACCTTAGACGTAGACTATAGATTTTTAGTTGTTGAACATACTTTTCATTTTCTTTTACTACGTTCACACTGAGATCAAATTAGGTAATTTCGTGAGATAGTTTCGAAATTGTGCAAAAGTGTTCACACTAAGCTTGGATAATTTCGTTTGACGTTTGATTTATTTTTTTGTCAATTTTTTACTGGCCAAATTCAGCACTCTCAACAGTTGCCAACTTAAATGTTCAATTAAAATAGAGAATTCTTACTCAAAGTAAGTTTGCAAAATTATTTCGCATAAAGCCGTACATGTTATCAATTTTGCAACTTTAATTCATTGAAAACATCGCTCACCTAAGTTTCACTGAATGGGTTGCAAACCGAAGGGTCAAAACAGCTTAGTATCTGAATGTGGCCATTATCATGTGTCATGTATAATTTTGACGGCTCAGCTGAAATGAATAACAAGATTGTTAATACGTCACAAAAAGGCTGTGTTTAATCCACACTATATTCAGATTTCAGAGTTGCAAGTGCATTTTTGCCTAATTTCGTGAGTAATTTAAACGAAATTACCTTGTTTGAGGTAATTTCCAAATCAACAAATTGTATGGGAAATTACCATAGTTTTTAGATAATTTCAGTCGAAATTGCACAAAAGCTCGAAATTACCTAATTTGATCTCAGTGTGAACGTAGTATTAGATAATTTCGTTTGACGTTTGATTTATTTTTGTTAATTCATTGTTGGCTACATTCAGCATACTCAACAGTTGCCAACTTAAACGTTCAATTAAAACTAGAAAATTCTTACTCAAAGTAAGTTTGCAAAACTATTTCGCACATAACCGTACATCTTATCAATTGTACAACTTTAATTCATTGAAAACATTGCTCACCCAAGTTTCACTGAATGGGTTGCTACCCGAAGGGTCAAAAAAGTAAAGTATCTGAATGTGGCCATTATCATTTGTCATGTATTATTTTGACGGCTCAGCTGGAATGGATAGCAAGATTGTTAATACGCCAAAAAAAGGGTGTGTTTAATTCACAATATATTCAGATTTCAGGGTTGCAGTGCATTTTTGCCTAATTTCGTGAGTAATTTAAACGAAATTACCTTGTTTGAGGTTATTTCCAAATCAACAAATTGTATGGGAAATTACAATAGTTTTTAGATAATTTCAGTCGAAATTACATAAAAGCTCGAAATTACCTAATTTGATCTCAGTGTGAACATAGTATTATAGTATTATACTATGTTCACACTGAGATCAAATTAGGTAATTTCGAGCTTTTATGTAATTTCGACTGAAATTATCTAAAAACTATGGTAATTTCCCATACAATTTGTTGATTTGGAAATTACCTCAAACAAGGTAATTTCGTTTAAATTACTCACGAAATTAGGCAAAAATGCACTGCAACTCTGAAATCTGAATATATAGTGAATTAAACACACCCTTTTTTGGCGTATTAACAATTTTGCTATCCATTCCAGCTGAGTCGTCAAAATTATACATGACACATGATAATGGCCACATTCAGATACTTAGCTGTTTTGACCCTTCGGTTAACAACCCATTCAGTGAAACTTAGGTGAGTGATGTTTTCAATGAATTAAAGTTGCACAATTGATAACATGTACGGCTTTATGCGAAATAATTTTGCAAACTTACTTTGAGTAAGAATTCTCTATTTTAATTGAACATTTCAGTTGGCAACTGTTGAGAGTGCTGAATGTGGCCAGTAAAAAATTGACAAAAAAATAAATCAAACTTCACACGAAATTATCCAAGCCTAGTGTGAACACTTTTGCACAATTTCGAAATTGTCTCACGAAATAACCTAATTTGATCTCAGTGTGAACATAGTATAACATTATTTCAGACGAAATTACACAAAAGCTCGAAATTACCTAATTTGATTTCAGTGTGAACATACACTCAAAAAAATACTGTAGTAAAATTTACTGCATAACGTGTATTTGTTTCATTAGTTTGTAGTTTTATTTATTTTTAAATACACAAGTATTTATTCCAAATCTTTAAACTTCATTTACATTTATATATCTAGTACTACACGACGTAGTTGTATGCAGTCAGTACTTGTTTAAATGTATTTATTTGTCAATAAAATTTTTTTTTTTTAAATAGCAATCTGTAATTTTTTGTTTATATTGTTTTTTTTTTCAATAAATAAAAAGTAGCTTGAAGGCTGGAAAAATATTTTTAATTTTTATTAAGAAAAGTATTGGCGCTGACTTGTAAGCTTTTGGTAAGTAATCCGTGATTTCTAGTACCTTTTTATAACTAAGCTCTTCTTTCAGCGGACAGTCTTACTTTGAGCTTTGAGATGGCTGTATTTTAAGCTAATATCCTGGCCTGGCAAAGATGAATTACAAAGATGAATCACAATTCTGGAATTGTTAAGCAAACATCTAACCGCTGCTCTCCTTCTCACTGTGATTTTTGAGCTCTTCTTCATAACATTCAAGAACAGTTAAAAGAAAGCCGTGACTTTTTAGCGTCGTCATCATTAAATTTACCCACGTTGTATCACGAAAAGCACTCCAAATACGAGCAAAACGCGAGAAGCAATAGATTTTTGTTTGGAATAAAATAAAGCTTCTCGTGTCTTGCTTATCGTTGGGGTGCGCTTTCGCGAAACAGCATAAAGAGTTTAATAATAGTTTAAATATAAACCGTGTTCATTAATTACTTCAATATTATGTAAAAATTGTTTGTTAACTTTGTAATTTATGTGTTGTTAATAAATATAAATTGCCACCAAAATTAAAATAATTTTTCATTTTATTTAATTGCAGTAAAAATAACTACAAATGTAGTAAAAACTTATAAATTACTGCATAAAAAATAATTTGATTTTTAAAATTCGATTAAATACATGTGTAGTAAAATATACTAAAATTGTAGTCAAATTTACTACAAAGGAAAAATTAATTTTTTGTAGTAAAAATAAATAAAATAAATTAGTCATAATAAATACATTTTTATTTGGACGGTGAGCTACTACTTTACATTTGTTTTAAATAAATTTTTATTTATTTTTACTACAGCATTTTTTTGAGTGTAGTATTACAATTTTTATTAAGCTAGGCCTTATTTCATAAAAATTGACATGTGACAATTCTACAAATTTGTAGCAATTGTCTGACAATTGCCATAGACATATTTGTCATAATCAAACCAACATAATTTTCATAATTTAGTTACAAAATTTAGTTAAAATGAGTTGCAAAATATTATTTTAATCGACTTGCACATCACTAACTTCCATTATTATTTATTCTCAGTGGCAAAATTAACAAAGTTTCGTGACAAATTAATCTGTTGAAAAATTGACAAACATATTTCTTTAAATTGATATTCATGTAAGAAATTGAAATCCTTATTTATGAGTTCCTTAAACATCCTATGACGTCAAAAATTAATAGTTATATTTATGCCAAAATCACTCTCACTTTCACTTGATCTTTTCATTGCTTATCTTTATAGTTTTATCTGACACATTCCTCTTTCATGAAACTTTTTGATTTTTTGACATATTTTCGTGGCTGGTTGAATTTTGAAAGCGTAGTTTCGGCAACGAAGTTTCATCATGTAATTTGAAGATGAAACTTTAAAAGAGAATTTATGAAAGTTTCATACGACAAGTTTTATTGTATAAATCCCCTCCAGTCCCCTCCAGTCAGAGGCATAGTTCAACAAATAAGGTAGCTGCAGGGCTGTCAGCTGAAAGTCAGAATTGTCAAAAAAAATACTAAACACGAAATAGAGTGGCAAAACGAGTCATCAAATAATTTATATTGATTTTGACAATTCTGATTCTGAGTGACAGGTTTGAAAGCCCTGCAGCTACCTTGTTAAATCTATCATGGTCAATTGTAAAGCGCCCTTTTATGTTGAACTATACAATAAAACCCATTAATTGTTCATAATATCTTTGATAAGATTCAGTACCTGTGAATAAAGTCTGTGTCCATAAAATATCAAAATTTACATTCACTGCTTCTTTACAGATGTTGAATTCATTCGATCCAATTCATTTATGGATGTCACTATAGAAAACATGTGCGTTTGTGCGAAAAACTCATTTATACTATAACTGGCAAAAACATTTAAAAAAATTAAATTCAAAATAATGCCAAAATTTCACAGCAACTTCACAACAGATATAATTTTGTTGTTGTAAACTTTTAAACTTTTTTAAAACCCTAACCCCGAGTTAACTCTGCATATACACACAGTAACTTTTATCTAATAAAAATTAAACACATCCCAATGGTGCCGCTAGATTGAACACAACCATGCAGAACTTTCAATTCATTCCAATTTTTTTTGTGTCAATTTTTTTTTGGAGGAAAAAACGCGAACAAGCTCAGATTGTGTTACAAAATAAATGAAAAAATTGCAAAAATCAATATTTGCAACAAAATAATCTAAATTTGAAGAGCCCAAATATTTCGCAGATAACGTGAATAAATTCACGATATCTAAACTTAAATAAACCTTCAATAAATTCTTCGGAAGCGTCTGGCTGTGGCCAAGAAAAAAAAGCAAAGGAGTGCCCCTATATCGACAAGACGGGCCAAACTAAAGAAAAGATCTGGAATTTCATCATATAAACTATGAAATGGGTAAGAATGGAAATATTTGAATGCTTTTCAACTATATAGCACTGGCATATTTTGCGTGTTTGTCTGGTTCTGCGAAGGCATGCAAGCACGCAAAAAATAGAAAAAAATTTAAAACCAAAAACATCAGCAATGAAAAACGCAAAACAAACAAAATTGGTAGGATCTAATTATAATATATTGACTAAATTTTCGTTAAAACATTCGATACATTTTTGATAAATTATAAACATTGGCCTTTGATATTTGTGCACACTGCAAGATGAAGTTTGACGATTAATGTTGATTTAACAAAAATCCGCTGAAATTGTTAATTTTTTGCAGGTCAAGATTTCAATAAAATATAAAGCCAACTAAAGGGTCGGTCAAGATAGCGCAAACGCTTTGCTAACAAATATAGAACAAACGCTAATAAACAAAACTTCAAGAAACGCTTCCGCAATAAATTCCAAGTCCAAAAAGTAGCAAGCGTGAAACAATTTTTATTCCAAATCAGGCGGCTGACAGCAACGTGGCTGAAGCCAGTGAACTACCAGTCAACCATACAACAGCTGATGTAAGTCGTCCAAACCACTTGTCCTTGCCATAATACAACACAGCGCCTGCTAGCTCAGCTAGTATTGCTTTCATATATACTATTTAATGTATCAATATGTTCAAGCGCCGCATCCAACGCCGATCCTTGCCCAGCATCAAGTCAATGTTAAGATTTTGATTTGCGTTCATTTTTAATGTATTTTTTTATATTTTATTTTACGTTTCTTTTTTATTGTACTTACCTTTTGGCTTCGTATCATTTGTGTTTGTTTGCTTAATATTGCTTGCTAATAACTTAAACTCAGTTTCCCAACACCCACTTGCAGGCAATGCCTTCTGCCATAAGTGGTGCTGGACACGGCTCTGCCGGTGGTCACAATCTGAATATACCAAGCAACGAAGAATGCGGCATACGTGACGTTTGGAAGCATAACTTAGAAGAAGAATTCCGCACTATACGCAAGGTGGTGCAGAAGTATCACTATGTGGCCATGGACACTGAATTTCCGGGTGTTGTTGCACGTCCAGTGGGTGAATTTCGCTCTACTGCGGACTATCACTATCAGCTGTTGCGCTGCAATGTCGATCTGTTGCGCATTATACAACTCGGACTGACTTTTATGGATGATGATGGCAAAACACCGCCCGGCTACTCTACCTGGCAGTTCAACTTCAAGTTCAATCTAAGGTGTGCAATTTTTAATTAAAGGAAGGTGTTATTTATAATAGTAAATAATTTTTGGTATTACAGCGAGGACATGTATGCTCAAGACTCCATCGATTTGCTGCAAAACTCCGGCATACAATTCAAAAAACACGAAGAAGATGGCATCGATCCCTTGGACTTTGCCGAATTGCTCATGTCCTCCGGCATTGTGCTGGTCGACAACATTAAATGGCTATGCTTTCATTCAGGCTATGATTTTGGCTATTTGCTCAAGCTGCTAACCGATCAGAATTTGCCCTCCGATGAGAGCGAATTCTTTGATTTGCTACGTATTTACTTTCCCAACATCTACGACATAAAATACTTGATGAAATCATGCAAAAATTTAAAGGGCGGTCTGCAGGAGGTTGCCGATCAGCTGGAACTGCGTCGTGTTGGACCACAGCATCAGGCTGGGTCCGATGCTTTGCTCACTGGCATGGCGTTCTTCAAAATGCGTGAGGTACACAATGACAATAAGACTTTTAACATTGAACCAACATCAATATTTCTTGACTATGCCGTTGAGTTTAATAACAACAGCGCAGCCTGAGTATCGCTCACAAAAAATAAAAAATCACGCTCATTTAAATTTTTAATCATATCAAAAACGCATCATTTATCATTTTTTAGTGTGTAAATTATTTGTTAAAACGCAAAAACCGCTATATAGTTTTGCAAAAAAAAAATTAATTTTCGTTTAAATCATGAATCTCTTAAAATTAATTAGTGGGCTGCGTGCTGAATTTCTTTTTTCACAACCATTTTTTTTTTTGTCGTCTGTTTTGAACTGATCTCGCCCCACAAAACTAGCTATTATTTTTCTTTTTGTTTTTTCTTAATTTTTTCTACCATACCTCGCTGATGTTCTTAAACTCAGTTTTTATATATATATATAATTGATTTATATATGTTACATAATGAATCTTAGATGAAATGAAATTGTTGAATTGAATTTTTTAAGCTTTATTTGTTTCATAAACTTAATCTGTAAAAATTTGTTGAAAATACATAATTTATAATTTGTTGATTTTTGAATTTTTATTAAACGAACTGAAAGATTTTGTTAAAAAAAAAAACAAAAAAAAAACGAAAAAAAACAAACACAATGTCTCTTTATGGGTTTCTGTTACTGATTTAAAAACGCATTCGTCACGTATGTATAATTTTTGTTATAAAAAAAATTTAATTTTGGTACAAGTCGAAAAAATCTAAAGAATAAAAAATAAACAAAATAGCACTTAAGCTAGTTTTCTGTGTTGAATTAAAGAGTGTCGCTCACGCGCCCCACATTCACTGTAAAGCTCTCTCTTTTTATTTTTTTTTTTTTTCTATAATTTACTCTACTAATTTCTGTTTATTTTTTCTAAACAATTTTCATAAAATATTATTTTTCATGCTTAAATTTTTTCGCTCTCGCAGATGTTTTTCGAGGATAACATTGACAACGCCAAGTACTGTGGCCATCTCTATGGATTAGGTACGTCGTTCATTGTAAACGGAGCTAATTTCCATGAAACCAACGGCGAGAATAATTCCACGTCAACGTGATTTATTTTCATTGAACGTACAGCGAATACGAAAATTTTATGAACATTTTAAGATTGATTGATTGATTGAGATAGCCGAAATACAGCTACATGATGAAAAAAAAAAACAAAAACAAATAAATAAAAATGAAAAAATCACTCCCTTAAACAACCATAAATACACACACATACACACTCAAATACATAGAACTGCCTGGCGTACCAAGAACTAATGCAGTCAACTGATGATGATCATCGAGCAAATGTAAAGTGAAGTGATGCACAAGCAGGCAGCAGAGCAAAACGGCGACAAAACAGCTACAAACATAAATCTATATTTAAATAAAAATAAATGTAAAACAAACTCTTATCTATTATGTTAACTCAATTCAAATTAACTAACTACATTACAGCAAAACAGAAACAAAAAAAAACAAACAAAAACTTAACTAAAATTTATCAAAACAAGTAGTAGCAAGAAACACAAAAATGTTAATATTTTATTATATGCAATTTATATACACCCCCCCTCCCCACAGAAAATAAAAACAACAACAAACAACAAAAAAACAAAACTTACAAAAAAAATTCTATTGTACTGTATGTCTTCGCAACATTATCAGCATAACAAAGAAAAAAAAGCAAGAAAAATAAAAAAAAAATCGTAAAATATTTAAAAACAAAAACACAAACAATATAAACTTATATAATTAGCTCTAAATAGTAAACGTAAATTTGTAAGAAAAGAATAAACATAAAATTTTAATTTTTAAACATCGATGTTTTACATTTCAACTGACTAGTGTACAATTTTTTTAACTAATTTATAATTTTAACTCAATTTTTAGCAAATTTACTTGACCCTTTCATTACCAATATTTTTCTGCGATTTTTGTCAAAAATAATTGAACTTTTTATGTGCTTTGTATAAACTAGTAAAAAAAAAACACAATTTTAAAGCTATAAAGTTGTATTGAACATTTGGCAGTGAAAGTGTTAGAGGCTGAATTTGTTGCTTTAAATACTGTTAACATGCTCGTTATATACTTAAGAACGAAAATGTTATTCAATTCAAATTTTCAAAACTGCTATAAAAACTATCTTCAATCGAATAAATTGGGGTGTTCTACAAAATTATGCCAAATGCCTTAAAATGTTCAAATAAACGTTTAAACAGTGGATAGAACTTGCAAAGAGCATCTTCATGCACCGAAAAATATTGAAAATGTACAGGAAGAGCCGCGAACCGGCTGCAGATAACTCAAAGAGAACCTATTTTAAAGGTATGATTACCTCCATTCATAGGCTTAAATAACCGCTTAGAGGCCTTGGAGAGGACAATGGAACGAACATTCACGATAAGTGTCTTGCAATAAATAGTAAAGAAGCTCAATTAATACTGCTTAAATATATTTATATATATAGATATGAAATAGTCAGTCATGGCTGAGGTAAGCTATAATTTAACACACTCTCAATATTCTAAATTTACCCGCCAGTATTGAGAGTAACCAATTGCCTACTTATCACTAGCAATTTTACTAGTTCTTTACGTACTAGCTACTTTTCTGTCCCTAGGTAATGCATAGACGGGTCAGTTGAATCTACTTCAAGCTCGTACTGTTTATTGTTTATGTTTTTTACGGCTTTCTCTCATGAAAATGGCTGATATTATTCAAAGCAACTTTTTCGGAAAAAACATGATATATAAGGCTTTTCAATTTAATTGAACAACGTGAATACAAAATTGTAATAAATAAAAACAATTTAACTGAAGATTGATGTCGCAATGCCTAGGTTTTTTGTTTTTTTATATTTCTGACTAGCGAATAAGCTGGCCCTATAGTACTAGTGAAGTGGCTAGGGAATGGGAATGGAAAAGGTAGCAATTGACTCCTTCCTATGACATCTTCACGTTAAATTCGCCAGTTGAATGCAAAGAAAGTAGATTGAAGTAGAACTAGTACTGGCTACCTAGGGGCTAGTAAAATAGCTAGTTCTGTACTAGTGCCAAATACTGCTGGGTATTTACAGGGCTATCTTTTATGTTTTTATGCCCTAAACCTGAACAAGTAATGCAAATGTTTGTAACGCATAGAAATGAGCGAATCCGGTATAGAACTTTTTTATTCTTGATCTATATATGAGCCTGATGAGTCGTAGTATCCATTTCCATCTCTGTGTAGTCCGTAAACACAGGATAATAAGTAATTGAGATAACTGCGTGAAACACATGGACCCAAGTATCTGCACTACTGGTTATTTTTGGAATCTTGCCACGGACACACATACCTCCCATACAACTCAAAAATTGAAAACTTTATAAATAACCTTATGCCAAAAATTTGGCATATTTGTAATTTATATTAACATCTGTCCACGAGCACGCCTACATCCCAAACAACCTACAATAGTGAAAACACTACGAAAAGGGTTTATATGAGCTTCAGGAATAAAACTTGGCATATGCAAATGTTTCAACAATACTAAAATGTGTACAAACTACGAGCTTCATTCGCTCACGGACACGCCCAGCTGCCATACAACCTACCAATTGAAAACTCTAGAAAGAATTTTATATTTGAGCTAAGATAAAAAATATGAGCTTCATCCACGATTACGCCTCCACTTTCCATACTTTTTTTATATATTGAAAAACAAGGTTAAGGTTATTTCAATGCCGGGCTAAACCGGCTGTTGACTTTTTTTACTTGTTTTTAACATGAACTTTTTAAATGTAACATCCAATACCTTTTCAAATGTTGACAGTTTTTCTCAATTGACTAAAGAAGACTCAAATATGTTGTGTACCATGAAAAATAACCGTTAATGTCATCTAGAAATCATATAAAAATGCTTACTCTATCAATAGCATCACGCTAGGAACGCCGAAAGGCTGTAGAAGATCCTTAGACTTATTCCAATTGATTCCAATGGGGGCAATCAGGATCGACATCAAAATAAATACAGACACAGCCCTGTTAAATATCGCTGTTGTAATCGCCTACAGCTACCCAAGAAGAGTAAATGCAGCGTAACAGTGAGAGGAACAGAGATTAACAGGATTGTATCGTATTGTTGTTAATGCTTTTTCGCTCTCCTTAACACATTGACAGCCTGAACAGAATCATGATAGAATAATAAGGTAGGCTCAGGGTACAGAGAATAAGGTAGCCGCAAGACGGAGAGCGAGACTGCCGAAAATGTCAAAGCGAACTGCTTCAGCTGTTGTTGTTGTTTGTTCTTTCGATAGCCAGTTGATTTTGACACTTGCGGCTAGGCGAAAGAGAGCACTGTCAGTTTTGCAGCAACCTTGTTATTCAACCATGGGTAGGCTCATATTTTTACGGCTGCTCAAATGTCTAATTATACCCTAAACCTGAAAGGTCAGGGTATATTAACTTTGGGCAAACGTTTGTAACGCATAGAACGAAGCGAGTCCGGTATACCTCGTGAGTCGGGCTATCCATGTCCGTCTGTCCGTCCGACTGTGTGTTGTCCGTCGGGATAAGACAGGATAAGAAGGAGTTGAGATAATTAGTTGAAACTCGGTACACATGGTCACATAGACCCAAGGATCTGCACTATTGAATATTTTTGGAATCCGCCCACGGACACGTCCACCTCTCATACAACGCAAAAATTTAAAACTGCATAAATCAGCACATAATTAACCTACAACAATAAAATTAGGTATGTATGTAACTTATATAAAAACAAAAATGTGTTCGAAAAATGGCTGTCATCCACGGACACGCCCACCTCCCATACAACCAAAAATTAAAAACTCAATAAATAAGCTCATGGTTAACGTACATAGATAAAATTTGGTAAGTATGTGTTTTATATCAACACATGGAAGTCTTCGAAAAATTTATGTCATCTGCCCACAGCCACGCCCACCTCCCATACAACCCAAAATTTAAAACTCAATAAATAAGCTCATGCATAAACTACAGCAGACATGAGCTTCCAGTAGCTCAATTAGCTCAGTTGGCTCAGCTACAAATTTGTTTTGTTTTTTCAACTTTGTTTTTGCACATTTGAAAAAACAACAACGCGTGCAAAAAATAACAACAACACGTACAAAGAATAGCAACAAAACCGACGTTCACCAAAATGCTAACTTGCTAACAACAACAAATGCATGCAAAGCCAAGCAAGCCTTACTCGATTGCGCAGCGCTTGAAATGCTTTGCAACGATGAGTAAAAACAAATATGAGGATAATTTTGTGTTTGTTTTAAAAAACAAAAACCTTGGCTCACTAAATTTATTTTCCTGCTCATGACTGAACAACAGAGATAAAATTTGGAACGTATATATTTAAGATCAAAACAAAGATGCCTTCGAAAAATGGGAGTCATCTGCCCACGGACACGCCTTCCTCCCATACAACCAAAAATTAAAAATTAAAAATGGATGTCATCCGTCCACGTCCACGCCCATACAACACAACAATTTAAATCTCAATAAATAAGCTCATGTTTAACCTACAGAGATAAAATTTGGTACATATGTATTTTACATCAAAACGAAGATGTTTTGGAAAAAGGGGTATCATCCGCACACGGACACGCCCACCTGCCATACTACCCAAAAATTTAAAAATTTAAAACTGCACAAATTTTAAGTTTATTTGTACAAAAAACTTAAAAAAAAATATATAAATTTTACAATAGTATAAATTTTCAAAATAGTATCCATAAGTTGGCACTGAAAAGCGACTATGCAACATTGGCATTGAATAACCGAAAGGGTTAAGGTAAAATTATTCCTGCACTACTTTGATTTGGCTAATAGCAGATGGAGGAATTAAATAACCTGTGCTACAGTCAGGAAAATGTGACCTTAATACTCGCGAGCTGTTATCGAGATCACGGGCTGATATAGCTAGAGTAACGGCAATCATTGGTGCATTGGTGTTCACACTGAGAGACTCAATATTCCCTTCAACTCCCACTGACACAGCTTTAACAAGCCGAACACAAAGGAAACAGTGCTACGTTTTATATGTGCTTGCCCAGCACTAGCAAGATGTAGACTAAGTACACTTAGAAAACCCTTCTTCGACAACCTAGAGGAACTAACAACTATAAGAATCCACAATATACTCATATTTCTAAATCAAACTGGATGGTTGTGAGCAAGAATGTCTCATTCATCCTGTCCCAGTGGCATCCAAATGACTCAATAAAGCCAATTGTATATTGCACCAAACATCACTCTATCAATTTATTAAAGTCAGTAAATTACTGTTTTCCTGCTATTATAAAAATACTTGATTTTTTCTTTCATGAATTTTTACTTTGAGTTTCTCAATCTTCAAGAAAACTAATAAAATTTATCTTCCATTGAGAAAATCCATTGAAATCTAATCAGTAGAAATTCGAAAAAAGATTTTTGAACTGAGTTGTATCAATATTAAAGAAAAAACGAAACACTTATTTAAAACTGGTCAGATTTAAATAGTTACAAACGAAATTGAGTCCGAAACAGAGAAATTGAACAGCAAATTTCGTTTTGCAGCAATTTCAATGTCACATTCGAGTGAAAGTGAAATGCAGAAACTTTTTCGTAAAGTCGATTCAAAAACAAAAGTGTTTTTATGACTCACAATTGCAAAAATCAATATGTTTGAATGTAGTGTATATTGTGTATGAGAGCACTACATATTGAAAAGAGCAGTAAATAGGCCTCTTTTTCAGGGCTATAAAGAACAGGGTGTAAGAACTTGAAAAATGTGTCATATTAAATCGAACTTCAATACTTAATTTAAAATTAAAAATAATTCAATAAGTAGAAACAAGCATAACAGTGGATTGTTGCACATATTTACATAACGTTTAATTTAATATGATAAAAAATAACGGAAAGTTCGTTAAAAAAAAATAAAAATATAATGCTTAAACTAAATATTGTATTGACAGAATTTCATTTCAATAAAGTTTGTTCATAGTTGAAAAAAAAGACAAAATAAAATAAATGTTTAGCTAACAAAGTTTTTCTTTTCAACGGTATGTAACATTAAATGTTAACGCTCAACATTACTTACATACTAGTTAACATACTTTAAAATAAACACATTTCTTAAACTAACAACATATTTCTAGGAGACTTAAGAAACATTATTGTTGTATCTTTAAACGTTTCACAATTGTAATTGTTTTTCAAACTATTGAAAATCCGTTTATAACAAAAGGTACATTTTGGGAAAATAGTTCATTATTTACACGGAACACTTACGATCACTTTTAACAGGTGAACAAAAATGGTGTACAAAAATAAACATTTCATAAGCGTTGTGTAGCGACGCCGAGGACTTTTACAGTTTCGTAGGATCTCAAGAAAATTTATCTTAAACATTATTATTTTGCATACAGTACAAAATCGTAGTTTTTATGTACAGGCAAACGTCAACTTCGCTACACCACGTTGCATGTTATTTTTGACAATCCACACTGCGTATCCTAGTAGTAATTACCTAAAGCTTCGCTTCAATGGTACCGTCACAACGTACACATTACATTGCAACTTTTATTGCATCATTTGTGCGCTTCAACCATTTATATGTGATTATTGTACATGGATGCAATGGCCGGATCTTCGGTCTCATATATGATCAACACTTCGCGGAATTTGTCCAACAACTGCAGCAACTGTGAACGGCGCAGATTTTCAAAATACATTATTTCCTCTAGATGATGTTCGCTTTTGAAATAGCCCGCCTGATACAACTTGACCATAAGGGACAAATCATCAACATTCATGGAGGCTGGTATGCGACGTATAGCAGCGCGATCGGCTTCATCAAAAACTTCAAGCAGCTCTTTGACTTTCTGCTCATCTTCGATAGAAGCAATGCTGTCACAGTTTTCGGTGCTGAGTGAAGCTGTCATGCTGTAAAATTTAATTAACAACAAAACAAAGTAAAACCTAAACAAAAAGCCTAAAAATTACCTAAAGTTTGACTTGTGACTGGAAGATGGTTGCACCACTATGTTGTCTGAAGCCGTTGAGCCACCAACAGAGTATTGATCTTCGGTTATAGAACGTCGGCTGGTATTGGGCACAGGCAACGGCTGACTGGACATGCTTAGCAAGGAGCCAGCATTGCTGCAAGTAATAAAAATTATTTCAGTGTTATGAAAATTCAGTAACATACAGCTCATCTTCGCTGGCCGCAACACTTCTGCCCAAACTGTGGCTACTGGTCATCATCAAGCCATCGTTGCCAACCGATCCAGCTTCGTTTAGATCCAAAAGCGAACAGCTACCAGCATCATCATCATCATCATCGTCATTGCAGTTATCATCAGCTAAATCGTCCAAATCGCTGGGCATAAACTGCACGTACGTATGCAGCTGCATGAGTAGATGATGTTGCAGCATCCACAGCACCATTTGCGCCAGTATACCCTGTCTTGCTGGCTGCTGTAGTGGTGTGGTTAAATGTCCTATGGAAGTGGGCAGCGAAAAATCAGATATCACTTCAAATAACGACATGCCAGCAAAACGCGTTGAAAACTTTTCCACCAGATGTGATTTATTGTGCAGCGTTGCATCCGGCGCAATAACATACACATTTGTCTCACACAACGGATAGATGATGGTCGCCTTTGCCCACAGCACTAAATGACTCACTACCTTGTTGACATTATCAATGCTTAGATCTGCATCGGAAGCCATGCTTTGCAGGCTCATCAGTGGATTATACACCTCCACAAGTTGGAGTAGCATACGAGCACCTGCGGGTGGCACACAATCCAGTAGTTCGGCAAAGTCCACGAGCAATAGCATGCCGTGGTAAGGTTTCAGAGATTTAAGACAGCGATCAATAGCCTCTGGATCCACCATGCTACCCTTTTTGTGAAATTGGTGCGCTTTTTGTGGCAGACAAAAGCTCAACGTTATATTTTGGTTAATAGCAGTGGTCAGCAGGCCTGTCGTGCACAGATCATGGTAGATAGACTTGATCGCTTGCGCCAGTGTAGATTTCTCAGATATCAAGTCAAAGGCGCGCAAATAATGCTGATCCGGCTGTTTGTTGTGTTCTATCTGTGAACTTACCTCGTCGTGTGTTTTTATCATGAGTGCTATTTCTTCGGACAAATAGCCCACACGCTGCTCCTCTACCTTCAGTGTAAGACCTAGATGTTTGCTTAGCTCATAGTAGCACTTGACAATCGAATAGCTAGCTTGAGCGTGTAATGCAAATATGAAATTTATCAATATATGCGGTGTTGGCTGTTTTGCCGTTGGAGCAACTACGTTGCCTGTGCTTGCAGTCGCTGCTGCTGTAACAATATTAATACGCTGCTCCTTACGCTGCATTAATGTTGGATGACTAACGAAGCGCACGTCATTGACCTTTAATTCGAACTTTTGATTGCATAGCTGAGATTTCACTGCGAAGAGTGTGGAAAGCACCTCATCTGTGAATCCATGCAATTGACCTTTGGGGCAAATGTTGGAAGTGTTCTGCGGTGTTGTCTGGAGTATATCATCCGGCGATATGATGGCATAGGGATTACGACGTTTCTGTTCAGGCATATAGGCAACTCCCAGGCCAGCGCTGTTGCTGCCACTGATAAGCGTATCACCATTGTTACGCTCATGTTGCTGATAAGGATAACGAAACAACAATCGGTCACCCTTGCTGTCCATATACACCAAGATCAACGCAATTGGATTAACTTCCATTAGGAAGTTTAATAACGATTGTTTTACAAGAGTTTTTCTTAAAAAATAGCAAAAAATTTAGTTTGTTTATCAAAAATTTCAACTCTTCTTCTTTATTATTTGCTGCTATTCACAATAGTGCTGTAAGATAAAAAGCTCCATACACACGATATAACCCATTTCAAAAAAGAAGAACAAGTTTTGTTTCATTTTTCGATGCGCGTGTGAAATTATTTCTAAATTTTTTTGAGAGTAATTTACTGATTTTTTGTAATATTTGCTGAACTTTATGTTTTTTGTGTGTGTTTTTAGTTGTTTTTTGACGCAGTACTTTAAAAACCATCGATCAATTTTATTGTGTTATTACCAAATCTGTTTTGCGTCTCAGGATATCACAGTCGAAGCCTCAAATCCTTTTTCGAACTATGTATTTAAAAATAAATTATTTTCTTAAGAAACAATTGGAAAGTGAAATTCCGTCTGACAAATTATTTTCTGACACAAATTTTGTTTTCAATTTTGGTTGGTTGATTTTGAAAAATAAGATTCAGTTCTTCCACAGCGCAGTTGCGATGAACAAAAAAATTCAGGAATGTACAATATTCTTTTTTCATTTATTTTTCTGCTCAGAGAATATTCAATTTTATTTTTAATGTCGACCAATCAGAATGAAGAACACTCTTAAAATCATTTTCTTGTTCTCAAACATGCGTGAAAATGTTCTTCTCTTTTGAAACAGGCTATACTATGATTTATCTGTTGACATGTTGATAACAGAAAGACTCGCACTGTAGTATTTGAATTTTAGTAGTAACTAGTTTAAAAATCAAGCAAAATCTTTTAAATCAAGCATGTTTTTACAAATAATAAAACTGTAGCTAAATAAATAAGTTTAAATTATTCAGTACAATATTAAAACACTAATTTTTTTTTCTTTATAATAGTACATTTACAAATCGATATTAAGCATTTTGAGGAAATTGACTCGATAATATTGTTGAATTTGACGAGATAAGCCATACAAAATTTAATCCCTTTAGAATGAGATTAAAAATTAATCTACTTTAAATTAAAAATGAAAATTACAAATATATACAAAAAAAGTTTTTTGTGTTTTTTAACTATTATATTTTATAAGGAGGTAAACATCAAAGCAGTAAATTTTTTCTTTTTCATATGATTTTCAACCACAACTTTTACATATTAGCAATTGTTTTGAAAAACAAGAAAAATTTGTATTTGTTTGCCCAGCTTAAATAAAAATAAATTCTCTCCAAAAGCAGATTAAAGTCTACGAACACTCTATCGAATCAATCAAAATTCTTATATTGCTCCAGATCTGAATCAAACAGTCAAAGCATTGTAAACTTTTAATTTTCCGCTCCTTGGTAGCAAATAGTGCATAAGTAGAAATAAAATGCATTAAGCCTATATGACACTTGCTTGTTTTCAGATCTTTAAACAAGCAGGGGATAAAAGAGATAGCAATGTCTTGTGTGAATGGGATGTCTGTAGAAAATTTTGTGAAAAATTCAACAGCTGTTGCGACAAAAATATAATTTATTTTGTGTCAAAAATCTACAACTTGTCCGAATTATTTAAAAATAATTACGAGCTCGAGCAGCGCAATTGTTTTTTATTTCAATTAAAAACATTTAAATGCAACCAATTGAAATGCAAAAACAGCATTAAAAGGTACAACGGCAAAAATGCAGAATGTCTGCTTCACAAAATATTTATCTTGTTCTTCTTTCTGCTGTAACAAGGTATTCACAATGACTTTTTCGTGATTTTAAGCTGGTAGAAGCTGAAAAAGTAGAAAATTTTTGTATATTCTAGCGCTTGATTTGCTTGATTGCACATATAGCGTAGGCAGTCATATCAACGGAAAATTGTAGTGAGCATTTATCGTACTGCGCTTTACTTACAATTTAAGCGCTGAAAAATACTAAAACTAGCCAGTGTCATATAGGCTTTAGTATAAATAAAATTGCACAAAAAAACACTTTTATGAAACAAAAAAGCAACAAAACGATAAAATATAGCAAACAGCAATTGTGTGCAAACATTTAATAACACACACAACACAATTGATCATAAAGCATAGTTCTCTGTTCGGCTTCACGTGAAATTCCACTCAAATCTCCATACAAAAAATGACAGCTGTGAAACAAGCGTGAACATTTCACAACTTTTTCGTCAAAGCTGTACTATGCTTCGCTGCGGAAAATCTAGTACTATATTCCGCAACATGCATCTAGCAACATTATTTTCACGGCAATTTAATTGAACCGACCATTTATTTTGCCGTGAAAAGTGGCAGTTGTCATTTAATTTAAGAAAAAAAGTGCAAGCAAAAGAACAGTTTGTAATTGAAATTATATTTTTTGTGGCACGATTACGATTTCCGGGGCGCCACGATTTGAAGATGTTTTCTGGTAGAGAACAACAAAAAAACATGATTCGCCGAACAAAAAATCGATAACTCTATTAGTTATCGAGTTATCGATTTCTTAAAAAAAAATTTTGTTAAAAGATCTGTTCAAAAAAACATCTATATCTTTGCCGTTACTCAATGGATCCTTAAGATTGATATGTCATTTTAAAGGTCATTAAATGACCTTGCAAATATATATCTTATAAATATCATTGCTACAATATTTTTAATTTTATAAGCGAATTTATTCCAAAGTTGAATTTTTTAATAAAAAGAACCGTTATTTTCTAAAAAATTTACGTTATTAAGTTACTAAAAATATATTTTTTTTGAAAAGCTAACAGTTCAACCTTTTGTTTGACATATAAAAATATACATTTTTTATTTAATTTCACACTATATTACATAAAATTAAAATTTTCCAAGTGTTTTCTTTGTTAAAAAATCTGTTCACATAATTTTCTATATCTTTGCTAATATCCAATGGATCTTAAAGATTGACATGCTATTCGAAAAGTAATTAAATGCCTTTTCAACAATATATAATACAAATAAAATTTCAAAAATGTTTTTTAATTTATAAGCGAATATATATCAGATTTGAATTTTTTAATTAAAAAAACCGTTTTTTTCTGCAGTATTTTCGTTTTTAAGGTACTAAAAATATATACTTTTTGATAAGCTAAAAGTTTTACCTTTTTTTCGATAGATAAAAAAATTTATATTTTTTTATTAACTGGTCGACCAAAAAATACAAATTTTTTTAACTGACTCGAAAATCCCGTTAATTCATATAAATATTGTATTGAATTGGCGATATTCGTAAATATGGAGTAAGAAAGCAAAACATCTAAGGTAAATATGAGTGAAATAAGCAATTTTTCGTACAAGGGCAAATCATTGTATCATAAAAAACACGACAAAAAGTCAAATAAATTATATATATTATATACCAAATGAAAGATAAATTTTCAAGCTTTAATAATTTACTCTTTATAATTCATAAGAAAATATTCTTTTATTGCATAAAAATACCTATAAAATACAAAGTTCTCAACAGATTTCATTAATTTAAAATTTTTCTAAAAGCCTTATGTATAACCTTTTAAATTTTACCTTAATCATTAATATCGGTTATATATTAAGAATAATACAGCCGATTTTCTTCATAGACCTTATAGAAAAAAAAATTTTTTAAAAATCGATAACTCGGAAACAAATCGATAACAATACATTTCCTTTGGCTATTCTTATTTTTATTAAGAGTAGTCTTCGAATCCATCGTCAAAACGCGGCGCCCCGGAAATCGTAATCTCCCCAAATTTTTTTCACTGACTTGAAAATCCCGTTAATTCATATAAATATTGTAGCTACAATGTTGCCTTAAAAACAATTATTTATTGTAATGGCAATATTCGTCAATATGGAGTAAGAAAGCAAAACATCTACAAGGTACAAATGAGTGAAATAAGCAATTTCCCGTACAAGGGCAAATCATTGTATCATTAAAAAACACCACAAAAAGTCAAATAAATTATATATATTATATATCAAATGAAAGATAAATTTTCAAGCTTTAATAATTTACTTTTTATAATTCATAGTAATAACGGTAATTTTTGAGAAAATAACGGTTTTGTGTAAGAAAATATTTTTTTATTGAACAAAAATGCCTATAAAATACAAAATACTCAACAGATTTCATTAATTTAAAATTTTTCTAAAAGCCTTATATATAACCTTTTATATAACACCTCATTAATATCGGTTATATATTAAGAATAATATAGCCGATTTACTTCATAGACTTTATAGCAAAAAATAAAATTTAAAAAATCGATAACTCGAAAACAAATCGATAACAAAACATTTCCTTTGGCTATTCTTATTTTTATTAAGAGTACTCTTCGAAAGAATAAAAGCCTTATATATAACCTTTTATATAACACCTCATTAATATCGGTTATATATTAAGAATAATATAGCCGATTTACTTCATAGACTTTATAGCAAAAAATAAAATTTAAAAAATCGATAACTCGAAAACAAATCAATAACAAAACATTTCCTTTGGCTATTCTTATTTTTATTAAGAGTACTCTTCGAATCCATCGTCAAATCGCGGCGCCCCGGAAATCGTAATCTCCCCTTTTTTGTAATATTTCTAAAGTTTTGCAATTAATAATTGCAGTTGTTGGAAGTTGTAAATACAGATGCACCTTTCCGCGGTGTTGGCGGTCGCAAAACTTCGCAGATTGCAGACTGCCATAAACTAATGACTTGTTATGCTCCACAACGAAGGACATGCATACTTGCATAAATATTTATTTTGTATTTATATAATCACAAATATGAAAATTAAAGAACTTAAATTATTTTCTGCTTTTCCTCTAATAAATTGTGGCTGTTTATTTACATCTTGTTGAAATTTGTAAGCTGATCATCAGCTGTTCGTTCGCAACAAAATATCTGTCAAAGTTTTCACGCAACAAATAAATGGCTGTTGCCAGTGAAATTTCACGCAATCGAGCATAGTACTAGGCTTTACAAATAAATGGATGTTGCCAGCGAAATTTCACGCACTCGAGCATAGTACTAGGCGTAAGATGCTAGGTCAAAGTCCTTTCAAGAGTTGAAATGGCCAATATTTTTTTAATTGTTTTTTAATTACAGTTATTAGCAGAGAAGCTTGCATTGATTATTCAGGAAAAATTTACGTTTTTACAGAAAAAATCAGATATCGCAATAATGCGATGCATTTGATTAACGTGTGAACACCTACAATAAAAGGCTTCGTATTATTTGCGAGGGAAGTCGAGGGTTCTTTTGGAAATAGGGCATTGTTGCACACAACGTTGTTCTTTTTTGTTTGTGATCTTGGTGCTCACTTGACTTGCGCAGGAGCAAATCCGAATACTTTTAAGTGTTTTCTTATTTCCTTTTATCAAAATTTTGATTTTGCTTTCGTTTTCATTCACTAATAAACGTTTTCCATAAATAATATTTAATTTGTATCGGTTAACAAACTGCCAAGAAATCCCCGAGATTTTTTTAAAATCTCCAAAAACAATTTTTTTGAACCAATTGTTATATAGTGTAAAATTTTAAACTTTTCGATCAAACTACTGATACCAAAACGAAGATTATTTATCGCACTACAAAGTCAAGCTGTGAAGTTATTAGAAACA
Source organism: Tetanocera ferruginea (assembly GCA_958299015.1). NCBI lineage: Eukaryota > Metazoa > Arthropoda > Insecta > Diptera > Sciomyzidae > Tetanocera > Tetanocera ferruginea. The sequence continues at coordinate 12,885,948 of OY282644.1, forward strand.
GTAATTTTTGAGAGTTTTTTGTCAAAAACAAAAGTTTGTCATATCACCAGTCTTCACAACATGTTTGATTATCTTCTTTTGATTATTGTTACACCGTTGAGAAACGTTTTCACTTTAGCTTTTGTCATAATCCCTGATAAATACCTTTCTAATCTTTTACTTAATTTACAATTCCGATGCGCAGTAGGAGAAAAACAAATTTGCTATAAGTGCATCTCTCTTTTACTCATGACTTTACAATAGATTGCTAGTAGTTCTATTGCTTTTGAATAGGCACTTGTAAATTATAGCTTCGTTAAATAAATTCACAATAATAAAGTAATAGATTGAACAATGCAAAAGAGATACCAACTTCATAGCTTCAAATTTAAAGAAGCGAAAATTAGTTTGCTGTTTAGGAAATTTTTATAACTGCCGCGAAAGCCCGTATGATACTTCATTCTTTTGTCCAATTTTTCTTACTGAAAACAAGTGGCGCGTGGGCAAGACAATAAATGTTCTACACAATTCTAATATATTATGCGAGAATAGGATAGAACGACGAATTGAGAGAAACGTCAATAACAATGCATTAAAAATACAGTCCATTCCACATTTTTTCCTCCAGTTCGTACTATATGCATATCCACTCACCAATTGAATTTTCGCTTGAGGTATATTTCAATGTATTAAAATAGGGGGGAAAAAATGAAGTATCATACGGGCTGAAGTATATTTCGCTAAAATATTTCGTTCTTTCAAGCTAAACAAGTGTTTGCACTGCATATATGTCGTTCATAAAATTATTTTTAATTCTCTTATAAGTTTTAACTATCGATAAATATTATTAAATTCTTGAATCTGAGGACAAGTTACATAATATTTTCAATAACTTTTTATTGCTTTGACTGTCGTTGTTTTGTTGTTAATATATTAGACTAAAGAACAAAATAACAAGTTTCTGTTATTCGTGCCCAATTCACTTTTTGTATGTTCCAAAACGTGATGCAATTGTTAAAATTTCTCGTAAAATTTTTTTTTATTGGTATTAATTAAAATTGTCAATAACAAAAATATGACGATAAAAACGTCAAAAATTTTCATGAAAGTTTGACAGGGAGACTTTGTGTCATATCCTTTTCATCTAACTTTTGACAGTCTGATGTGACTATCCTATTGTAAAAACGCTCTGAAATGCACAAAAAGATTCGTAATATAGTTAATACTACGTTCACACGTTCATTTTTATTGTAAGTTTGAAAATTAAGCTCAAAAACTGAATGACCAATTAAAATTAAGTAAAATATTGAAACGTTAAAAATTATTTTGATAAATATATTTCGAGTTAGCCATATCTACAATTCCATAATATCAATAATTTAAATAGAAACACTTCAAATTAGCATTATATGAGAAAAATCACCTTCATTATGTAAGGGAAGTCAAGACAAATGATTAATGTTAAAATGTTTATGACGTTAACCTCATGTTGTACGATTATTATAAAATCGTTACTATTTGCAACGCATTGTATGTATTTAACGTTAGATGGCAGTCCATGGAACTATATAAAAGGCATGAAATTCTATGGAATATGAATCTGTCTTCATATTTTTTTTTTTTTGATTCGCCAAAGGAATCTCATGAATACGTATAGCCCGTACTATACGCATGCACGACTAACATTATAAAATCTATCCGGATCAACCGGAACAGACAGAATGCAACTACGTACTAAAACACACACCCAGTTGGTGAAGTATGAATTTCCACTAAGCACATCAATTGGCTTTTCAGCGGAACTTACAAATTTTATACAAATTACGAATATATTAAGAATTTTTGAATTTAAAAAAGTAAACAAGATCAAATAAGTAGTAAACTTTACATAAAACTCTAAAACAAAGAGACCAAAGTAACTATAAATAATATGAATATTAGTAAGTTTGCGGCCACTATCCAACCCAAGACCTACGTGGAAAAGAGATTAAACTCTTAAACACCAAACCAATTTCAAATATAACGCAGATATATACGTGTTAACATGTACAAACATATGTGATACGGGTCACTATGTAATTTTGGAACACCGTGCTAATGTTATTGATTGGATATGTATTCGGGACAACGCAGGCATAAACTTGTATGGAAAAGAGATAAACTCTTGCGCAACAAACTAAGTGTAATAATTTAAAAATAAAGCCCATGAATAAATTCTGCTGACATCAAAATTGCCGTGAAAGATACTAGGAAAATAATTTCTCGAAGCATTTTCAGCATGACACATGTACCAATCCAAATGAATTTTCACAAGCAGAGTTTGTGATCAACTTAAAAGTAAAATCTTGAACGTAAATTTACAGCGTTTAGTCCCGGTTTACACATGTCAACAGTTGACCGTCAATTCTTGCGCTTTTGGGTGATTTACTTGTGCGGTAAGGGGAAAGAACAAAGTTGATCGTACTTGACCGTCAATTTTCGGGCAATTCGTTTTGTGTTCGTACGTTCCGTTATTTTCTTCATTTTACTTCGGCTTCATCAGAAACAGTTGATCGTCAACTCTTGACGTGTGTAAATTGAAGCGTCAAGTTTAAAAAGGAATATGCAAGAATTGTAGGTCAAGTGTTGAAATGTGTAAACCGACCGGGACATAGAATGATTGGTCTAGTAATAGATGTGATGTAATAGATTAGTTTACTAATTTGGTGCTTACGTTGTCAGCCCTGCTCTAATATATAGAACGAAAAGCGAAAAAGGAAATGCCTTCAAAACTTCCTACATCCTGCTCTTGCAAGAGCATATCATGCTGTTCTTTTCAAGATATTCCATATGATTTTACTGCAGAGAAACAGCAACCAATAGTGTTTACAAAATCGAACGAAACTGCGAAGGAAGCTTGCTGCTGGAAAAACTAACGAATTAACGAAGAATTTACAACGAACGAGTAGTGAATAAAAATTTTTGAACGAACAGCGGGCAGCCGCCATTTATTGAATTTTGCAGTCGCTTCAGCGAACGTACGTGAAAAACTTGTACACATTTTCCGCAATAGGGAAAACTATAGAAAACATTGTGAAAAAATTCAAAAAAATTTAATAAAATATATAAACGAAGTTTATTGAAAACAATAGCAATAAAATAGAAAACATTGACGACTGGTAATTGTGTGAAAAACATTGAAATAAAATTGTTGACAAAAAGCGAGTTGGAAAAAAATAAAGTGCGAGTACAGAAGTGGAAGAAGAAGAAGAGCTTTTGTGGTCGTCGTCGTCGTGTTGTGCGTGTATTTGAATTTGTGTAAGTGTATGAGTGTTGGTGTAAGAAAAGACAAAAAAAAAAACGTATAGGAAGCAGAAAATTTTATAAATTATTAATTAATAGTAAAGAAAAGTTAGGAAAAACTTTGATTTTCATAATTTTACATTTTGTTGCCAGCTGCTGCCTTTGGCTAGCCTATTTCCTTGTCATTTTTTCTCATACACTTGCGCGCAACTCTTGACGAAATGCTTTTATTTTTTTCCAATACATTTTGATTGCGCGGCGCTGGCTAAAGTCTAGTTTTTTCTATACTAAAAATATTTGATTAATTTCGAATATTGAAATGCAGAAAGTCTTCATTTAAATGTTGTTTGCACGGTATGGTATGCAGTAGTCCAAGTCTTTTGTATAGCTAATAGCAAGCAGCAAGCAGCAAGCTAGAAAACGTTCATATATAGTATATAGCAATATATACTATATATGTAAAGATTTATGTGGACAGACAGATAGACCTGAAGACAGGCATACTGAAAAATTACAACAAATAGAAGTACTTTTCTGCCGCATACTTCCTTCTTCTGCCTCCCTATAACCCCTGCGCCGAGTCAAGTGCGATTTTTTCCTCCTTTTTGATGTACTTTTAATAAAATTTAATTTGTGCACAACACAGCAGTTCGACACGGAATTAGTTGGGATCAAGGAAAACGAGTAGATAAAAGACTACGCGAGTGAATTGAATGATATGTGGAAAAAAATATAGAGAAGAATTATTGAAAATTCTGTTATAGATGAAAAAATAAAATTAAGTGCAGTTTTTCGTGTATTGAACTTGATTTAAAAAGTGACTTAGTACGTTAAATATTTCCGCGATATAAACTTAAAGCATCAGCGGTACCAATGGAGGAGTGCACCGAATACTGGCAGCAGTGTGAGTATCCCACATTAAGTACATATATATCGACCAATAATAGGTGGCAGTAATTTTCAAAGTTTCGCTTCGATGTACAGAAATATGAAATAAACTACAAAGTTTGTTTCCGGAATTTCATCATAGCACCATATATAAAATTTAGCAGCTAGAAACTAGCAGCTTTATTTGGAAACAAATCTTTTAAATAAATTGTAGATGTGGTCCAGCTGCTGTTTAAAATATCATCTATATTGCATTTAACAATTTTAAGCGCTGTCAAAAATAGCTGCCATTAAAAAATGTGTGCTTGACACAGTTGTCGTCTATTTCTTACATTTTTCAAAGCTTTCTCTTAAAGCTGAGCACTTTTTCTACAGTCTGCTTTGAGCCCATGTGTGCGCCATATTTTTGCCAATTGAATTTTGTTAATTTTCTATGAATCTTGTTGCAATTGATGTCATTTGAAAAATTCCTCAATTCTTTCGTTCAATTTTCTCATGTTGGCAGCCATATTTATTTCTATTCGTTGCTTTTTTTCTTCAATTACACATTGAACGAAAATAAAAATGGCGTCCATTAGTTGGGCTAGTATGCGTGCGTGTTTTGTGTATGTGTTGCTTTTCTTTTTGAGCTTGGTTGTTTTTCTTTTATTTTTTTGGTCGATTCGTTCGTTCGTTCCTGCTCATAGTTTGCGCTGCTCTTAGTTCTGTAATGCAGAGCTTTAGCTGCAAAAGCAAAGCAAAGACAAAAGAAAAATGCCAGAATTTGTGCAACGCATACGCAAACACTTGCTGTGTGCAAATGTGTTGGTGACATGCGCGCTGCAGCTATTAGATTTTCTATAAATATTGAAAAATTCGCTTTTTAGATGAAATTTTGATTATTTTTATGTATTGATTGGGAATATTATGTTTTTAGCTGTTTTAACTTAAGCGGTAATTTAATAGTATGTGATTGTGTCATCATTTGTTGCTTTTTACGTCTTAGTTTATGATAGTTTTTTTTGTTTTTATCCAACTGGCCGCCATATTGAATAGTGTGACAGCGCTATGCGCTTCGCCATTTTGGTGTAAGCAGTACAACACTACGTGTGGTTTGCGTTTTGTTTTTCTCCCCACTTCTGCTGCTTATACCGTGAAGTTGGCTGCGTTTCTTTAAATTTTCTGTACATACAACTATATTCATCTCTTTCCCACGCCCAGTGTTGTCAACTCGTTGTGCCTCTATTCGTTGAGTTTTGCTACTTGGAATACTAATTTGTTCCTTGTTTTTTCCATCAATAAATGGAAACGAAAGCAAAAGTTGTAGAACAAGTTTGCAAAAAAAAAACATAAAATTTAAAGAATTTGCAACAGGGTTGCCAAAAGTGTTTACTATTTGCATATTAAGTGCGCAAAACCAAAAATTGCTGCCACATTTCATGTCAAAATTTACAAAATTGTCATTTTTCAAACTTCATCATGTGATAGATGTCGATTTTTTGTAGAATTTTACAGCATACAATTGACAATATAATTTTTTTTATAAATAATTTTGCCCAATTTTTATAGACTAATTATGCAAAAAGCTCAAGTACAGTTGAGCTTTTCGCCACCTAATGCTAATGCTATAATTGCAGTGCAATTCACAGTCATATTGATTGTTTGTATTGCTTGGTTGAGACATCTTCTCGATTGTTCTATCTCCTAATATTAGCAAACTACAAACAAGTATAAATTTACTACATTTCGGTTCGTTTTGTTAAGGGTGGAGCAAGGGGTGGGTAGTGTAGGCGGTTTGATAGTCGGATGGCTGTCTTTCATCTTGTTTTGTCTCTTATCTTGTTCTTGCATATTTCTTGTTTTACCTTTGCAGCATGTTGTTGTTGTTTTTGTTTGCTTCAAGCAGTTGCCACCTTTTTCAATTATGCACTATCACGTTATTGTAATTTGATCGATAGTGTTAGTTAAATATTACTAATACAATTTAATGAAATATACTGAGCAAGGATATACTTTCTCATGTACATATCTTTGGTCTCTTTTCTACTAGTGTTTCTTAAATGTAGGTTGTGGGTTTTTTTGGTATTTCTATAAGATAATTAAATTTATATATTTTCTTTACTATTTGAGTGAACATAAATTTTTTGCAGAAAATCGTTTTTCATGTTATGATTAGTTTATTGAAAAAAGAAAAATGCATGTACCTATATTTTTATAAAATCTGTTGGTGCAGTGTCATAAATACTTGCACTTAATATGTTAATTTTTCATCTGGCAATGCTATAACAAATAAAAAGGTTCTTCTCTTATCTTGTTGTTTAAGTTTCTCAGTAAATAGATATGAAAATGATCTGGTTACAGTTACGCAGTGTGCATTGAGATAATAGAGGCTTCATTTTTCCAATCTGCTTGCGGGCGACGATCCCAAAATTTTCGACCTCGGAGTATGCAATAGGATGCCACCAATCGACGATGATGGTGTCGATGAATTCCACTACCAAACCATGACGAGGTTAGAGTTGCTAACCAGTTTCTCAAAAATAATAAAGCAACGAATTGTGCCGGAGGCTGAATTGTTTAAAAATATTAAAGAATGGTAACCGAAAATTCCATTGCGTACAAGCTCCTAAGCCGCATACCAAATCACTGATTGGATCTTATCAGTATGGCTTTCGTTCTGGGATGTCTTATCAGAGAAGTCTCCAAGTCCTGGAAAAACTCCAAGATAATCAAATCGACACCCAACATCTCTTTGTTGACTAAAACTGCGTTCGATAGCCAGATTCGGGATTGCCTCTACGCTACAATGTCGTGAGTTCGGTCTGCCTGCAAAGTTGATATGATTCGACAGTATGACGTGGAGCAATACATGTAGTTCCGTCAAGGCTGGCAATGACCTCTCTGAAACCTTCAATACTGAACGATTTCAGAAAAAGTGCGCTAAGGAAATACAAAGTTTTTGGTGAGGAACCCAATACTTTATCTGTACGTTTTATAATATGGAAAAAGTCATTGCCTTCTTTAAAAAAGACAAAATAGTATTATGAAGATTGGACGATTTCTCAAGAACGCAGATTTAATCCTAAAGATACAGTTAGTTTGAAGCATGGAGCAGGAAGTGTATGCATGTATACATGTATATAAAAGAACTGTGACCTTTTACCGCAAAGAAGGCATTATGAACTCTGGAAAGTACACAAGTATTTTAGAAAATGTCATGTTACCATATGCAGAAGAGAATTTGCCAATTATTTGGAAATTAATGCAGGACAATGATTCAAAGGTTAATCAAAGTAATGTTAACTAAATCGTGATTTGAACAAAATTCGATATACGAGGGCAATTCGAGAAGTTTGTGATTTTTTAATTACCCAAAAAGTAACTATAAATGCAACAATGCAGACGATGTTGTGAATTTTGGTGAAAATGGAAAAAAGTGAATTTCGTGTGCCCATCAAGCATTATTTTTTCAGCAAAAATACCATCAGCCAAACCAAGGAAAGGCTTGATAAATACTATGGCGACTCTGCACCATCGAGTGGAATGATTAACAAGTGACGCCGAACTTTCTGGACGCCCAAATGAGGTCACCAGAGCAGATATGGTCACTCAATTTTACGATATCGTATTGGTCGATCGGATAGTTAAAGTGCACGAGGTCATAGTCATTTCAGACGAATGGATGTGGTACATTTTACGAAATAATTTTGATATGAAAAAGTTGAATAAAGATCAGACATTTTTTCCGTCGATTAGTAACAGTGGACGAAACACCAGAGACAAAGGAACAGTCGAAATAGTAATCTTCACCGATCGAACGTGCTCCCAAGAAGGCGAAAACGGTGCTATAGGCTGGAAAATAACTATCAATGGCGAATAATATGCAGCCAAATTGGACCTTTTCAACGACGCTTTCAAAGAGAAACGTTCCCATTTGGCCAGGGAAAAAGTGCTCTTCCATCAAGACAATGCGTGCATGCCCAGCTCCCATGGCGAAATTCATAAATTGAAACACGAATTGCCAGCATATTCGTCAGATTTAGCCCCCAGCGTCTATTTGCTGTTTTCGAAACTGAAGAAATGGTTCGGCGGAAAGTGATTCACCACCAGCACCGAAACAGAGGTCTATTTTGAGAACCTTCCGAAAACGTATTTTAGACGAATTGTATCGAGCTTAAAGAAAACTATATTGAGGAATAAGACTTTTTTTGTCCTTAAAATCATTCCTTGTTCTAATTTTCACGGAATTATCAAACGGATATCGTGTGGCCGGAATTTATACCATATAAAAAACATCTGGAATAAGCTAGAAAAAGATATTTCAAAAAACTAAATTGGAAAAACGAGCATTATGCTTTTTCTCCGCGAGGTTGTAATGATATTCCACCAGAAAAATGTCTTAACGATGTCGAGATGTGATCGCAAACAAAGGTTTTGCGTATTTTTCAATAGAAAATATCCGTTAAACATTTTTGAATGAGTTCGCAATCACATATCACTAAGGAATATTTTGTTTGCAACAGAAATCAAAAGATATTTTTCAAAGGACAAAATTATTTTTGTTTGGTGTTATTTAATACTTGATTTGAAGGGCTTATTGCAGAAACATGATATGCCACATAAAAAATATTTCGAAATAATCGAGTTTAAAGTTTTGAAAAAATGTATATTTGTATGAAATCATTAAAATATTTACAAGAACTATTACGTATACGGCGAAAATTGATCGGGTAATGGTCGCAATATTTTCAGTGGATATTGATAATGCATCAAGGAACGTAATGAACATAAAATATGAACTTTTAAAGCAGTGTGGCATATCATGTTTTTGCAATAAGCCCTTCATTTATAAATGCATATAATAGAAAAAATTTTAACATGATTTATTTTAATATCGTACTTAATTAGTTCGTCGCAACTGTATGCGCATAATGCATTATAAAATTGCCTTAAGTAACTAATTTAAGATGCAAAATTATTTTGTTTTTTTTTTTTTTTTAAATAGCTACACTCATTGGAATGTAATTATGCCGTTTTTTAATTGTAACTGAAAACTTTACTTATTGTTAATTCAACAGATGCAAATAAATATTTAAATAAATACATTTTATCAAACATGTATTATTTTAAAGTTTTTCGAAAATCAAAATTAAGTATCAAATCAAATAAAATGAAGTTCAAAAGCTTTTCTAGTTATTCTGTTAAATTCAACTAAACTACTTTGCTCGACTCAAGCTCCGCTTATCTGTGACTTACGCCCCGAGATGCTACAATTGACCCTTTATTACAATTAGTATTATGACTGATAAAGAAAAATCCAATGAAATTTAATATACATACTACAAATATAAGAAAATGAATATGTAAATGTTTTTTTTTTATGACCACCTACTCATTGAAGACTGAGTTACCGAAAAATAAACTTTATTTACTGAATAAAGCTTACAAGAGTCGATTCTGTCAAGATTTATTGATAAGAATATCGTAGCAGAGTAAGTTTCTAGATTGTAGTAGATAATATTTGAAAATATAAACTTAAAGCTGTGTTGTTGGCTAAACATGGTTTTTAGAGTGGGTAAATTTCAGATTTAAGATACAAAGAACCAACATCATTAAATTAAAATTAACTCAAGGAGAAATCACTAAAAAAAGCTAGCTCTTCGAACAGGAAATGTATGTTTTAAAATCTATTAACAGTAATCTTTAAATGAGGTGAAATTTTACGAACTTGTTTTGGGCTAAATTTTTATAAACTGTAACAGCTCTTGATTAGAAATCGAGCTCATTGATTAAGATTTAAGACACAATATGATGAATCATCATTATTACTATTCTTGGGTAAAATTTTTTATAAAATTTATTGTTTTCAATCTAACGCTGTCAAAAATTTAATTGGCTGAATAGAATTGAATCTAAGTCGTTTTGCAAATATACAAACAATACATACAAATAATATAAAAGGCATAGATATGTTTTATTGTTAAATTTTATGACAAGATAAATTGCAAATTTACGATTTTTTGTTTTTAATCGACGATAGACTGCAAAATTTTAACTCGAGAATCTGCTTTAGCAAAACTCATCAAACAACAAAAAATATACTATTGTGTGCTATTATAGTAGGTGTTGTTCTTGTTGCTATAGTTATTTTATTTATATACAATATTCTATTGTAATCGTACGTTATTGTAAAAAAACTTTAGAAAAAAAAGGGCGCGCAAATAAACAACATTTGCGAACAACAAGCTACAAGCGAGCCTAAAGATAATGCTTGATTGTGCCATAAAATAGAATGAAAAATAAAAAAAAAAAATACAAAAATAATAATAAATAAATATTTATATGTACTATAACACTCAATACTACTTCCTCACTCATATTACAAATACGTAATGTTTTTATTTTGTATTTATTTTCCTTTTTTTTTTCTATTATTTTTATTCATCAATTTATTTAACCGTTGCGCGCTGCTGCCATATCGAATCTAGCCAACCAGCCAGCCAGCCATCATCGTTTACTCATTCAATTCTTCAGTGGCCAAAGCTCGACGAACAGCAGCAGCATCATCATCATAGTCGCCTCTGTCATATCACCTATTAGCTAGAAATTGTGACAAAGGCAGGCTGGGTATGTTTTACACCGACGTTTTTAAGCTGATCTTGTTGTGAGTTGCGCTGAATAGCTTTGTTGACGACTGGCTGCTTGGCTGACTGCTGCCTGCCTGCCTTCATTTTATTTAAATATGTTTAATTCAATTATGGGACTGCATTGCTTGCTTGCTATTTATTCGGTCTGCTAATGTGTTGCGTTCACAACTAACAGTCGCGACACCAATAGCCTCACCCTGTTTTATAAAGCTCTTTGCTTGTCGTTTCACTGCTTCTATTAATTGAATTTATTCTGTTTTTTTTTTGTTACCTATGCTATTCATCTTTGCTTCCCTGCTATGCCTGTCATTTCATTACTTCAAATTGAAACTACGACTCAATTATTTTCTATCCTCATCTTAAACCACGAATAGCTGTTGTTTTTTTCGTCTTTGCCAACACATATTTTTATGATTTTTGTAATTTAAAAAAAGAAAGCAGCAGCAAACTTAATTTTTCTTCAATTTCCAAAAAAATATATGCAATATTTTATAAAAAATTGTAAAAAAAATTTAAAAAAATTGTATATTTATTACTGAGCCAAAGCTTTTTTAATAAATACCTCATTGTTTAGTTTCAATAAACTAGTTATTTCTAAGACGCAAAAAAAAGCTGAAGCTTATCTGGCTCGAAGTACCACAACTATTGTAACTTTACTAGCCTTGGTCGTTAAGCACTGCTTGAAGTTGAACAAAATCTCAGCACATAAATAAACTTTTAACTAAGCTGGCAGCGCTGTACACTGCACAGTGGTTGAAAAGTGCAAAAGTAGTAAAACAAAAATTGAATACTCTTGATTTTCTCGGCATTGTTTTAGAATTGTCTAATAAGCAAGTTTCCACAAATATTTCGAAAAATTTTTCATCAGTGTTGGAGAGGGAGGCTGAAAATGCCGGCGCACGGATTATTGAATTTGACTTATTTATTTAACTCAGTGAGTTAAATAAATTTCATCACAGAAAGAAATAAAAAAAGGAAATAAAAGTCAATGGAATGTATTTATATATATGGACATATATTTGGATATGATTTTATATTAACTAGAAAACACCTTACCACGTTCAAGATCAAAGCAAAAAGAGAACGAGTTTTTATTAGGCAGCAGGAAGCTCCCAAAAAATGGCACGATCACCAGAACATATGTTCGGACTCGAGTACTAAAATAGTTTTCGAAATTACTTTTAGTAATTACTATTTTAAGCATGACAGTGTGTTTCATATAAACATCGCCGCCCGCCTTGCAGTACGACTGCAAAAAAATGAATTTAAAACTTGGAAACAATTAAAAATATTTCAAGTGGTCGTGCCTTTTTTTTTTTTACAAGATGGATCATATAAAATCTATACAAAATAATGAATTGAATTCAGGAGAAATTATGGAATTATAATACTTAAAATAATATGATACATAATGTTTAATGAATTTGTGGAAGGATAAATGTGTTGTTAATTATTATAATGGTAAATTATTACATAAGAGATAGTTGTATTTCATAATATTTAGGCATTAATTATAAAAGAAATTATTTTCTCTCAATTCAAAATATAAAAATTCAAAAAAGATTAAATAAATATAAATATAAATGTCATATTAACAATTTGTAACAATGTACAAGAAAAAATTCAAAATAATATAAAGTGAAAATAGTTAAAAAAGTTATAATATACCTAATATATAAAAATATGGCATATGCATTATAATAAATTCATTAGATAGTGCAATTTGTTAAATGACATTAAAAAGTTTGTTTGTTACGGAAGCTGAATAGAATTAAGCCGTCAATGCCCCGGATAATATCCATCCGAATACCGTGTTTTGAGCCATAGACAGGCCATTATTACTTGGCATCAACCCTTGTAAAATAATCTTAGAATAAAGATCGGCACCAAGCACTACGGATATAGGATCGGACTTAAAGAATTTTGTGTCAGCCAGTATTAAGTTTGAAAACTTTTGTGCTATGGATTCATCGACTGATTTAGACGGAGTTCGAATAGAGACTCGATGGTCAACTCGAAGTACAGATTGAATCCTTACGTTAGGATCAAATCGAGCACGAATGATAATTGGACATACCGATTCGTCACCGAGTGTCATAGTTGTAATATTAAATTGATCCACTAATTTTCTAGCGATGCGACTAGTAGCTGAGCACGGATCAAGCAGGGATCTTGCATAGTGCAAGCTGCCGTTCACTTCCAACTTTATAATCGTAGTTGGCAGGAATGTAACGAGGTTCAGAGATAAGATGGATGACAGCGACAAGTTGTTCGAGGACAGCATTGAACTTGTTGGAGCAGAAGTGTTCTTCTTTGGACTACTGGATGGATCCTTGCGCAGACGTAGATGCATATGAAGAAGAGTATGATGACGTTCTTGGCAATATCGACAACCATGAGTGCTTATGCAGAATGTATGTGAATGTTCATGTGCTACACAATTGGAACAATTTTTATAAAGTAGAACAGTTTGCATTCTTTTTCTGTGTTCATCAAAGAAACTTCTCGCAGAGTCGTAGAGGATGAGCATGTTTGCACAGGATGCACTTGAATACTTTAGACTTATACACACGTTTTTGAGGTCTATTGCTGGATTTGCGATATTTGTTTTTGTTTAATTTAACCAGGATGGTTTTGGAATCAAATATTTTTTTTCTATTTGAGGATAATTGACAGAGAATGATTGCCAACTTAGAAGATATTCACTTAGAATATTACGTCCCAGTCTATATTTTCTAGCCCAATTTTTTGCATAGAGACTTTAGCTAGAACAATATGGGGGGATTTGCAAGCTGGCTGGTTGAAAAAGTTTAGAAATATTTTCGAAATTTATCTTTTAGTATAAGTAGGATTTTTTTTCTTAAACGCACCTTACTTCTTAAGAACTGCGAATGTGGGATGGAACGACTAGAACGTTGCAAAGTTTTTTGAGAGTCTTCTTTGAACGGAGAAGTAAAGACATATCTGCGTTTTCTGTTGCGAATTGTAGTAAAGTTATAATTTTCTTCGCAAAAACGATCGGTTTGGGTTATGAAATGTTTTTGTGGAAGATTCTCCACCTCCCAAAAACTTGAGATCTGTTGATCCAAAGAAACTTTATTAAAATATGACAAGCATGTGGAAAATGAAGCAATGGACTTTGAAATTGGGCCTGTCAGTATCCACCCAAATATTGTCTCTTGAGCAACAAGAGAACCGCAGATGTTTCGCTTTACGCCATCCCGCAAAATGAATGGAAAAAGGTCGCCACCAATTAAAATGTCGATTTGCGAACATTTGTGGAAATTTTCGTCCGCATATTGCAAATTTGGAAGACTCGACAATATTGAGGGATTTATAGAACAGGATGGAAGATTTCCTGTTAGCTGTGGAACTACAAGAGCAGTTGCTTCAATGTTTATACGAGAATCGAATGTTGAACTTACTATGAACGAACATTCATGTTGAATTTTGGCCGAAACTGCGTTATTTAATCCAGAAATTTGAGTAGATGTAGCACGAGATGGAAGCTTAAGTATTCTGAAAAGTTTTTCTGAAATAAATGTTCCTTCTGAACCTGAGTCAATTAAGGCTCTTGCGAGATAAGTTACGCCAAGATGGCATATTTTTACAACAGCGGTACCTAGAAGCACATTTTTGCAATTTGATGCAAAGCTAGAATTAATATTTTGTGATGAACATGGTGCTTCAGTGGACTGTATTTGAAATGAATGAGTAGTTTGCTTGCTAGGTTTGAAATTAGAAGAAACAATAGGTTCAGGAGTTGGAATTTCTTTATGTAAAAGTGTATTGTGACGCTTGTAACATGTGAAGCAGTTATGACGGCTTTTACAATCCTTTATTAAATGCGATTTCGAGAAACAATTTAAACAAAGATGGCATTTTTTAATTAACGCAATTCTGTCATTAATGTTCATTTGGAGAAAACGTGGGCATAATCGAATGGTATGCTGTTCGTGAGAGCATAATTTGCATGTCGGAATGTAAACATTAACATGATAAGAATTAACATTTTTCGAGCTACAATTGTTTGGATATGAAAGCGGTTTGGAAATGGGTACTTTAAAAACAGAAGACCCTTTTAAATCGGAAACAGTTTCCAGTGTTTGATAACGACTGGTTAGAAATGAGTCTAGCTCAGACCATTTTGGAATATCGGTCTTATTTTTAAGGGATTGTTCCCACAGAGCTAGAGTTCCGTCTGGCAATTTAGTGGAACAGAGGAATACGAATATAGAATTCCAGCTTTCTATGTCAACATTGTATAGTTGAAGAGCAGAAATGCAACCATTAACTTCACATTGCAGTTTTTTGAGAGAGTTTGCAGATTCAATGGATATGGATGGCAAATTAAAAAGAATTCTTAGTTGACTATTAACTAGGATTCGCTTGTTTTCATAGCGATCTTGTAAGTTCTTCCACGCCAAAGAAAAACCATCGTTGGTCAGTGGACTTTTCTTAACTATGTCACGAGCTTCGCCTCGTGTTTTCGAGTTAAGATGGAAAAGTTTCTCTACCGGACTTAATCTTGAAGTGTTCACGTATATGGCAGTGAACATGTCCTTAAAGGACGGCCACGAAAGATAGTCACCGTTGAAAATGTCGGTGTCACATGGAGGAAGATGGAAATAATGATTCGAAGCTGGAACAAAATCGGTTATTGGTGTAGATATTGCGGAGACCTGCGCAGAGGTGGAAGCCTTGTTAAGTTTTTCTATGCAATCTCCAATTTGTGAAGCACACCGGACGTATACTTGATATGATGTGCGATATCGAGCTTTTATAGATTCCAACTCGATATCTGGATCCGAGTCTTCATCTTGTGCAGCAATAAGTTCACTCAGGCACGTCTCGTAAACCGCTTTTATGCGGTTCCAGATTGACTTAATTTCTTCCTTGTGGACATCCAGTGAGTGAGTTGAGCTTGCTGAGTCTAAGGTTTCGGTTAAGTCAGATTCAAATTCAACCAAGCTATCAGTTAAACGAATAAACGAATTCAACGATGACATTGTGGATAAAAGGATTAAGCCACCGATGAAGAATCAAATAAATAAATTGGAATAAAATTAAATGGCCAAAGTATCTGCGCCTATTGAACAATAGCAAAATAATTTTGTTTGGAATTTACTATAGTTAAACTTAGTCGGAATTGAATTAGCTATTGCAATTATCGACAGAAAAATCAAAATTTGGATATATAATCTTATGAAGGAAGCCAGAAATATAAAGCACAATGTGACTTTATGGAGAATTATCAATAGAATAATCGAGACTAGTACGATTGTTACGATATTAACGATATAAACAATTGCAAATAGTTTTGAATTGAAATTTGATATTATAGAGTTATCGATCGTTCAAATGATTCAAACGACTGCAGAGCGACTGTATAAAAGTGGTTCTAAACGAGAACAGAAATGTGTCGTTTGCAGATGGAATTGAATTGAATTGAAATGGAGTTGAAATAAAAATAATTGCAATTATCGACTGAATTAACAATTCAAACGACTGTATAAAAAAATGGTTCTAAACGAGAACAGAAATATGTCGAATTGAATTGAATTAAAAAAAAGAAATGAAAATAAATAGTAATGAATTAAATAATTATAAAAATTATTGATTGAATAAATAATTCAAACTACTGCAAAGCGACTGTATAAAAGTGGTTCTAAACGAGAACAGAAATGTGGCGTTTGCAGATAGAATTGAATTGAGTTTGAAATAGAACTGAAATAATCGATTGAATAAACAAATCAAACGACTGCAAAACGATTCTACAAAAAGTGGTTCTAAACGAATTGAATTGAACAGAAATGTATCGTATGCAGATCGAATTGAATTGAATTTGAAATAGAACGGAAATAAATAATTAGAACTATCGATTATATAAACAATTCAAACGACTGTATACAAAATGGTTCTAAACGAGAACAGAAATATGTCGAATTGAATTGAAAATAAAATAGGAATGAAATAAATAATTATAAAAATTATTGATTGAATAATTAATTCAAAACTACTGCAAAGCGACTGTAAAAAAGTGGTTCTAAACGAGAACAGAAATGAGTCGTTTGCAAATTGAATTGAATTGAATTTGAAATATTCGACTGAATTAACAATTCAAAACGACTGTATAAAAAAATGGTTCTAAACGAGAACAGAAATATGTCGAATTGAATTGAATCTAAATAGAAATGAAATAAATAATTATAAAAATTATTGTTTGAATAATTAATTCAAACTACTGCAAAGCGACTGTATAAAAGTGGTTCTAAACGAGAACAGAAATGAGTCGTTTGCAAATCGAATTGAATTGAATTTGAAATATTCGACTGAATTAACAATTCAAACGACTGTATAAAAAAATGGTTCTAAACGAGAACAGAAATATGTCGAATTGAATTGAATTTAAAATAGAAATGAAATAAATAATTATAAAAATTATTTATTGAATAAACAATTCAAAACTACTGCAAAGCGAATGTATAAAAGTGGTTCTAAACGAGAACAGAAATGAGACGTTTGCAAATCGAATTGAATTGAATTTGAAATAGAAATGTCGATTGTATAAACGACCGCAAATAAAGTTTAAATCACAATTGGCACTTTATTCGTTGTTTCGAAACTTTTTGTTATCAATTATAGAATTCAGGAAAATCCCAGGAATCTATTGTTAAAAACACGTATAAACCATATACACCAAAAATGCTTCAAAATTGTTTTAAGAAGAAGAAATGTTTTAATTATAAGAAATAAATGGATAAATAGATTGAAAAAATAAATATTGATCACTTGTTGCTTTGGTTGTAATTGTTGAATTTGTTATTGAATTGTTGGACTTTTTTTTTTTTGTAAGAAAATAACGTTTAACAAATTTGTATTTTATTATTAATTTTGTTTTGTATAGTATTAGACAATAATTAATATTGAGTTTATAATTTTAATCTTAAATTGAGTTATAACGCCACTGTTTTATTTGCGTAGAATTCGCCTTGTTTGCTCAAATATATTCAACAACAAAACAACATGTATCTTTTATATATTTCTCGCAACAAGTTTGTTAAACAGATGAAAAAATCAATATTTTACAAAATCAAGTTGCTAACACGGAATATGTTTAAACAGAGGGCTAAAATTAAATGTATGCACGGAGAAATTGTAGAAACATGTATTTCTGATTGAATTGATAGCAACAAATATAAACGATGTGGCGAACATACATTTATCGAAACGATCCAGATGTTAATGTATATAAACATGCAAGAACTGATCGCTGCCAACAAGTTGATGTTCTCTTAGTTTGCGCTGTATGTTTATAAAGATATGAATGTATAGAAACGTTGCAACAAAGTTTATATAGAAAATCGAAAAATCTAAATGTTTCTGAAGAGAGCAAGATAAGCAAATAGAATTCCTATAAACATGTATACCAAAAGATCGTTTGCAACAAGTCTTAAACACATGTATAGAGAATCGAAAAGCTGTAGATGTTTCACAAGAGAGAATACAAACAAATAGATTTACTATAAACATGTATACCATAAGATCGTTTGCAACAAGTTTATGTAGAGACTAGAAACGTTGAACATGTGTATAAAGAGAGAAATGTATAATGTATATATCTTCGTGGTAAACTGTATAAACATGTGTACCACGATCGATCGTTCGCAGCAAGATTGACGATAAGAAAGAAATAAGTTACCAAAGAGAATGTTCAAACATGAATCCAAAGAATTGGTCGGTTTTAATAAGGTTGCCTAAGAGCAAGACACCGCTGTACAAACGTACATATATGCATACGCAGTGATCGAAATTAAGATGTTGCCAACGTGTTTAATATTCGCAACAGATCAAATAACTTTACGATCAATTAAAACAAATCACGGAATATGCGAATTTATGAGTAGTATGTATGTATGTAAAAACATACGGTATGTACATACAAAAACGAAGCAAAATGCAATTTTTTCGCGAAATTTTTTCGAAGCCAAATTATGATTTTGGCTCAACTTATGTGTGAATTTGAATTATCTATTTTTTTTGTTTTTATTTTTATGAATGTTATGTTATTAGAGCTGCTGTTATTTATAAGATTAAATAATTTTTCACATAATGGAACGATAGCAGGAAAAGTTTCAAAGTTTCGCGTTAATATATTGTTACGTTATTGTTAAATTTGTTGTATTTTAATTGCACTAACTAACAAAATATATTATGATACATACGCACCTTGAATTGCGATGAGATTATTTTGGATTGTAGGAATGTAGAATGTTGAATTTTTGGAATGTAGATTTTTGAGTAGAATTCTGTAGAATTTTGTGCAAATGCCCGTGGTTCGGTGTTTATACGCCGTCGTTTATACGATGAAAAATCCGGTTCGATTGGACCAAAATGTTGGAGAGGAGGCTGAAAATGCCGGCGCACGGATTATTGAATTTGACTTATTTATTTAACTCAGTGAGTTAAATAAATTTCATCACAGAAAGAAATAAAAAAAGGAAATAAAAGTCAATGGAATGTATTTATATATATGGACATATATTTGGATATGATTTTATATTAACTAGAAAACACCTTACCACGTTCAAGATCAAAGCAAAAAGAGAACGAGTTTTTATTAGGCAGCAGGAAGCTCCCAAAAAATGGCACGATCACCAGAACATATGTTCGGACTCGAGTACTAAAATAGTTTTCGAAATTACTTTTAGTAATTACTATTTTAAGCATGACAGTGTGTTTCATATAAACAATCAGCATTTTTATTGTTTAGTCAGTATTCTCCAAATCAATACTAAATCGTTTAAAAAAATGCCGTACGAATATTGATATTTAAAAAAGCTGCTGAATGAGAACGAGATAATATATTGCATACTGTTTATTGAGTTTATCTGCTATTAATTAATTTTTATATTCAAAATATTTGCAAAGTTGACAAGAAGAAAGTTAATATATATTAAATCAAATTTTGCTGGATGCACTCATCATGTATCACTCACTCATGGATGCAAAATACTCAGTGTTAAAACAGTGTAAAACTAGTAAGGAATAGATTCG
Organism: Tetanocera ferruginea; assembly: GCA_958299015.1. Taxonomy (NCBI): domain Eukaryota; kingdom Metazoa; phylum Arthropoda; class Insecta; order Diptera; family Sciomyzidae; genus Tetanocera; species Tetanocera ferruginea. Next base: position 12,905,780 of record OY282644.1, read on the forward strand.
ACTTGGTCGAAGTCAAAATACTTCCACAGCCTTGTGAAGGTACATATATTCGAAGTTATTTAGTTTTTATGATAAGCAATAATAATAGAGTTCAGCTACTACAGCTTTTTCGAACATTCTCAGCATTAATTTATTTGAAGCCACAATTCAGATCTCATTGAAATATTTCAATGTCATGAATTCCAGCGGCTCAAAAGAAGTTAATGTGGGAACAATTTCAAAATGACGTCACTTTTTATGGGGGTCATGTTAGACATGCACATTAGGGCGTATCGAATTAAATTTTTTTTCGAATTTCACATTCTAAGAGGTCTCAAAAGTTTCATGTGGTTGTCAAGATCTGCCAAAAAAAATTTTATGAAAATAAAAGGACATCTTCCTGCCCCGCAAGGACAAAGTTGTTTTTTGATAAAAACAGTAAAAAATAACGATCTTAAAATGCTTTAATTTTTGTAAAAAAAAACTACATTTTCTAAAGAAAAAAATTTAAATGCAGTTTAACTAGCAATATTTTACCGAACACGATGTTACTCACGATTTTTACCTACAGTATCCTGTTTGTAGGATATTTCGAAGCGAAAGTTATAATCGAGATGGCACATAACTTTTGATTGTAACCATTGAGTCTAAATTTTGATGGCTTTGATTAAAGTGTTGGCGTATTTCTTAAATATGATGAATTAATAATTTGCATAGTTTTTGCATATCAATTCTCTTTGTTTAGAAAAATGTATACTAGAACGCAATTTTTTAACTTTTTCAAAAAAAATAATATTAGATTTTATATCATGGACATAAGAAGTGGTGTCGAAGATAATTTTCTCAATTTGGATTTTTCAAATATTTCTGTAGATGACCCTAGCTTAAAATATGTATTTTATATGCCAGGCTTAGACCACGATTTTTTTGTATATTTTAATACTTAAAAAAATTTTACTTCGTACCATCAAATTCTTCAATTTGAGTTATATCTTCTTTATGGTTATCATATCGTTAAAATACATTTTATGCCATTCAGTCGGTTTCAAAAGACTAAACAATTGTTTTTAAAATGTGTTTAAATGAAATTATAACCATAAAGGGGGGGACATAACTCAAATTGAGAAATTTGATGCTAGGAAATAATTTTTTTTAAAATATCGAAAGAGAAAATAAAATCGTGGTCTTAAACTGATGTATTAAATAAATATTTTTAGGCAGTATCATGTTCAGAAATTTTCAAAAAACTCAAATTGAGAAGATTATCTTCGACACCACTTCTGAATCACTTGACATAAAATCTTATATTCATTTTTTTGAAAAAGTTAAAAAATTGCGTTCTAGTATACATTTCTCTAAAACAAGAGAATACAAATGCAAAAACTATGCAAATTATTAATTCATGTTATTTATGGAATACATCAACACTATAAACAGTACCACCAAAATTTATAACCAATGCTTACAATCAAACGTCTTGTGCTATCCCAAGTACAACTTTCGCTTCGAATATCCTTCATACAGACAGGATACTGTTGGTAAAAATCATGAGTAGCACCGTGTGTGGCAAGAAATTGTTAGTTAAACTGCATTATTACTTTTGCTTTAAGACATGTGTGGATTTTCTTAAAAAAATCAAAGCATTTTTAGATCGTTATTTTTTATTGTTTTTCCAAAAAACAACTTAGTCCTTGCGGGGCAGGAAGATGTCCTCTATTTTTTATAAAATTTGTTTTGGGTGATCTTGACAAGCCTATGCAACTTTTGAGACCTCTAAAAATACGATCTAAATTTTTCGATACGGCCTAATGTACATATGTTAATTTTGCTTAATCAAGTATGATATTAAAAGCTCATCATGTGTTCAATTCCAGGTACCCACATTAATTGTTTTATTTTTGAGTAAAACAGAATTCTGCTTTTTTTTCTGTTCTTTTCTACAAAAAATTTGTATTTCAAAATAAATCGAGTTCTTTTCTCGAAAATGTTGAACTCATAAGTATAACAAATGCATAATTTATTATATATCTTTATCGCTGTAAAATATTTAATATTTTTCAATAATAACAGAAAAACATTTAAGTATACGGTGGGATTCTGACCGGAGTTCGGTCGCCCATGTCCTTTAAAGCTTATGTGGTGAGAAGGTTCAACTCATTAGATTAATTTTGGAGATATGCTTGTGTTTCATTGGAATGGCTCATTTTCGAATTTGATCTTTATTTAGACTAGAGTTGAAAATGCCTTACATTTACAACAACTTCAATATTTTCGTGTGTGTTGTAATTCTGAGAATTGACTTCGCCGGCGCATCAAAATGTTTTTTAAATTAAATTTATAACAAAAGTTTTTGTTTTTAGAACCATACTTTTAAATATAAAAACAAACTTAAAACAAATATTTTCATCTTTAAAACAAATGTGTTAAAGCATGATTTTTCGATGCCATTTTTTCAGTTGTTCTGAACTTTCGACATCAGCTTCGTAATCAGCGATCCCTGGGACCCTCCGAATTTTAACTCGACTCAATAAAATTTTAATTTTAAATATTGAAATAACTAATTAGTGATAATTTTATCTTATGTTCGATTATGACCAATTCAAAAATTGTTATATTTTACGGAGTTTTTTTTTTTGTTATTTCACAGACATAAGTGAAAATTATAAAAAATATTAAGGCCCGTTAACTGATCTCAGAAGTTTAAATTCCTTAATCTCAGATTTCGTAAACAGAGTTTAAATTTTAAACTCAGTTAAAATTATTTTCGTAACTTATCTCATTTTTATCGGCAGTTTTCTTAAGCTCTGTTTAAAAATTTAAACTGAGATTAAAAAACATATTTGAGCGGCTCTGTAGTAAAAATTCTACAACTTTGACGTAGAACATCAAAATATTTCAAAAATTTTTGATAAAAAAATGCAAATTGTCAGTTTCATTGAAATATTTTTTTTTCAAAACTTAAAATATGTTTGTTTTTTGTTTATTGTTTTGATTTTTTTGAAGTATGATTTTTTTATTTTTTATTTTTTGTTTATGATTGAGAATATTTCCAATGTTCTCAGAGAATTCTTGACAGAATCTAAGTTTAAATTTTTTAAACCTAGAATTTCTGTGTTTAAATTTAAACTTGCCTCACCAAGTTAAACTTAGATTTTTTGAGATGAGGTATCGGCGTTAAAATTTAAATTGAGGTTAAGGAATTTTAAACTTTGTTTAAAATTGAGATCAGTTAACGGGCCTAAGTTTGTAGTTGAAATTTAAACACGTTTGTTTAAAATTTTGTTTTGAAGAACGCAAATGCGTCAAGTTTTTATTTAAAAACTCCTACCTCCCTCAAAATTGGTAACGTAGTTTATGGACGTTCCCTTAGAAGCTGATACCACCATATGAAAATCGAAATTTGTAAAAACAACAATTTCGATGAAATATCAGGTGAAAACCTTCGTATGGCATGTAGCAGAACTCGAATTTTCCGTAACTCGAAATGAAATTCAGGTTGCTTGACACTTCCAGTTAGGGAAGTTTTACTGTATATCAATTTGTATCAAGATAGCAATGACAACTACGCCTGTTCAGCTCCATTCCCGTACTTTTTGGGATAAAAATGTTAACTGTCAAAAGCTGAGCGTAAGAAAAAATCTCTCGAAAATTGAGAACAACACAATTCGGCGAAAAATGATACGAACTCAAATACAAATTGTTTGTCCATCGTTGGCTTGATTTGGAGAATAGGGAGTGCTAACGACATGCTTACGTTTTTTAACAAGATCGTTATTAATTCTCAAGTTAGTATTTGAAGAGTCGACGCGAAACCGTTGTCAGCGCCAATTATCGGATCAAGTTAGATTTGTTCACTATTAATATTTTTTATAAGTTCCATTCAACATTTTTCCACTGATTAAAACTTCAAGTGGTCTTTCAAACTTGCAATTTTTAAGTCAATTTAAGTTTTTTTTTAGCCTAGTGAAAAAATTATTACAGCAACCGCAAACATTATGATCCTTTAAAGACTCTTTCAAACCTCATATAAATAAGGTTTTTTCGTCACAATGCGCTCAAAAAGACTTATGAGTACATTTTCGTATGTTGTGGGCCCCAAAATATGATTCATAAAAATTATTGTTTTGGACTAAAACCTTGTAAAGTGGACAATTTTAAATAAATTAAAACTTTGGACCTAATGTTTCAACGACTTGTTTTTTTTTACATTAGCTTTGATATTCAATATATTCCTTTGTTTAAAATATGACAAGCGGATGTTTCTCATATAAAGTGACGTCAAAAAATAGCAAAACCTTAAAAAATTCCCGAAAAATGAATCCATTGATATTTGAAAAACTGACCACATCAAAATAGCAAATCATTTCTTAATTTTGACAAAACGGTTGAAATTAACTTTTAACAAAAAGTAAAATCTTCACAAATCTTATACGAATAGAAATTAGAGATGAGCGATTTTTTGATACCCGGTGATTTAGTCACGGTAATTAAACAATCAAAACAATTGTTTAAAAAACTGTGATCAGTGATTAAGTTTGTAAGTTTTGTTATTTTTAATTTTTCATTTGAATTTATTGTCTCTGTCTCGCAAGTAAGCAATCCATTTGCAACTTGATAATTTTATTTTATTGTTTCGGTAAATAATTTTGTTTCAGTTATGCTACTATTTAATTTGTTCTTGATATTTTTTTGCATTAAGTATCACTTCGAAAAATTAGATAAATTTAGTGTCCGAATGACCGAATGTGAAATTTTGCCGAAGCCGAAGCCGAAGCCGATTCTTCGGCAAAATGTAAATAATCGGTCGAAGGCCGAAGCCGAAGCCGAATAACAAACAAATGTTTTAAAGTAAAAAAAATTATAAAACTTTATTATTTGCTTTTGTTATATATGTATTCATTTACAATTTCAGTACAAAAAAACGTAATGAAATCATAAAATTCAAATTAAATGTAAGAGTTTTTCTACATAATTCGGATGTTTCTGTAATTGATTTATTGACGTCAGGATACGAAGAAAAAACATGTTATCAATTTTCGACCCAGTCGAGAAAAACTGACCCCAGTGATCCCAGTGAAAAAGAAACCCAGTGATGAAAAACTGCTACTTACTGATACTAACTGGGTCATTCCGACGAGATTGATCACAAAATAGCAAATTCGGTCGGTCAGCAATTTAAAAAATTTTTTTTACCATTAATTTCATAATGTTTCGGCACCTTAGAACTGCTTTAAAAAAAATTTTTTGTTGTATTTACAAAATGGCGACCATGTATTTCATGCAACCACGAGCAATTTTCGTATTTTATAGTTTCCGGGAGTGATCATATCTCAGCTCCTATTAAACATACAGTAATAAATTAATAAACATAATATTAATTATACCTTAGGCTATTATCTTGCATATCAGAAAAATTAATTGGGATGTTACTTAATTTTAAAAAAAAAACGTTAAAGTTTCCGAAATTAATCGTAATTTTTGGTAAATTTGAAAAAAAATTTTAATATAAAGAAGTTACTCTTAGTTAGTTAACGTCTTAGTAAGAACTTAAAATATAAATTTTTAAAAGTGACTACATCATGAACTTTTTGGGTTACATCGCTTTGAAAAATAAATAATAATAAAATAGATCTCAAATTTGCCCCAAATTTAGGGTCAAATATCTCCAATGGGCACGGGTGAAAAAATTTGAAATTAATGTTAAATAGACTACGTTATCAGAGGATTCTGATGATATAAAAATTAAAGTGATTTTTATGGTTCAATAAAAAGATATAGCATTTTAAAATTCGTGCATTTTATTACATGAGGTATGAGTATCTAGGTGGGTCACTTCATATGAGGAAAAACAGTTTGCATTTACCGCCCCTAATTTGAAAGCTTATGTTGAGAGTATTTCAGAACAATACAATTTTTTTTTTGTGAACCCGAAATCTTTTTTTTTTTTTTTTTAAATCTGCCCCAAATGGTGTTTTTTGTATAACTTCACCAGTTTTAACCCGATCGTGAAAAGAAGTATATCTTTGGATAGGCGTCATTTAGTACACAAGCACCCCCAAAACTTTAATTTTTTTTTAATATAACAAAAGTTCATAAAAAATCTTTAAACTTTTGTGAAGAAACTATTAAATTTCATCCGTAGGAAAAAAAGTTACAGCGAATCAACATTTTAGTGAAGTTCGTTTTCGCGGTCACGGTCACTATTTTAAAGAACGGTGATTTTAAAATCGTTCACTAAGAACGATGTTCTTGAAAAACCACCGGATCGCTCCTCGCTAATGGAAATATAAAGTTGAAAGAATTTGTCCACAGCTTATTTGTAAACAACTCACTGTGCGACAACGAGACGATAATTCGAGACTTTGCCTTCGTTCGCCTTCAATAAGTTTTGATGTTTAGTCAGCGAGGAAGCGAGAGGCGGCTATGTGTAATGATTGTGTGCTAGGTTAGGCTAGACACTGACAACAGCAACAACAATACTGATTTTGTCGAACTAGCTAGCTAACGTATCGAATGAATAAGCAGCCAGCCGCCAGCAGCAGAGTTAACTCGCCATTGCCATCGCGGCTATAGCGCTCTCGAGCCTATGCAATGCTAATATTTGTGCTAGGTACAAATATCTAGGTATACAAAACAAAGAAAAGAAATCAACGAAACTAACTTTAAGCGCTGTACAGGCGCGCAGAGGTGGTGGAGGATGAGAGATAGTGAAGGAAATATTTTGTGTTTGTTGTACTTGCTGCAAATGCGCGAATATGGCAAAGTGAATTGAAAATGGGAAATGATATGAAAAGAAACTAGCAACAGACGGGTTATATATACTAAATAGCAACAGCAACAACAACCAAAAGAATCACAACAACAATTATAACTACAACTCGGTGCAATCTCTACAACGGTGCACGTATTGAATGTAGTTGTTGTCGTTGCCGTGTCTTCGTCATCTTGGTTGCTTTTTTAATTCACTCACTGTATTTTCCTTCTATATTTTTTTTTAAGTTTTCTATTTTGATCTATTTGGTTTTCTTTTTGCCTTTTCTTGTCTTAATATGTAGTATCAACATTTTTTACTTTTGAAAAAAAAAAAAACAACTACAAACATGACATGCATGTAATAGAAGATACACAGGCAAATGCATTTTTAAGAAAGATGCATTCAGTGGAAAGAAACGTCGCCAAATGAACTCTCATTCAAAGGTCTTTAGTTTGATGTATGAAAAAAATGGGGATGCCATCTTCGCTTAATTCAATTCACAGAATCTACACTTTTCACACTGAATTACAGCTTGTGAAAAATTCAAATATTTTACATGACACTTAAGCTCACGCAAAAATGGTGTCGTTCAACAATCAAGCCAGCCACCCACATTAAGCAAAGAAAGCAAAGAAAGCAAAGAAAGCAAAGAATTTAAGTCAAATCTTGATCCATGTAAACCAGAACTTATTTCGTTCGGTGTTTTTGTGCTTGGATCCGAAAGAACAAATTTTCTTTTTATTCAACATAGCTAGGTGGCAACTTTGCCGGTTTATTTTTCGTTGAGCTTTTCTATCTTATTTTAATATGATTGTTTATTTTGCTTTACCGAGAATGAATACGCCAAATTCTAATTTTCTTTCAAATGCTATTTATTCAGCTTTACTGTTGACTATTCAGCCGCTGCACTCTTTAACTATTCATTTTTTATACCTACTTATTATAATTTTTGTAATTTGCCAATTGTTGTTGTTGGTGTTGTTGCTGTAACTCTACTTTAGTTGCCGCCGCTAGTGATGTTGTAGTTTTTATTTTTTTATTTTTTTTTTTGTTGTTATAGTTGTAGTTGTAGTTGTAAATTAGAGACACAATAGAATATACAAAAGTGAATGCACTAATTTTGCCTTGGCACTTTGCGGTTGCAGCAGTATTGTTTTTTATTTTTTTTGTTTGCTCGTAACACACACTTGTAAATATCTATCTAACCTCCAATACACATGTGCATTGCTGCCATACCGCCAAGATGCTAAAGATTAAAATTTGCTTGCTTTTATTATTTTTTTGTTTTTTTTTTTTCTACATTTATAACATTTAAAGTACTGAACCTCTTATGGTGGCACTCTTTTTATTTAATGGTAAAGTTTACTTATTTTCTCATTTAAGATTTTTTTTTTTTTTAATTTCCATCTTGAACTTTGGCTTCGAAGCTGCAGTCAGAAAAATAGCTTTGTTTGAGCGAAATTTTTTAATGTTATTTTAAATGATTTGCAATAAAAAGAATCTTTAAATCTTTTATGAACTAGCTAGCTAGCTAGTCAGAATGTTATTCGATTTTAACGCTGTGTTTCGAACTTTGGAATTTTTTTTAATGCTTGATTTTAATTGTATTTTAATGATATCGATACAAGCCGTTGAGGAATTTGGAAATTTAGTTATAGTATTCTTCTTAATGTCAGGTGATTTTCAAATGCATTTGTAATTTTATTTTGTCACACAACTTTAGCTCATATCGTTTAAAAACAAATAAATCTACAAATCTTGTTCCAGATTTTTTTAATGTTCAAGATTAGCTTTTAAGATTTACGTATGGGTTAACGGCGATTGTAAAGTTTTTGTATAAGCAAAATTTTATTAGCATTTACTTTTCATTGAATTGTGAAAAATATTCTCAATATCTTGTGCCAGAACTTATCATTATTCAAATACCAGCTTTTATTACATGTCCTAACTAACTTCTTCCGCATCGAATACTTGTGGGGGACTACTTTCGTAGTCTCTGGTAATGGGCCATCGATCAATGAAAAATAAAAAATAAAAAAAGTAAAAACTAAAAAAAAATTAAAAAGATTAATGAAAAGAAAATGAGAGCGATATGGAAAATAAAGCAGGTTTACAAATAAGGGTCAACTTTTGGAGCAGAGATGACGAAAGTGGTTTCGTACGAGCGTAATTCAAATCCGCAAACCGTTTTTTTCTATCAGGTAAATAAAGCAAAAATGTAAATAACGGTTAATTTTCTGTTAATTGGACCATATATTTTTAACGCATCGGCCAATTCAAATTCAATTTTATAGTGATTGAATAAGCAAAATTAAGCCTTACCATTTCTGTTTTCTGAATTTCATTATCTTTTATAGTTTTGAAAATACTGGCTTTCAAAGTGAAAATTTTTTGCAGAATTTCACATTATATGACTATTTACAACCCTGTAATGTTATATCTTTTCATGTTATTCCAAAAATTTTGTATTTGTCAGATGGACAATCTCTGTAATTGTAGAAAACATTTTACTTTTTTTCAATGCAATGTTTAAGAGTTATTTTGAAAACCTAAATTCTTATTTAATTTATCCAAAGAAAATCTGATGGAGGAAGCTTCATGAGAAATGCTTTCATCGTTTTCTCCGAAACGAAATAAATATTTTTCGTTTTTTGAATTTCGTTCCAACGAAACAAAAAATATTTCGGTTACCGTTAAAATTAACGTAAACGTGCATGCCTGCTAAAAACTCAATAAAATATATAAATTTTTTTTAGTGCAAAAGAAATTATAATTAAAGTAACATTTTTAAACAATTAATTAAAAAGTATTATTATAAAACATGGAAAAAAAATAAAGTAAAATTTAAATATTATTCAAAATTCAGAATTAAAGTGAATAAAAAAAAAAATTTTTTTAGTTATTTTTTAAAAACATTTGTTAAGAATTATATTTTCAGCTTTATGACAAATAATTCATGAAGCAACAGGTTGCAACAACAACAAAAATATTTTGCAAAACAAATCGAGCAGATAAGACTAAATGGTTTAATATATTAAATATTTTATAAATTAAAAACAAATTAAATAGTTTTATTAAAACAAAATAAGGAAAATTAAAAAAATATAAAAAAAAATAAAAATAAAAAAAATTCAAAAAAAATTAAAAATACAAAAAATACAAAAAAAATTAAAAATAAAAAAAATACAAAAAACAAATTAAAAATAAAAAAAATACAAAAAAAAAATTTAAAATAAAAAAATACAAAAAAAAATTAAAATAAAAAAATACAAAAAAAAAATTTAAAAATAAAAAATTAAATTAAATTAAAAATATAACATAGAATTAAATAAAAAATAAAATTAAAAATTAAAAATAAAATTAAAAATTAAAAATAAAAAATGAAATTAAAAAAGAAATTAAAATTTAAAATGTGTTAAAATTAAAATATAAAAAAATACGAAAAATATCCAAATGCTTAAAAAATAAAAAATTTAAAAGAGATTTGAAAAATAAATGAAAAATTAAAAATACAAATTTTATGAAATATTTTTGTAAAAATGAATGTAAAACAAAAGTAAATAAATATTAAATCCATTTTAATAAAAAATTTAAAAATTATAAAAATTTAATTTTTTGTTTATGAAACAAAAACAAATATCTAATAAACAAAAAAAATTCAAGAAAATTAAATTAAGTACAAATTCAAGAAAATAATAGGTATAATGATTAATTCGAAAAATTTAACGTATTTATAAAGTAAAAAAATCAATTTTTAAATAAAAATTTAAAAAAAGAAGTTTTAAGTAAAAATTAAAAATGACTTAAGTAAAAATTTAAAAATTTATTTTTATGTAAAAATTAATTTTTAAGTAAAAATTAAAATATTAGCTTTTCAGTAAAAATTAAAATAAATAAAAAATTAATTAATAAATAAAAAATTAATTTTTAAATAAAAAATTAAAAATAATTTTTTAGTAAAAATTTAAAAAATAATTTATAATATAAAATTTCAAAAATCATTTTAAGTGAAAATTAAAAAAATGTTCTAGTTTCACTATAAAATGTCCTCAACCTACTAAAATATTTAAGGCCACCCTTTACCTTGGCAATATAAAATTGAATGCCTCACTAAAAATTAAATTTCACAAAAATTATAAAAGATATCTAAAAACTTTTTTTTTATTGAACTGTTAAAGCATCAAACTAAGCTTAAAAATTATTATGTTTCTTGTGGTTGTTCTTAACCTCCTAAAATATTTAAGGCAACCCTTTATCTTGGCGAGACAAAAATTATAAAATATATCGACAACATTTTTTTTTATTGAACAGAGAAATATCAAACTTAACTTAAAAATTATTATTTTTCTTGTGGAGGTTGTTGTTGTTGTTGTTGTTGTTGTTGTTGTTGTTGTTGTTGTTGTTGTTGTTGTTGTTGTTTTGTAAGTCATGTCAAAGTAGACCAACAAAAAAATAAAGATATTTTGTTAGTTGTAAAATAATATTTTTGTGCATCATTTGAAAAGAAAAAGCAAAGCGGGAATACGTTAAGAATTATTGCCGTTAACGTCGGTATAAGAGTTAAGAACATCGTTCAACAAATTACGGTACTAAAGCATCCAAATCAAAAATTTCGAGTTTCTAGCGTTATTCTAGCCAAGTTATAACATAAAAGCCGACGAAATCTTCATAGAACTTGTATGGTTATTTAAAACTTTAAATTAAGATTTCTCGAAACATTAAAATCGGCGATTAGGCGATAATCGCTGATGATACAGATATATCAAATTACTTAAATTAATAGAAAGGCTGGCTTTTTACTCCAAATTCAACCTTTTACAATTCAAATTAAACTTTTTTCCATTTCAAATTCAGCTTTTTACGCTTCAAATTCATCTTTACGAATTTAAAAAATCTTTATACATAAAATGCAAGCGTCATACTAAGCATATTTTTTTTAATTTAAACTAATTATTTAATTTTTTTTTTCCTCAAAAATTATTTTTCTAAATTTTTTTTTTTATAAATTGTTCCTCCCTTAACTCTTCCAAACGTCAACGTCATCATCTAGTGTTAAGAAAAAAAAACCAATACCATCAATCTGTCCCTCCTTTGCCAACCAACAATGCTAGTTGACTTGAACCTTTATACACAAACGAACGATATACAGCTTAGTTTGAAAACACAGGCATGCGCACTGCAGCTTATTTGACAGTTGCTCGTTACTTTTCTGTTCGCACAATATTTTCAATACAAATTTATTGAAGTTTTAAGTTCAAGCCTTTATTATTATTTATTACGAAAATGTTTTGTTTTGGCTTTATTTTGTTAATTTTTTTAATTCAATTATCCACGCAACTGCTTATTGTCTGACATTTCCTGTTTAATGGTTTTTATATTATAACTACTACGTATTGGTTTTCGTTGTTACGTAACCCACAACTATAATCATTGCTTGTAATACAAGTTTTATTATCTGCATGTTTTTCATAATTTATTTCGATGCACCAAAATTGTGGAATGCTAAATGCTGCACCATTGCATTAGAAGTTTTACTTTGTAATTATCAATTTATAATTGTTGATTTGACGCTTTAACTAGTTAAAAAAATTGAGTTGCTTAGTTTAGTTTTTGGTATTTTTTTTTTGAGCTGTAACCCACACATGCTTACATTTGGTTTAAGTTTTTTATCCTTTAAGTTTGTCCTGCTTCTACCAACTATACTCGTTACCCTTTCCCATACAATTCAATCCAGTCTAAAGTGTTGTTTCTTCCTTCAACTACTACTGTCAGTTGCTTTTCGCCTTTACATATCCTTCCAACTAGCCTAGCTAACTTGCTTGCCTTCATACATTTTCACACGTTCGCCTTTTATTTTGGTTTTTTCCGTCAGCAGCACCATCAACATCATCATCATCATCAACATCATCATCCTCATCATCATCATCTACATCTACATCATTACCACTACCATTACCGACGTTGTCATCATTATTAAGGTTTTCAACTGGAATCAATAATTTTTCCTGTATTTTGTTTTGCTCTTTCATCGTCTACAACATCACACACTGACTTGTTTTGTTTTTGTTTTATTTCTGTTTTACTTGTGCTTACTTTTCAATTCAACTTTTAGCTTTGGCTCTCTTTGTTTAGCTCTTTCAATTGGATTTGCTTTTTGGGTGTAGTTTTGATTTTTGTGTACACTGTTTTGATGCATTCCACTAGAGTTTGTTTGCCTGCCTGCCTGCCTGAACCCGTCTCTATATCTATTTCGTGTTGTGCTGCCTGCTGTAGAAAAAGTTAAAAATTTATTTAAGCCATTTTTAAAATTTAAACTTTATGCCTCTTTGACTTACATTGTTGTTGTTGTTGTCGTTGTCATCGTCATCGTTGTTATTTCTGATGAAGTATTATTAATTTGAATAACGCAACGTATAACAAACAAATACGTGACGAATTTTGCTAAAACGAAACGAGATCAAAGTTTCTGAAGGAAGGTACAAATCGATTGATATTCAGGTGATAGATACTATTACATACGCTAATAAAATAACAGCAACTTTCAAAAGAGAATTACCTAAAAAGTGTGGTTAGAAAATATTATTGGAAATTATAAACTTTTCTAATAAAACATGATGAGTGTGAATGCTAAAGAGTGACTTGGAAGTAGAAGTGTTATGCTGGTTATGCTTTGAGCAAGCAGTTAAAATGTATACTCTGGATACACATACCCGCTATGCAAACCCTTGGGCAACTCTACCATTGACACTCAAAATCGTGTTTGAAATTATAAGTAGAACCAAAGTGAAAATAAAATTCGACTTAAAACATGCAGTTATAAAGAAATTAAAAGATGAACAATGATACTTATTTTTTCTCGCAACCCCCCTATTATGAATTAAAGCTTAAGAATTAGCTTTTTGTAAACTTAATAAAAAGATAAAAATATATATAATACTCAATCATATATTTTTTTCAGCACCACCGCCGTCTGAGTTTCAAACAAAATCAACACTTCGTTCATCATTCATTAAAACTATAAAGGTCTGGAGAGGTAGAAGTTGACATATTTTTTCAAGTAGTTTTCCGCCTGCACTGAACAAACAAACACCCGAATATACTTCGCAAAGTTCCAAGATTAAGTCAGCTAATCTTGAGACTACATCACACAAAAGCTATTCTTCTATTAAAAGCTTGATGTATCCATTCCCTTCAGAACTGAATGGAAAATTGGAAACCCACCCTCCACCATGCCATTGAAATCTACAATGATGGATAAAAATTAGATGGCGGAGAAGTCTACTCAGAATCATTAAACATCAACCTTGCCTTTAGGCTCCCTGGCTACTGTAGCGTCCTTCAAGTGAAAGTTGCTGCTATACATGAAGCCGTTACTTAACTCTAGATGATAGATAGGAATATTTGCATACTATTTGATAGTCAAGACGCTTTGAAAGACCTGGTTAATAACAGCTAAAACAGTCCTAAGCTGCCGCAGATCTCTAAATGAGATGGCAGAGTAGCTCAATAACTTCTTATGTAGCATCCCCGGACATAGACTTTCCTGGAAACTGCAAAATAGATGGACTCGTTAAAATTGGTACTACCAAAATTTTATCAATAGAAAATAAATAATTGGTAAACTTCTCACCACATGCAAATTTTTTCACAAATGAGCTATCCCTTAAAAGAACCAACGTTAGGTGGTCTACGGGAAGCACATGCCACACGGCGAGTCAGAATTGGCTAATATTGAACCTAAAGCGCTCAAAACAACTAATTTTGCTTAGAACTATTCATACGAATACTGTTATCGGTGTCCTAACAGGACACTGCTTAATTGGTAACCATGCTCGAAGATTAAAAGTACTCCATAATAATTTCTGCAAAAACTGCAGAGACGTGGAGGAGGAAGAATCTACAACACATCTTCTGCACATGACCAGTGCTTACCAAAAACCGCCAATTTTGCTTAGGTAACTGGTTTTACAGTGACTTAGACGGTCTCTCAGAATCTTGAGTCCACAGACTACAAAGTGTTGCTAATAGCTTCAGCTGGTTCAAATAGAGTTGGTTTCACAAAGGACTTGATTGGTCTATGTGTGTCTAACAAGAGACAGCCGCGTCAACCTAACCTTACCTAAAACTTTATCAAAATGGCAACTTAAATTCGTGCTGGTCCAGTAGTCGACGTTCTTAGCAATTAAATGGCACGCATGATCTATCAATTACAAGTTGATCTTGCCATTGAAGATCTTGGTGGCACCGTGTTCCGACAATCCATTACCTGTAAGAATATTCCATGCTTAGTCACCGGCTGGGGGAAACCAATAGTTATTGCAAGCTTGCTTTTGAAGATGCTGGTATCTGGTGTGAGTATCGTTTAATCGACGATATGGTTGCGGAAGCTAACTTTGTTTGGGCTTGCAAGAACTATGACGGTGATGGACAGTCCAATTCAGTTCCTCAAGTTTATGAATCTTTGGGCGCCTAATGACGCACTCAGTACTCATTTGCTCCGATGGCAAGATTGTTGACTCTGAAGCAGTTCACGATACTATCACTCGTCATTACCTTCATTGTATACGCCATAAAGTCGGACAGTGATTTTGTTTGGGGTTGCAAGATCTACAACGGTGATGTGTCGTCCTGTTCAGTTGCTTATGGTTATTAATCTTTGGGCCTAATGACCTCGGTACTCAATTGCCCCGGTGGCAATACAGTGGAATCTTAACCAGCTCACGGTATTGTCACACGTCATTACCGAATGTATCAACTGGTTAAGGAAACATTAACTAACCTAATTTCCTCGATCTTCACCTGAATTTGCGGCTTGCTACATCGCGCTGAGTTGGATAACAACGATAACCTAAAGAAATTGGCCCAAACACTTGAAAATGTCTGCGCAGATACCATCGAATCAGGTCACATGACTTAAGATTTGGCAATCTGTATACAGGGCAATGAATAATGTGACTATAAAAAAACGCTTGAGTTTATGGATAAGTTAGGCGAGTACTCTGGCACAATTACCATCCGGAGTCAAGGAAATTGAAGATGAGAGTCCCATCTGTAGGATACGACTCATTCATTTTTGACTCTATTCAATGTGCTAAAACACAACACATTCTCCATGAAGCGGATCTAATATGCATATCCTTTTTGCTTTTTTTTTTACATACTTATGTATTTTTGTAGTAAATATCTTTATTAGTAAACCTGAATAATTTCTAAAAAAATTATATTAATCCACAAGTAATGCTTCGAAGTTCAAACTCAATTTTGAAAATACTTAGCTTGAAGCAATGAATAATTCTATCAAAATGTATAGCATATTAGTATAAAAAAAGCCCGTCCTGGGATGGGTAGAATTCAAAATAATTAATAAGCAGACGATATGAAAATCGTTACGACAGCAGACTATATGACAATCACCTCGAATGTTGTTGTATTACAGTCATCGTCAATGTATCGTTACTGACAAATATTAAACAAATTTTGTGTGCATACTTTCAGGATGACAATTTTATCGTATAGAAAAGCACTGTTATAGCAAGAATGAACAGTTTGAGCGATATTGGGTGCGGACCATGACGTTTAATGTATTGATATATTCATATTCATGTTGTTCAATGCATATTTTTTTTATGTTATTTTTGATAATGAAACAATTTAAAGTTATTTATATATTTATTTTCTCATTTCAAAGCAAATCATTTTTAAAAATTCTATCTTAATTGAAAACGTTTAACTAATCAATTTTTTGTATTTATTTCATTACAGCTTGCAATTGAATCGACTTGACGAAGAAGAATCATTGCTTCAAACGCTACAGCAACAACAAAAGCAGCGAACAAATATTTTGGAATTTATTTCTATTTGAAGAAAATACCGATCAACGTGGAATCAGAACTTTGTAAACGTTTCGAAAAGAAACCGCGAAAACGTAAACGAAGGCTATTCCTAAAACTGCATTTGCTGCATGTTTGACGTGCCAATAAAAACGTAGGATAAAAGCACACATAATAGCTCCCCCTTAGCAGCAGGACATAGTAGTACATACATATACAGACAGCATTAGCAGCACAATATTTTGCTTTCGCCCTTTAGTAATGTTCTTAGATGTGATGGCTAATAATGTAATGTTCACAGAAAGTAGCAATTATTCAGCTTGCGATTTTAATTATAAATTAAGCCCCCATGATTTTGGGGGCCCGCCAGCCACCATCAACAACGCAGCAGCAGCAGCAGCAACCTTTTCAGTAGTAGCCGCCTCAAAACTTTATGTACGATCGTACGTTGATGAATCCTCGCGAAATAGAGACGACGATAATAGTTAAGTGTGAGCCCCGACACACACACACAGCAAGAACGCTCCAAAAATCTCTATAACTCTCACAAACAATTTTCCCAACAGCAGCAGCAGTTGCAGAGTTAGAGACAATTAGCAGAGAGCTTCGCTGCGCTAAAATTTCTTACTTTTTAGCCAAGTCTTGAATAAGTTTAAATATTGTTTTTGTTTTTCCTTAAGTTGCTTTTTTGTGTTAATTGAAGAAGTCACATTTACGCGCATGCAACTTGTATATTGCAACAAAAGTAGCAGCAGCAGCAGTAATTTGCTTACTTGTTTGTGTCGTTGGCAACAGACGACGCAATAATGCCATTGCAATCATCTGGAATAATTGTCGTTGAAAAGCCTCAAGCAGCTTCAGTTTGCGTTAGCCAGCATCAACAGCAGCAACAGCAACAATTGTTGTTTACCACAAGCACTGCAACTGCAGCAGCAACACAGAAATCAGTTGCCGAGCTACAATACTGTGAATATTATGAAACTACTGATGCGCTTGCGCAGCAGCAGCAACAGCAACATGCTGTTGTACTCGAACACAATAATAGTAACAACTCACAGCAACAGCAGCAGCAACAAATAATGCGACGGCAGCAGCAGCGTAGTAATTCTATAACTTCAGCCACAACCATACAACAGTTTAATATAAAGCAACAATCCCAACAACCACAACAACAACAGTTACAACCGCAACAGCATATGGTGCACCATACACATCATCAACAACAACAGCAGCAGCAACAACATGTTGCTCAACAGCAGCAGCCACAACAAATGATACAGGTGAGCGAGGAGTTGTATGAGCAAGCAACAGCTGCAGGCGGCAACATGATGATCTCCACAACAGGTGAGATGCTCAATCAGCAATATTTTAAAATAGTCACGCCCGACGGCAGCACGGGCAATATGATTATTGGGCCCATGGGCAATGTAACAACAACAACAACAACAAGTGGCCAAAACGCTGGCCAAACGACTGGTGGCAACAGTTCCAAGGTGCTGCTAAGCAATGTGACAGTGCTTTCCAAGCAATCAACAACGGGTAGCGGTGTTACTGCACAGCAGCAACAGCAACAACCGCAAACTATAAACTTTGTTAGCACTAAGAATTTATCCTATCTAACAACAACGACTAGTGGTGGTGGTGGAGCGTCCGCTACAACAACAACAAATGCCAAACAACAAAAAATGACGTCCGCAACTTCAAGTTATAAAAGTAGCAGTAAACAGCAGCAGCATCATATGATGAATAATACAACAACGACAACAACAACAACGTACATACAGCAACCGGCACAACAGCAGCAGCCGCAGCAACAACAACATATTGTACAAAAATTAAGTGTGCCGCGCAATGTACAAATGGTGGCGCGTGTGCAAACACTAATGCCACCAACACATCAGCAACAACAACAGCAGCAACAAACACAAATGATTATGCAGCAACAGCAGCCGGCACAACAACAGCCACCACAAAAATATGTGGTACCCACTGGAGCCAGCAAGGCTGGCAATGCGTTAAAAAAATCCGCCTCTATGAAAATGTCGCAACACAAAATGCACAGCAACAACATCAGTCAAGTTAGCAGTGTTAAGACATTCATACAACAACAACAACAATCAACCACTCAACAGTATCAGACGACAACGAATAAAATGAAATCGCAAAAAATCGTTAAGCAATATAACAATGCAATAAACAATAGCACCGGTGCTGTTAGCATTGCCACCTTGCCACAACAGCAGTCTAATCACACTGCATTGGCAACATATACCATTAATCATAAGCTAAACAATCATCAGCAACAGTCGACAAAAATCACCAAACTGTCAAACAACAAGTATGTAATGCACAACAATCAGCAGCAGCAACAACATCATTTAATGTCTGCCAACACCACAGCAACATTGCCGCATGGCACACAAATTCACCACAAGTCAATGCAGCAGCAGCATCAGCAAAACAATGCAAACAATCTAATGCTGCAGCAGCAACAGCAACTGCTGACCACCAGCACGCATGCCAATGGCAGCGCTGGCACCATTAAATTTGTAAATGCACACGGCACAGTCATACAGCAACATCATCATCAGCAACCGACAACAACACAAAAGCATCAGCGTCAACAAAAACATCAATATGCTCAACAGCTGCAATATGTTGAAACATCAGTTTCAGCGGATAATATTTATCAGCTATCGTCCAACTCAACGGCGTCACAATCAACATCATCTGCTGGCTGCTCGCAATCGCTCATCTCTGACGATATTATGATTGTGAATGGCACGCAAATGACAGACGAGCTATCGGCGCGTATACTTCAGAGCATGGCTCAAAATTCTTTTGGAAATCAACAGCGTTATCAGCAGCAACAAACCAAGAGCTCAACAGCAGCATCAACTACTAACATGCCACCGCCGCAACAAATTGTATTGCAGCAACATCATGGCACCAATGCGGCAACAACTGCACATCATCAACTGCTTTCACCCAAAGAATATCCCATCTACAATCCGGTGCAACATCAACAACAACACCATCAATATGTGACACGACAGCAACATTCGAACTATATGGCAACAACTGGTGCCGGCTCTTTAAGCGGCAGCACTATCAGCAGCACACAAATACACAGCGCACCAAGCAGTCGTTCACAGTCCTTGGAGCGAAAAGTACACCACGAAAACACCACCACCTCTATAACAAAGAAGTCCTCGGACTACTTTAAAGTCAAGTAAGTTTATGCACAAAATTACTAATTCAGTTAAAATCATTGCTTTATTCGAACAATTATATGTTGGCAGAGAAATAAGAATTCTTTATTTGGCCAATAAAAGAAATTAATTTTAAAAGTAATCCAACGGGCTTAACTCGTAATTTAAAAGCATGCTACATTGTTTGAAGTTTCTGAAATTGTTTGTATTGAAACCATCGGAATTTTGATTGTTTTCAAATCACACTGTCAAACCTAAATATACTTTCCCACTCCCCCCTTTACATTGTATTTGTCTGTTGTTATCTGTTTGCTTATTCATTTATTCCCATTTTCATTTTGTATATTTTTATTTGTTTTTTCTTTTCTTTTTGCTTATTTCCCCAATACCGTATTTCCTTTTCCCTCCACATAACTCTTCCTTTTTGCTTTGTTTTTCGTGCCGTTTTAATCCACACCCACCCACACACATATTCTGCGCTACAACAGCACAAATGAAATCCTACAATCATCGAGTTATTATTCAACATCACTATCATCAGTTTCCCCAACATTGCCGCTAATCGATATTATCCCTTTGCCAAATTGTCCAAATAGTAATAGCAACAGCAGCAGCAGCTCATTAGCGCGAGTCGGCGCTATGTCCAATAACAGCAGCTCAAGTCTAGACGCGCATGTAGCTATGCAAACGTTAAAAGCTGGCGGAGCAACAAACGCCAGTAGCAATGAGGATGATATAATTGGTGAAGAAGTGCGGCCGGTGCCGGTCAACACGCAGGATTTGCGTTTGCAAATACTGCATGCTGTGCTGCAGGATCACACCTATGCGAATCCAACGCCAACACGTTTTCCCACAGAGCTAGCTACAAATAGTCAAATGACGACATCGCAGTCGGTAGTGTCGGCGCATCACCAAACGCCTACTGTGCCAACGCAGCACTGGTCGCTGGGCGGCATTGGTGCAACGGTGGGCACAGTTGGCTCTTCTGCTGCTGGTAACGCTACATCTACGCCACAGAGTGGTGCTTTGAATGCTCAAACATTAAATACACCCGGTGGTGCCACTTCTTACACACTCTATGGGCAACAAAGTAAGATGTTTCTTTAAATTCGTTTTTCTAACACATATTAATAAATACTTTTGTCTCTCTCATCTATTAGTACCACGTTTGCAGCAGGATGATGATGCAAATTCGGCCATTAGCAATGGTTCACGTGTAGCTATAGGCGATATTGATCCGGGAGAAGAAACTGAAACTGCGCCTGAAGCTGAAGACGATTCCGTTACCCGTTGCATCTGTGATCTAACACACGATGATGGCTATATGATATGCTGTGACAAGTGCTCGTAAGTAGCAGTGTTCAATCTTTTAATCTTTATATTAAGGCAAAAAAAATTTGATTAAAAAAATATGTGCTGCGATGTGCCCTCCTTTCAATATGAAGTTAGTTCCATCATTAATTTTGTTCAGAAATTCATACATTGTGCTGATTTGAGCTATAATGCACCGTAGTAAGATTTAAAGAGTTGACATTTAGTTGTAACTTTAGAGCGTTAATAATACAATTTTCAAAATATTAGCGCTGTCTTCCCCAAAAATTAGCTGTACTTGTTCATAATAAAACCAACAAAATAAGCAGGTTTTAACATTAGAAGAAATATTTGCAATCTATTGAGGACTTTTTTCAAATGTTTTTCACCTCCATTTCTTATATAATTGCACAAAATATATCTTTCTAGAGCATATTTCAACAACACTAGCATATCGCACCACAATTTTAAAATATCAGAATAATTTGTATGGTAGCACTAATTTTACATTAGAAAATGGTATAATTTAAAACTTTTTTTAGCACAGCACATGATAGCTTTTATTATTCATGATAACTTTAGAAAATTATTAAAATCAATTGTTATATCGTTTTATATTCCTCTCTTATAGCGCCTGGCAACATGTTGATTGCATGGGCATCGATCGTCAAAATATACCAGATGAGTATCTCTGCGAGCTGTGCCAACCGCGTCCAGTAGACAAAGCGCGCGCACGTTCACTACAACTCATGAAGCGTAAGGAACAGCAAACGCAACTTTTGTTAAATGCTCAAGCCATAGCTGCCACTGCTGGTGGATTAAATGCCAACATACTCAACAGCAGCGATGAGGCGCTAACGCAGCAGCAACGTCTAGCTGCGGCAGCTGGTGGAAATCCCTTATTTGCTGGCGTTGGCAGCGATGCGGCCATGCGTTTGTCCGTGTCTGCAGCCAATGCCTTGCCTGCTGGCAACAACACCACTACCAGCACCACTACCACCACAAACACCACTAAAAAGGGTAAGGTGCTTAAAAAGACCAAAGAGGGCGGTGCCGCTAATAAAAAGACCACAAAGAAGGCTGAAAAATTGGCAGCCGCTGCGGCTGCTGCAGCAGCAGGTACTGTTGGTGGCGTCAAGCTGCAGCGCAAAGAAACCAAGAAGAATACCAAACGCAAAACCAAGAACAGCGGCGATGGAGCTGGCGGAGGCGGTGGCGGCACAGCCGCCGAGCGTCATGCAGCCAATTTACGCCAATGGATTGAAAACTATGAGCTGGCTGTCACAAATCATTATTCGCCAGAGTTGCGCGCACGCTTGCATGCCATTAGCAAACAACCTAATCTGCTGCAAAGCATAACCAATACGGAGAATAAGGCACTCAAGAACTGTGGCATTCTCGATGCCAAAGCCACAACAGTACCACATGCAGGCGGCAAAATACTCATCAGCAATTTGGACATTGCGCCCAATTGTCCTATATTTGAATTGCGTGGCAAATATATGCTAACCACACAGTACAAAACGCAAAACAGTTCCATCAACATGAATTCACCGCCGCCCTCCAACTACCTATCCAGCTTTAAGGCACACAAAATACCAGGTCCCTTTATATTCTTCTATCAGTTACCGGGCGCAGAGCTACCGTCCACGCATGCAGCTATTGGATTTGATGGTCAGCTGCAAGCAGCGGTAGCGCCACTAGCTGCTGCGCAGCATCTAAAGGGTCCCGAAATATGTGTGGATACGCGAACCTATGGTAATGAGGCGCGTTTTGTGCGTCGGTCTTGCCGTCCGAATGCCGAGATACAACATTTGTTTGAGAAAGGCACCATACATCTGTTTATAGTGTCGTTAAGCGATATACGCGCCAGCACTGAGATTACCATACGACATGAGCCGCATGATCTGCTAGCCATTGAGCATAAAAAATCTAGCCAGCTTGTGATACAACCCACTAGCACTGCGTGTGCCTGTGGTTTGACTAAGGATTGTCTCTTTGGGCCACCGTTGCAACAGGCGCCAATGGCCGGTTCAGCAACTGTACCAAAATCAGGTCGTAAGGCTATTACGTTGAACGGCAGCAGTGCTGCCACACTTCAGCTTACCATGGGTGGTTTGGTAGCGCCAGGTGTTGTGCCGCCAACGGCAATGAGCAAGAAAAAATCTCAAACAATGAATCGCAATCGCTCGACATCGTCAAGTGGTGACAGCAATATGGGCCTGAATAGTCCGAATATTGCGGCACACAATAATAGTCTAAAGAACCTCAATATGCTGTCGGCGGGCACAAGTTTTATAGCTGCTGCCGCTTCAGCATCGATGTCGGCAATGCATGATTCAGGCATTTGCACTTCATCATCATCGCCTTCAGTTTCTATACCCTCACCTTCATCGCATATACATTCGCCCACGCAACAACAGCAGCAGCAGCATCAGCAGCAGCATCATCAGCAGCAGCATCAGCAACAACAACAACAACAACAACAGCAGTGTCAGCAACAGCTACAACCAGTGCAGCAACAATTACAACAGCAACCCATGCAGCAGCAGACACAAGAGCAACATTGCCTGCAGCCACTACAGCCTATGCAGCAATTTAGTTCAACAATTGAGCAACATCACACGCTCATTGTGCAGCAGACACAAGAGCATCATCAAATGTTGGCTACTCTGCCCACAACCATGTTGCTCTCACCACAACAGCTTATGGAGCAGCAGCCACAGTCAACATCTATGCTAAATGTGGTTGCTGCTACAGCTGCTCAAGTGCCCATTGCCAATGCAATAACGCAGGCTATTGAATCACGGCAACAACAACAACCACCGCCACCACCGAGTGCAGCAGATGAGCTACCACATCAGCAACAAACAATATTTGTGCAAATGCAGCAGCATAACATGCAGCAGCAGCAGCTACAAAGCAATGTGTTGGTGAATGAGTCGCTTGCAACACCAACAATTACAACAACAACAAACATGTTGCCAGCCTTTGCTGCCAATACGGTGCAAATTCCTGTGCTATTGGCCACAAATGCAAACACTACTGAAACTTGCCTTGTGCAGCATCCAGCGTCTAGTCCAGCACTACAAGCGGAATCTGCGTCGGCTGAAATGTTGTTTGAACAACAGTCACAATCACAGCTACGAGAACAGCTGCCGGAACATGCTGTTGCCACCGCGCTCACCTCTCCAATGGCTTCACCTCAAAAGCAAAATTCCTCCAGCACGCAAAGCTTACGTCGCAGCACTTCAAAGCAGCAAATTTCTTCGCGCACTACAAGCTTCTCGGAAGATGCTGCCGCAGATCAGCATCAGCACGCAGACTGTGATACAACAGCTTCCACCCAATCGCCCAGCAGTAGCAACAATACGACGCTAACATCGCCTAAGGAAAAACCCAAACTTACGCGCGATGAACGCAAAATGGAGGCTATACTGCGTGCTATTGAAAAAATGGAAAAGAATTCGCAACGCAAACAGGAGCTCAAACAAAGCAAGCGCGTGGTAAAGCGACGTCAAAGCAACAACAGCAACTCATCACCTAGTCAGCTCAATAAACCGCGTCCGCCTGATAATGGCGAAGGTGCAGCTGCCAGTGTCACGGCAGGCCGATTCAATCTGAAAAAGAGCTCTTCCTATGCTGCGTCGCGTAAAAAGAAACGCAAGACTCACAAAAAGTCCTATAACATGCATGGCAATGCTGCGCAGCGCAAAAGACGCAAGAGTCGCATGAATAGCAATGAGTCTGTGGAACCGGCCGAGGTCAATGCAGTAACCACTTCAGAGTCGGAATCGAATTCGATGCTATCGCCACAAATACAAACCATGGCGGGCTGTGGCATAGAATTTAACAGCGCCGGCAGCGTTCAGGCACACGTGCAACTAACCAGCACTACTAACAGCAATTACAACAATAACAATGATGCTGTAGTATCAGCCAATGTTGATCAAGCCGCAGGCCTGTTAATGGCATTTGCCAATCCTAATATTACGGACTTAAGCCCACAAGCAGATAATGCACAGAAATGCGAACAACAGGCAGAGACACCGCAAAGTCCACACTACATGCTGCACGAAGACGACGCTTTCAAATCCCCCAATCGTCTACAAACTATGCGTGATTCCTCGGTTGCGGCATCACCACCGCCAACACCACCAGCGCCTGTTAGTTCAGCCTGTATGCTGCTGGAAGCTGCTGTAGGGCCCTTGGAGCCCATGGAAAATGACATACAGCATGCGGTCGAATTTAAATATCCAATTCCAGCATTAACGAAAACTAAAAAAGTACTCATGTCTAACTGGCTGAATCAATCAGATGTTGCCGAGGTAACAACCAACTCACCTATGACAGCAACGTCCCCACATCTGCAGCACGCAAGTTCCTTGGGCTTAGATTCCTTAGTGCAAGCTGCCATGTCTGACTACAAGCCACAAGAAGAGGTTGAAAATCTCAGCATGGTTGCCAAGCAGGTTGAAGAATTTATACAACAAACCGAATGTACGTCTACCGCCGTTGGAGTTGAGACTTGCTGTGAACAACAAGTTACCGCCAATGCAATTAATTATATGCAACACGAAAACTATCGCACGCCACCACAGGAGGCGGCAACAGTGAATCGACCACCACCGCCGCCATCGTCTGTAGTGCGCAGTTTGCATCTGCCGCTGCAGGTAAGCACGTGCAGCAACAATTCTTCAGTAAAGAAACGATGGCTACGACAAGCCATTAGCGAGGAAACTGATGAAAATTCGCTGACGCCTTCTGCGACGAGCACACCAACAACGGCATCGCCAACAGCCTTCCCAAACAGTGTACCAAATGGTTTTACGACACCGCTCAAAAAACGTCGCTTGGTTATCAGCACCAAAGATGAACAAGAAGCTAATGTAGCCGCAGGCGCATTGAGCACAACGCCACCACCACCGCCGCCTGCTATGGTAGAAACTAAAGCGTCTACGACGCCGGAATATGACACGAGTCATGAATCAACACCAGAAACACATGCAACGAGTGCAAATGATGTTGAAGATCTAAATGCTGCAGCTGCTTATGTGGAGCATGCCACGCCTGAGTATGTCGATAATCGTGACGATGAGTCTGAAATTGTAGATGTAGGCAATAACGAGGAGCTTACCAACTGTCGACATACAACAGCGATCACACCTCCACCGTCGTTAATGGCGGCCGCCAATGTAGTAAAACAGGAGTACTGTGAGGAAGCGTCACAAATCTTACAACTGCCGACGCCCATGCAGAATGAGCTGAAAACTGAGCTGACCATGGAGCAGGACGATGACGTCGATATATTACGCTCACCCAGTCCGGGTAGTCACAAAATTGTAGCCGAAGATAATCTGGTTAAAATTGAACCGGAAGATATAAGCGGCAGCGATGATGTTAAGATTGATGTAGAGCGCGAGGAAAGCATGGCTGTAGATAAATTTGAGGAAATAATGGAAATGAAACAAGAGCAGGAACAACAAGAGCAAGAACAACAGCAGCAGCAACTGGAGCAGCAGCAGCAATTGGAGCAGCAACAGCAACTGGAACAGCAGCAGATACTGGAGCAGAAACAGCAGCACCCACAACTGGAGCTAGAGGCAACAAAAACGGAAAAAATCGAGCCCATCAAATGCGAAATTGTTGATATAAAACCTGTTGATGCTGACATGCATGACACAAACTCAGAAGTTGTCACACATGAAGAGAAGCATGAACTAAAATCAGAGCCAGCTGTTATACCCAAGGCAGATCAAGACAAAATTGAAATTAAACTTAATTCATTTGAAGATCAGCTGCAACACTTGCAAAGCAAAGCTGCCCTTATCAAGTGTGAAGAGCCGCTTAAGAAGAAGCCTAAATTAGAACTTTACACAGTTCCGCCACTCAAGCAGCAGCCATCGACTAAAAACTGTACCAAACTGCTAATTGCGGCAGCGGCAGCATCTTTGGCCTTGCTGCCACCACCACCACCACCATCACCATCACCTTCAGCAACAACACCAAGTGACGTCAATTGTAGCAGCATTGCGCCCACATCAGCATCAACATTAAATTCAGTATCAACCCCTTCATCAACATCAACTTCGACATCAATATCCTCATCAGCTACATCAACACCACTTGTCAGCACCTCCAGCGCTTGCAAGACAGCAAATGCGGATAGCACTAGTTCCTCCACCGTCTCCTCTGTGAATCGCAAAAATCTTTCTGATGACGATATTAAAGAACGCCTGCACTCTTTCCATAAAGAAAACATACTGTTTTTGCAATCGCGCAATAAGAAACCCAAATCTTCAACAGCTTCTTTTAAAGCTGTTGCCAAACATGGCGACAACGATTCCAAGAGCTCATCAAGTGGCAAGCTGCAAAGATCCTCTTCTCACAGTGCGAGCAGCAGCTCAAGTTCTAAAAAATTAATGAAAAAGGAACGTAGCAGCAGCAGTGGCAGCAGTAAATCCTTGATAAAAGCCAATAGTATCAATTCATGTTCGAGTTCTGTTGCAACAACAGCAGCTTCATCATCTTCGCATCATACTTCATCAACTACTTCAACCTCCTCGTCGAGTTCTAAGAAAATTAAAACTCTCAAAAAGTCACACTCCATACCTTCGAATAGCAACTTGCTGTCGTCTTCATCTTCATCAACTGTTGTATCCACAACAGGCATAGTTGAAAAAGAAAAGAATCGTCATCGTTCCATTTCAACATCTTCAACGTCCTCGCTTCCTCTAACTACACCTACGCCCAGTTCCAAAAAACGTCAGTTAAATTTCGAGCAAGAGCTGAGTAAAGATTTACTGTTATGTGGCAGCAGCAAACATCGACGTGATGAAACAACGGCTAGCAGTTTTTCGTCCACAAATATGTCATTGAAAAAACGACGCGAATCTTCAGGCGGAGGTTCACGCTTTGACGAAAGTCGTGCAAAACAAAAATGTGCATCACTCAACGCGCTAAATAGTGACAGCAATAACAAAAAACTACACGCTGCAACAACAGCAACAGCCGACTCTAACCTGTCGTTGGTAGTAGTAGCAACAACTACTTCAACACCTGTTACAACAACGTCCACGACGACCACCTCAATTAACGCTGCCGGCACTGAGTTAAAAACAACAACATCTACACGGGGAGATGCGCCTTTGCTGCCAACAACCAGTGTGGCGACCAGTACAAGTGATTCTCCAACTGCAGTACAACACGTGCCCAAGACTCTTGCAGTGTCAGTAATTCCAAGTGCTGTGTCACCCGCAGCACAACCAGCTGTCACCAGCACGTCTCCTTGTCCCACGAGCAGCTCAATTATTTTACCCTACTACAATACAATCTATGGCAAACTGATGGATAATTCACAATCTCAAATTTGCAGCATTGCAGCAACATATTCGTCGCAAGTATCTAGCGACAACGTTGTTAGCATCTCCATGTCGAGTATGGCAACCAACAGTTCAACAACCACAACACCCTCCTCAACGTGCGTAGTTTCGCCGTTACTTTCCGAGTACTTGGATACCAAAACCAAGAGCTTTAATACACTTGGCGGCTATGTCTCACACACAGCGGCATTATTCGGTCTCAATACATCTGCAAAGCTTACCACCAATAATGATTTAGATATGCTACATACCTCTATCAGCGCTCCAGTTGCTGATATGCAAGCAACAGCTGCTGCACTCTCGCCCATAATTGTTGCTACCACGGCCATTGTAAGTTCAGTAACCACCAAACTGACGACACCCATCAAAATTCTTACCAAAACCGCCAGTCATGATCCGCGTTTAAATCCAATACTAAGTGCACCTGAACCACCACCGGCTCCTAAACGCAAACTTTCAATTAATGAATATCGCAAGCGTAAGCAACAAACTACCAGCTCCAGTACAGATAAAAATTCAACATCCAATACTAAAGATAAGACGACCTCCTCCGCATATTCACTCTTCTGCTCAACTAAGAGCAAGTTATCATCGAGTGTCAACAATTGTTCAACCTATAGCCTTTTCTCGTCCAGCAATAGTCCACCCAGTAGCAGCTATGTACCAACAATCAATAAATGTACTCTAAATTCTCCGGATCATAGTTTCGAAATGATGAACAAAGAACTGCAGGAGAAGGCTTTAAATGAGTCTCTGATGAATACAAGTTTTGGCTATTCGAACATTGAAATGCCATGTTTACGTCTAGGCGAAGAGGACACATCGAAAGGTAAGTGTTGACGATAAAGACATCGCTCCTTATTTCAATATTTTTTGAGAATATGTTAAATATAAAAATTTTGTCTGTCATTCTAAAATGTTCTCTAATAAAATATTTCCGCTGTTTTTCTCTGTTACAGTGCAATTTAGTGCGGCTCCCACGTTGCTGGAAAAACAACAGGAAAATATTTGTGAACGTTTGAAATCATTGAAAAACAAGCAATCCGCTGCGGATTTAGTGACTGGTCGACTGTCATCCATTAGCAATGAATTTGGATTGAAAAAAGGTGTGTAATCATTGAGGATAAGACAAATATTAAGTAGTATAAAGGTAGTATAAAGAACTATGCTTGGCTAATTAGGAACAGTTGTTATTGATATACAAACAGTAGAACTTAGTCATTTACTTATACTTATACTGCATTTACAGCTGCGTGCGGTTTGTGTTTTATATTTATTAAAAAAAATAATATTGCGGAACAAATTTAACTTTACTTTATCTTAAAGTTCCCATCTAGAAGTTCGTTCATATTTCATTATACAAGAGTTCGACAGTGGCCGAAATTCGACCTTTTCACACACATTCTCTGTAGATTCGATACAAAAGTATATGAAAAAAACTAATTTTCTTCATACAAATTTGACAAAAATATTTTAAAATTAGTCATTGCACTCCTTCTCCACACTCTGATTCATTAAAAAAAATAATCAAAGTCGGTTGAGAAACACGGGAGAAAATGGTTCTTAAATGTTTTCTGTGCGCCTATTTATATATACAACCCAATCATTGAGTTTCCGGTTTTAAGTTAGCAGATAAAGATATCTCATTTTTTATTTTACATATGAATATTGAATGAAAAATTTTCAAAAAGTATTTTAACTTTATCTTAAAAACTCCCATTTACAACTCCCGGGAGAAAATGTTTCATGATTATAGTAATAGATTTTGACTTCAAACTGATGAACTAATCATAAAATCTTCTTTACAGATAACGATTTGTACCTTAATCGCAGCAGCACCTCTGATTTGGACAATTGTCTTGAAGCAATTTCATCTTCGTCAACATCGATGGCATCGTCAAGAGAATCAACACCTGAACGACATTTTCATGACAAGGATACATATTTAAATAACAGACACTACAACGAAACAAGAGTTAAAAACGATAATGCCCATTCCGTGGGTGGTGGTGCACATCATCACTATAGTTCCAACACTACTGGCGTCGAGACATCTACGACAAAAAGAAATTATGATTTGGCGTGAAACGATGAAGCAACTAAGAAAAGCGGACAAGCTGAGATATGAATTATATTTTAAATCTGAAGTTTTGGTTATAATAATTTTTAATAATTGTGTTTCCAATACCATGATGAGTGAGCTTTACACTTTAATTACTACAGTTAATTGCAAAACAAACAAAAAAAAAAAAAACAAAAAACAAGAAAACATATAAAAACTATGAATTAGTTTAATATATAAGCTTGAACTTTCAATTACAAAAAAAAAAAAGAAAAAAGAAAACTGCTATGCATTGCTGTTGAAAATGGCAAATACAGGGAACGTATTTAAGAGGTGAAGTTAAGAAGTGCGAACATTTAACGAACAATTTTTAACAAAATGAAAAATCCCCCCAAAAAACTTTAAATAAAATTAAGTGAGAGGCAAAAAATAACGAACGAGGTCAATGTACATTAAAAACTTTTAAACGCAAAAAATTTTAAAAAAATTTAAAATAATTATATAGTAAATAGCGCGTAACATTATAGTATGTATTTTTGTACAAACGAAATATAGAGCGAAGCAGTTTATGAATGAAGGTATTTAATGTATGCAAACTCTCTGTGTACCTTTATTAAATACTTTAATGCTTTCAGTAAGAAACACTGAAGAAAGAAATCAAATAAAAAATAATACTTTTTTAGCCATAGAATGTAGTTTTAATTTATATAATTTTATGTCTTAAGTTTTTCTCTACTTTTTTATTTTTTTTGTTTTTTTTTTATTTTCTTAAACCGCTATTTTTAAATTAACTTTAAAATTGCCAAGAGGTCAGCACAAATAACGACAACTTATGAAGGTAGACACATGAAAGGGGTGGAATAGACGTAATTGTGTTTAATGTAAAGTGATTAAATTTGCGAGTTATTTTCAAAACAAAACGCTCATTTTAATGAATAATTTAAACAAATAGTTCAAAATCTTTCTTTAAATATATGCTGTTTTTAATTTGCGTTTCAATCAGTTCTAAACAAAATTTAATAACGAAATCAATTTGTTTTTTTTAAAGAATTTTTTAAATTTTTGTTTGTATCAAGTTTACAACAATGTGTTGTTGCTTCTATTGTATTGTTGTGTTTTACTTAAGTTATAAAGTTTTGTGCTGCCATGTGCACGATGTGTGGCTACATGTGCCGTTTGGGAAAAATTTATTTATCTAATGAACCTACCCACCTTTATATATCAAATGTTTGCAAATTTTGCTGTGCTGTGTTTGGCCTTTGCTGCGCCGCAGTAATAAACAAATGTGTGAACATTTTTCATATATCTTTGACACATCACAGCACGACACAGCACAATTTTCGAAATTTATAAAAATAAATGTGGTCTAAAACTAACAACACTAAAATAATTATTTCTTATCAATGCAGCACATAAGAGCATACATTGAGCACGGGTGTTTTTTATTTAAGAAAATGTCTGCAAATTTAATGCACTTAAGATTTTGTTATTCACAAAATTGACCACAAAATTGATACACAAACTTTTTCACTACTCCGTGACCTTTTGAAATATCAGTCTGGCTTGCAGCTTTCAGCAATTAACACTTGTATACACACATTTTTGAATTTATAACGATTAAACATAAACCAATGAATTTATAAACTTTCTTGTATAAAATAATTTTATATAAATATATACATATATAAATAGTTATAAATACGCATTATATAAAACACACATTTAAACCTTACCTTATGTATATGATGATTGATTATTTTGTATAAACATTTTTAAGTTGTTTCATAATTTGAACAGTTGAAATGAGAATTTTAATATGCAAACAAATTAAACAAGCAAACAAACTCAAGCAACAAACTTGTAAGAAGTTTTTGTTTTGTTAATTTTTTTTTATTATTTTATTTTTACTAGTGAGTTAGTTTAAATGCTACAATTATAATTAAAAAAAACAACAACGCAAATTGCTGTAAATATTTAGTTCTAGTTATGCTATAAATATTAATTTAGTCTAGCATATAATTTCTAAAATAGTACAAACAACAATATTAAATTAGTTTGTAAAAGTTTTAATGTGTTAAAATACAATTAAAAAAGAAAATATAAAAATTAAAAAAATTAAAAATGAAATTTATGCATACAACACTACACTAAAACTAAAAAAATAATAAATAAAAAAAAAAAATTATAAAAAACAAAATTAAAAAATAAACACTAAAAACTTAAAAATAATAACTGTGACAAATATTTAAAATATCTGCTGCTTGCAGTTTGTTGCAGTGCCTGTAAATATAAAACCTATCGAGTGTTAAGAGCATTTTTTTTTCTATATTGTACGTGTTGCAAATAATTATTTTATGCCTACTATAACTACTACTTAACTATTAATAAATAAAAGCTAAAGTTGCGACTCATTTAAAAAAAGCCATGTATCATATCTACTTGATTTTTCAATCATAGTTAAAAAAAGTCATGCCTAAAACTCCCAGTGAATTCTGCTCTAGCTCTCATTGGTGTGTGCGACTCTCAAAAAAAGCGCCAATGTTTTTCAAATTCATTTAAAAAAAATCATTCGAAAATCATTTTTCAATTTACTTCATTTTAGTTTTAATTCAATTTTTTTTTTTGCTATAATATTTATAATTTTTTTTTGCCTGTTGAAAATTTCGTAAAACTCTCTATATATAAAGATTTGAACATATTGTATGTAGCTGCATACTTTTGTTAGGCAACTACTACCAACATCCTTTTTTGTAAATAATTTATTCTATTGTAAGTCAAATCCTCCGAGGTGAAAAAGTAGTATCAAGCTGGCAAAATTACAATTAAAAATTATCGTGTACATAATTTATATATAAAAAAAAAAACACAAATATAAATAAAGATTTATATATATACCTATATGCTTAATATCTGTATCTTTATATGTTCATTGCATATAATTGATACAGCAAATTTTATGAATATTGTTTTGTATTGAATTTTATGAAGATTCTTGAAAGATCGAAAAAACCATGAGTTAAAATCAATCGCAGTGAAGCGCAGCAACACCCAGAATATAAAAATAAAACAAAAAATGCAAAAAGATAAAAACAAAAAAAAAAAAAAAAACAGAAAATAAATCAAAATGCAAAAACAACAGAATTATATTAATATTAATAATAATTATAATTATATTTAGCAATTAATAAAACTAAACGATATAAATTTATGAAATAAATTATATTATATAATTATTTACTTAATAACAAATACACCGTACGAAAAATACAAAAACAAAAAAATCATAAAATAAATGAAAAATTTTAAACAAAATTCTTACCATGGTTCTGCTTTATTTATTTGTGTTAATAGTGTGCAAAAGCTTAAAATAAAGCTAGCCGAGTGAGTGCATCTTTTTCAAATAAACAAACAAGTTTTTGAATTTATAATTTCTAGGAACAATTTTGCCGGGAGATGAACCTAAGATTGTCCAGATTGCAGCATGCTTATGTATGTTGAAGATGCCTAACTCTGGGTTTAAGAATGAGCGAAGAGGTGCCTATTATTTTACAGATGACCTGAAAAATGTCAAAATGTTAAGGGTTTAGGAATCAATTATATATAAAAATGGGTTATTGCCGACAGCTTTAAAGAACACGCCTGTTGGAGCCAGATGAGGTAATCGTAAATCAATTTTGTAAATATTTGTTTTTCGATTATTTTAAATTTTTCGTTCTCATGTTTTAGATAATTCAAAATGACGTAAAGGTTATTATGTTGTCAGGGTGATCACCATTTTGTTCGTAGTTCCGCTTGAAGCCATATTCATAAGTTGTGCTTAATTAAATTGAATTAAGTTTTTGTTTTCCTTTTGGAGTATTTAATTAATATTGTTAAGGTGGTGTGTTAATTACTTTTGTTTTTTTTTTGACATTTTTATTGTATAAAATTTATGCATTTTTCGTTTTAGTTGTCTGTTAAAACATCAACTTTTATAAAAATGGGAAAGGCCGAAGCCTCATCTTTAAGTAAAATTTCAGAAATAAAAACGCTCTTAAAAATACTGAAGAGCCAAATAAATACAGCATCGATTACTTATATTCGACACACATCAGCGAACTGAATAAAAAACTTGACAAAAAAGGATTTACCACTGAAATATCCGAAGAAATGTAAGCGAAATAATAATGGGTTTTTTCGATGAAAGAAAACTGAGTGATATTTGCTAAGAAAATAGAAGTGCATCTCTAAAGGTTCTTACGAAAGTGGTTGAGGATGCTTTTATCCTGATATCATCCATTATAGTTTGACGACGCATTAAGAACATAGGCTTTGCATGTCACCTATCTGGAAAAAAACCATAAACCATTACAACACCTACAATGGCGCAAAAACGTCTAAATTGTGTTAAAGGACACAAAAAGTGGACAATCGAAGACTGCAGTAAGGTAAATTAGCAATTCTTGATTCACAAATTTTAAACCTGTTTGAATAATGAATTAAATAATTTAATAAAATAAACAAATTTTGAAATTTTTTTCAAAATTTGTTTCTCCGATGAATATATATTAACTAACAATTCTGAATTCGTTAGAAAAAGAGCCGTGGGAAATGTAAAGATGATTGTGAAGCGAGCAAAGCCGCCTCGAAGTGTCATGGTTTGGTGGTTAGTTATCAGTAGCCAAAGCACAGTCCGTCTATAAATTGCGAAGGTGCAATACATCAAGGCATTCTGGAGGCACTATTGGCACGAATTTATGTTTCATTTTCTATCATAAGGCTAAGGAGTCGCTAAATTGTTTAATGACAAATAAGTCTGTGCTATCCACTTGCCCAAAATCTTCCCGGTGAATTCATAAAATTAAACTGCGCCAAGCGCATAGATAGAAATTATTCATTCCCAAACGATTCGCAGCGGTTATTGCAACAAAATGTAATATAGCATATATTTACAAAAATATTTTTAAAGAATATTTACCTTTAGTTATCTTTGATTACTTTAAATATCTTCAATGCGTCATTAATAAGCTTTTATTTGTTAAGTCCTTGTGATGGGAAAAAAATTGACAAAAAAAAGAGCGTAAAACGAGAAGTCAAATGATTTGTATTGATGTCAACTTTGAGGCGGAGAGGATTTTCAGCTCTGTGTGGAAGCAGTAAATAAACATTTTCGACATTCCACCCGTATTTTACTCTAGAATTTTTTTCTAATTTTAGTCTAATTTCAACAACAAAATTTATTTTATTTAAATAAGTTAACACTTTACCCTAAAAATTTTTGCGCTTAAAATGTTGGGAACTGCTGAGATTTTGTTGAGAAAATTTTAGCTAGTTGACTGGAAAATAAGAACTTTTTGTGGAAGTGGCTAAATATATTGAGCGGAATATATTTTTTTAATATGCTCAAAGTGTAGTGATTTCATAGTTATCACATTTCGTGTAACCTTGTCTATTAAACTTCTAGTATATTTTTCTATTATGTTTTAAAAATATTATACATACTTAAATGTTTGATTTTGAATAACGATACTGCAGTTTTTGTTAAAAAGTTGTGCTGAGTGGATGAATTCAGATCTATAGAGATATCGTGTGTAAATAATATACCCAAAGTTTTAATTTCTAATCTAATACAGAAACATACAGTCATGTGAAAAATAATAGGGATACATTGCTGTATTTTGTAAAAATACGAAGATATTTCATTAATTTTGAGTATTTTTCTTATTTTTATGTAGGCTGAAGGTCCTTCCATAAGAAAATAAAGAGAAAAAACTTTTATTCAATACAAAAGAAAGAAAAAAATATTCCAATGTTTAATCGATATTATATATGAAAAAAATTGGGACAATTGCAGAATGTTAATGGTTATTTAATTTCTATCATAAAAATGAGGTTAAATCCAAATTTTTAATCAATGCTTTTAACTTTAATACATTTTAATTATTAAATACTTCGTTGTTAATCTTTTATTTTAAATCACAGTCAAATATTGGCGAGGTAAAGTTAACCAGTGTTTGGTACATGGCCAAAGGAACAGCTTTCCACGCTTCCTGTACCAGAGACAGAAAAGGTACTTTTTTGGTTCTCATTGATTTTAAAATTTTATAAATTAGGCTTTGACGCATAGTGGAAGTTTCGACGCCGAATGAAAATGCATTTTTGATTTCATTAGAAGATGCCAAGGAGTTTTTTTTCACAAATCTCAATATATTCCCTTCAAGAGTTGAAAATATTTATGGTTTTCGTCCAGGCGTTTCCTTCTGTGGATTAAATCTTACAGCATTCCCTACCATTTTTGTGGAGACATTTAACATATCGGCAATTTTCCGGTATGGAAATCCCTGTAATCTTGTCATCTTCCTATTTTGAATTACTAAACTAAATTGTACGGTTAGGTTCTTAATTTATTATTAAATACCATCTCATATTGTAAGTCTTCAACTATTTAAAATATTTGAAAACCTCAAAATTTAAAAAATATAACACGCATAAATGAACTCACTTCACAAAATAATCAACCCGCGAAACAACACAAAATATTTTTGATCTTATAATGATTGTTAACTTCATCCATATCCTAGCAAACAATTAAATGAGCCATTTCTAAAGAATGAAAACGCTTAATTATCGACACAAAAATTGCCTAATGACGTGCACAATTCTCTGAGTGCATCACCAATTCGTCGTCTCTTGCGATCCCATGACTTTCATGGTTAGTGCCACTAAAGAAGTAAATTGTAAAAATAAAATCACCCGGCTAATATTCACAAAAAACCAAATTCCTAAGGACACTAAATTTTGAACACAGTCATTTCTTCCGACGAATCGAAATTTAATATATTTGACTATGATAGAAGGTAGTTTGTGTTGCGAAAGCCAAATAAAGAGCTCGAGTTTAAACATTTGAGTGCGACTGTGAAACACGTTGGAGGCAAAGTCACGGCTTTAATTCTCCAGTCTTAAAAGTCATCGAGAATTTATGGGCGTTGTAGAAACTAACATTTGAAAAGAAAACATATCAAGCAAGAATAGTTTCAAAAAAGCATTAATAGAAGAATGAAATAAAATTACTGCAGAAATAACACGAAAGCTGGTTGATTCCATGCAAAATCGCCTCAAGGATGTTAAATCTAAAAAAGGTTCTCATACCAAATACTCAGAGATGAAATGAACCAAGTCATTAAATGTTTGTTTTGAGATAGAACGACTTAAAGTTTATGGTTTATATGAAGTCTTATAGAGAACTTACTTATATTTTTTCAATTATTTTCTTAAAGAAAATTCGTGTTATACAGCAAAGAATTTTGCGCATAATTATACATAAAATCGCATTGGAAAACGAATGTTTTTGATTTGGTGCACTTTACTCTGAATCTTAATAT
This sequence comes from Tetanocera ferruginea, assembly GCA_958299015.1. Classification (NCBI taxonomy): domain Eukaryota; kingdom Metazoa; phylum Arthropoda; class Insecta; order Diptera; family Sciomyzidae; genus Tetanocera; species Tetanocera ferruginea. The sequence continues at coordinate 12,943,671 of OY282644.1, forward strand.
GAATCTGATCATCCTGAGCTCAATCTCAAATAAGCTGCTCAATTTTAAAATATTGTGTTTTGGTTTTATACAATTTAAAAAAAAAAAAAACTTGAAATGTGACTAACAAAAATAACCAATTTTTTGAAAAAATTACTCTTTAAAATTAAATTTTTATTTTTTCGATGTCTCGTTAAGAAGTTACTTAAGTAGACTTTGAAGTTTTTCTCACTATAGTTAATTTTGTTCATTTAGTTCTTTTGCTCTGGCAGTTCGTTTCGTGAACTCGTTCATGTCCATTTTGTTCTCCATCAATTCAATAAAGCAGCGAAGATGCAAAAAATTACGGACTCACACCATTGTTGACTAGTTCGTTAGGTCTTATGTTTCGTTAGATCTGTTAGTTCGTTAAGTCTTTTGTTTCCATTCGCCGTATTACTGCATACGCGGCTAAAAAAGTTCCACTTCAAAAATTACGGACTCACACCATTGTTCATTAGTTCGTGAAGTCTCTTAGTTCGTTAAATCTTTTGTTTCAATTTTTCTGTATATCGTCGGCATAGTTCTAATAAGACGTTAGACAAAAATTGTCTAGATAACGGTGAATAGCGATTTAGGTTGATTCAGCAAAACAACTTCTATGCCGGTTTTTAGTATTTTTATGAAAAAAAAAGAGGTAGAAGTTTTAAAACAATACAACATAGTATTGTCCGACCGATTATTCGGCTTCGGCTTATGCTTCGGCCGAAATAGCCGATTATTTTTGCCGAATGTTTTTTGGTTTTTTTAAACAATTTTTTCATAAGTTTTTAGAACTATTTGAATTATTCAGTGAACTCCGTTAAAAATTGCACATTTGAAACATTTTCATTGTTCGTTTTGTGTTACTCTCCTTTTCTGTTATTTCATGAGTTGGTGTTCACTCGTTGAAAACTTTATTCATAATGATAAATAATAAATGCAGCGAGTCCGGCTGTTACGTTTTTGCTTTTGTTATGGACTGAAATATAAAAGCTAAGTTAACGCTAGCAATTTTCTGCCAGATTTCAGTTAGTATCAGTTAGTAACTTTTCTCGACTGGATCGGAAATATTAATTTTTTTCTACTTTATCCTGACGTCAATAAATCAATTTCAGAAAAATCCGAATTTTGCAGAAAAACTCTTGCGTTTAACTCGAATTTAATGATTTCAGTTCCTTTTTTTGTACTGAAATGTACATTTCATTTGACATTTCTCAATTTCATACTAAATAAATTTGAACCATGGAAAGATACACAATCGAGCAACGTGTAAAAGTTATTCAGGCTTATTATGAAAATAGGCGTTAAAATCAGAATGCATATCGTGCAGTTCGTGATTTTTTCGGTCAATTTAATCGTCCAAATGTGCGTACAATTGGAAAAATCGTGCAAAAATTTTAGTAAACCGGGTCTGTAGAAGATGTGAAAACACCAATGCATGCTCGTGTACAGCTCGTACTGTAGAAAATATTGCTGGCGGCATCATCATTTTTTCCAAAATGAGGCCGGTCAGGCAGTTACTGTGAATGGTGTTTGCTATCGTGAGATGATAACAAACTTTTTATGGCCCGAATTGGTAAATATGGATGTGGACAATATGTGGTTTTAACAGGACGGTGCCACTTGCCACACAGCTAAAGAAACAATGGCTCTTTTGCGCGACAAATTCAATGGCCGTGTTATCTCACGTGGTGGCGATGTCACGTTGACACCGTTGGACTTCTTTCTTTGGGGTTATTTAAAAGAAAAGGTGTACGTCGATAAGCCAGCAACAATTCAAGAACTAAAGGATGAGATAGTTCGGCACATTAGCGGCATAGAACCTCAATTATGCCTCAGCGTCATCGAAAATTTGGGCTATCGGATGGAGGTGTGCCGAGGTCGCGGCGCCCATTTTACCAATAATTTGTTCCATTCACAATTGAACCATACCAATATTATAATAAAAAGAAAAAACAGTAATTTCCTAAATAATTTTTGTTTTATTCAAAATCAACATCGGCCCTTAAAATTTAACCACCCTTTATAACAAAGGCAAAGAATAAATTTTATAATTATTTTTACTTGAAAACATTTGTTTGTTATACGGCTTCGGCTTCTTATTATTTTCATTTTGCCGAAGAATCGGCTTCGGCAAAATTCACATTCGGTCGGACACTACAACATAGTATAATCTTTATACAAAGTATAAAATGTTTTCATAGTTTTGTGAACAGTAAATAATTTTGACTTACGTCGTATTAAGTCGACGATATACGGTTAAAAAAGTTTCACTTCAAAAATTACGGACTCAAACCATTGTTGAATAGCTAATTATGTCTGTTAGTTCGTTAAATATTTGGTTTCAATTCGCGGTATTGCTTTATACGCGGCTAAAGGAGTTTTACTTCAAAAACTTACGGATTCACACCATTGTTGATTAGTTCGTTAGGTCTTTTAGTTCATTAGATCTGTTAGTTTGTTATTTCTTGTAGCTCATGAGTGACAATCGTTCAGTTGAACTAGTTTGTTCGTGATCTACCCAAGTCTACTGCAAGAGTTCTGACATTTTTATTTCGTTTCATTGGGATGGCGTTACATATCAAAAATACTTCATTGCTAACTGCTGAATATGTAGTATCTACTTTTCTACCCGAAGAAGTTTATTAAAAAAAAAAAAAAATTGGCCATTTCAGCCCTTGAAAGGACTTTGACCGAGCTTCTTATCAATTGTTTGATAATTGAAAAAGTTTATTTATAAACTCAAATAGAAACGATGGTTCACTGGGTTATTTTGAGCTAAGCAGCAGGCCAGCATAAATAATGTTACTCATACGCCCCGAACACTAATAAACCTTCAAAAGCTAGTACGCTAAAACCAAAGAAGTAAAATATAAGGAAGTGCTGTAGTTGAACAAAAGTGCGGCACCTCTCATATTTGTGTTGGTTCTCACAAATACATTAACATTCACAAAGGGTCGTATTTGGTGGCATCGTTAAAATAGGGCCAAACTTTCGGATTTCGGAAACTTGAACAACGTGACTGTTCAATATGTGATCAAGTTTAAAGCAATCGCTATCTTATTTGCTTTGTTCAATAAAATACTATATTGTACTACTTTACTATTTCCACACCACCCTTTAGGTACACAATTTGGTGCGTTACCGATTTTTTTCTGGGTGTTCGGTTCGGTTTCACTCTAAAGCTGAGAATAAAATTGGCAAATAATATAAAAAGTTATTAATTTTCAAAAAAAAAAAATTTGTTTATACACTTGCTTTATATTCAATCATTCATTCCTTTTAAAAATGCGCCCTAAAAATGTGTGAAATTATGGAAAATGAATGCGCCTATGGAGAAATGATTGTACTTTGACAATTCGATATCCAATGTTGGGATATCGAATTGTCAAAAACACCCTTCGTCTCGCTCATCACATGCCGCATCACACGTACACTGTATGTGAGAAGAACACCATTTCCTTATATTTTACTTCTTTGGCTAAAACATACTCAGCTTGTTATTGATATTTTTGTTAAAACAAATTTTTTTTATTTATTTCATTTATAACTTAACATTATTTAATTCTTTAATAATACACTGAACAAATTTTATATATCAAATTTTAAATAAATAAAGAAAATGTTCACCTTGACAGCTGATAAATTTTTAAAAACAATCCACTTAAGCAAACACTTCAAAATCATGACGTAGGTTAATAAAACAAAAGCTTCTGTTAATATGTCACAGTAACGGTGCAATTTTCTATGACGACAACTGAGAGTTAAAAGCAAGCTTTTACACTATTTTTTTTTTGTACCAAATATCAAAGGACTTTGCGTCATGCGTGCGCATGCATCAGTTGTGCGAACATGGTTCGTAAGATGCTCGTATGCTCTGTTTTCGTCTGAAGCTTTGGTGCTTTTTGCATGCTGTAACAATGAAGCAGTGAGTGAGTTCTCGTGAGTGGTAAAAAGCCGATGATTTGAAGTTTCAAAACAACAACAAATTAAAGTTATAAAGATGCCATATTGGAGAAATTTTTCAACTCATGTCCCAAAATGGGTTTACTTGAGCGAACTTATTTTTTTGTTTAAGCATCAATTCTTATGTAGCACATTAAAAATTCTTAACTCCTGAGTTAAGAAATTGTGTTAAAATTTATAACTTCAGCTTAACATGCTTGTTTGTTTTCTTGCAAAAAAAATGGCGTTTTTAATTTTTTGATAAAAATTTAATAATCTCCAAGTTTAGTTTTTAGATTACATTTTTCAGTTAAATTTCTTGCTAACTATTTTGTTTTTTCGAAAAGGTGGCACTTCCTTTAGCTACGAACATGGTTTCTCGTTGTATAATTTTGCCAGCCGAAGGCAGTAACATGAGTACTGCACGAAGGAACGTTACGGTCTGGCTCTAAAGGAAGAGCCATGAGAAAAAAAGAATTTCAACAACTTTTTCTATTAAAACAAAAGTTTTCTGCAATTTAGCAAAAATTAAATTCAATTTTCGGTATATTTTTTACGTAAACGCTTATTTATTGCGAGCTTGCGAGTGTTGTAGATGTTTAAAGTTAAAAAAAAATTAAGAAAAAAATATATACATATGTACATATATGTGCTATATAAAGTGATTGAATAATAAAATAATTTGCTGGAGCTAAATTTGCAAAAAAATAGAAAAAAAATAATTATATACGAATCAATGCGTTTTTAAGTGGTATTTGAAAATTGTATACCAAGTGCGTACGTGTGTGTATGTGTGTGCATATAAATGCTCACTATGTAGTTGTGTAAGTTAAAGATACAGTTAAAAAAAGTTCAAATTTGAAGAAAATTAAAAATAGTTTATTTTTAAATAGCTTTAAAACTAGCTTTAAATCGTTGCTTTGTTTCTTTAAAACACATATATACACGCGTATTTAGAGTCTAAATATATGTGTATGTACATGCATAAGCATATATATACCAACACAAAAGCCAAACCACCCACATCCAGCTATTAAAATCGCCTGTTGTTGTTCTTATACCTATTTGATTTTGTAGTTGTTGTTGTTGTTGTTTTTGGCGCTGTTGTTGTTTGTATAAAACGCGCGTATGTGTGTCTGTGTGTGTGTGTGTATGTGTGTGTGTGTGTGTGTGTTGTACATGGAACTGACCTGGTGCCGTCGCACTTCCAACACATCCATCCATCCATCTAGCCAAACATCCAACCAACCATCCAGTTGTAGCGCGGAGTCGTTCGCCACTCGTTGCCGTTACCGTTGCTGTTGCAATTTTCAGTTAATCGATTTTATTACGTGATTCAATGCAATTTTTTTTTTTTTTGGTTTTTGGTGCTTTTTTGCCGTGTACTGTGACCGTGCTGTGACCGCTTTCTCGCTATAATATACGAGCATTTAAATTAAATACGCTAAAGTACCGTTAATGATTATGTGCAGCCGCGTTCACGTGACGCTTATAAATGTTCAAAAAAAGCAGCATATAATGGCTTTTGCTTTATTTGCACAACCTGCTTTCGCTCAATAAAGCAAAAACTTAACTCGTAACGAAAACGGAAGCGGAAGTCAGCAGCCATGCTCGTTAAACGCGAATGCAATATTTTCCCTTGTGCAATGCTTGTGCACATAACTTAGTGTAAAAAACAAGATCGTATATTTAAATACATACAAATTCATGTTTTTGAGCATGTATGTAAGTATGTACATGGTACATATTTTATAGCATAAGATGTTATGTATTGTGTGTGTATATGTGTGTCTGTGTGTGTGTGTATGTTTGTGTAGCTAATTTCAATAAAAGCCATCACACATACTAAAGATGCTGACTGACTCCTTCTCTCTTAACACATTAATTTCTTAATGCTTTCTGCATGATGGTTTATTTTATTTTGAACTATATTATTTCGCATATTTTCTCTTTTACGCCAACTGTCTGTCTGCTGAATAATAAAAAAAAAAAAAACACTGTATCCTGCAAAGTGCATCATAATTATTTCATGAGCATTACTTTTATTGTACTTCTTTCTCGAACTCTCTTGAATTTGCCACCGCTACGAATCGGTGACAGCATCAGTTCAAGCTTAAGAAAATATTTTAATATTTGAACCATCCTTGATTGAAAGAGACAATTTGTTGGCAAACTTCCTTGACACAATTTATAAATCTTCAGATTTATACAGTTTACTTCTAGGATAATTTTTAAGCTGCGATCTGTTAGTTCGATCTAATCTGAATTGCTGTTAGATCTAATATGAGGTTCGACACCAATATTTTTTAAACCCGTTTTGTACCACACAATGTTCCAATATTTTTTATAGATTTTGGTATTTCAAAGGAAACAAAAAGTGAATAGGACATGATTTAATTTCTTGTACCGATTTCTGACAGTGTCTTCGAGATATCATTTGATTTCACTGGGCAATCCATTTTCTCCTTGGGAAAGTCAGGTTATCTTTAACCTTACTCGAAAAAAGCCATCCACATCCACAAAGCCATGAAACCACATTTTGTCCAGTAACATAGCTTCAAATTCAGGCCAAAAAAACTCACTTAGCATACGGCCATAACACTCAGAATTGACTTGATAATTTTCAAAAAACCACGGACCAATAACACCACTAGACCACTTTGCGACAATACGCCATTAATGAACCTCACTAGAGGATGGAATGTCGGATCGTAGAAGGATATTTTGGAGATTTGTTTTGCTACTATGAAAATCAAAATGGTTGATCATATCACTATACTAAAACGGAACTAATACTAAAACGGAAGACCAAACTTGACTTGCATATTCGTGCATGGGAAAAGTAATGTAAAGAGATTTTGTTACGTAAAGGTTAGAGAATTCTTTGGACCTGTGTTTACGAAACCGAGTGCAGAAGTGGCTCGACTTATAATATTATCAATATGAGACCGAAAATTTAATTCCTTATCATAAATAACACCCAAGTAGCACAAACAACTTCCCGAGGAAACATTCTCACCACATATGAAATAAGTACTTAAAGAGAACTGTGATCTCTTACGAGAATATGTGATGGCTTGACATTTACTGGCCTAGAGAGAGTTGTTAGTGCATCATGTGGAAATTTAAATCATATTGAAGGGAGTAAAAGTCAGCAAAAGTATGTATGGGTCGATAGAATTGCATATCATCAGCATGGATAGAATGATTTGAGGCCTTAATGATACCAACTACAACGTTTATTGTCAAAAAAACAAATGGGCCATTTCAGCCCTCGAAAGGACTTTGACCGAGGTTCTTATGAGCAATTGTGTTGTGTGTACTATTAAATGCTTGCACACAATTGACCGAGAATAGGACCTACATTTTTTATGCCGACTCCGAACGGCTCATGTTCTCAAGAAGCTTTACATGGCATTATGTACTCTCTGAGGTTTGCCATTGTCTGCAGAGAGTTGGTGACCGATCAGAAAAATTTTTTTATTGAAAAAACTTTTCGCTGCGACTGGAGATCGAACTCGGGCTCCGAGCATGCTAAGCCATACACTTAACCTGCGTGCCACGGTCATCACGTTTATTGTCAAGGCGAATAATAATGAACCAAGTTGACTGCCTTGAGAGATACTGGAAGCTGTAAAAGACTCGGATTTGCAATATCTTAAGTTGACGTTCTTCAAGATAAGATTTTATCCAAGCCTTAAGACTTGGTTGGAAGCCAAGAGCTTTAAGCTTTAGAAGTATGACAGCGTGGGAAATTTTTTCGAAAGCTTTGCCAAAATTATTAGAATCTGCATAAACTTCAAAACTCTTTTCTAAGGATAATAGAGTATTGCATAAAAATTCTGTAAGATTGGTGGTAGGCGATCTTTCTTTGAGGAAACCTTGTTGGTTGGGGAATATATCCTTGATACGAGTATATTGATATTTCGTTCTTAGGCTCTTTTTTATGCAAACATTAGGAAAAACTGATTGTGAAATAGAGAGTTGAAACATCGCGAACTTCTTTAGAATGATAGCTAGTAACCCATCCGGCCCAGAAGAGCAATAATCCTTTAATTTCTGTAACTTATCGATAACATCGTCGAGTGTTATATTGACGGAATAAAGGGACTTTTGGACAGTTACTTAAAAAAGAGAAATATTCATTATCGAGTTCATTATTGTGGGTAATGTATGACTGACTGCAATTTTTTTTAGGGTCGTCCGAGAAAATTTCTGATGGAATGGTTGATGGGTAGCTTTACGATTTCCTCTGTATACTAATGAACGGTTAGAAACTTTTCGGATCAGTGATAAGCATAGTTTGATTATGGGCAAGATAGGTTACATAAAGAGGTTGACAAAGTTCAGAGAAGAATTCAGTCAGCAGAAAATCGAGAAATAAAATATGTACGCCAAATAACGTACACGTTTATTTCTTTTATTCCTGAGTAAACGTAGGTCTTGATTTGATGATGGTGGAGAACACTCAAAGTTTTTCTCTCTTACCAGTTGGACGGAAAAGCTCGTAGGCTAACACATAGATAGCGTTACTTGAATTAAATTCACATGATTTGCTGTTAATGAGTGCATTCAATCCGAAAAAACGCTCAGGTGGCGAAGTAGCATAAAGTGATACTTTCTGCTGAAAAGTTTTGTGAAATGTCAAATTTCCAACAAACTGATTGTTCATCTGTCAAAATGAAGTGAGCCTAAACTGCTCAACCGAGGTAGCATAAAATATTTTCGATACCTAAAATGGTGGCCGCTCAGGTAACATGTTGTGTGAGCGGTTTTTGCTACATACCATTCAGTCGGAAAGTTGTGGAGCAGCTACGTAGCAAAATTTCAGCTGAAACACCTAGAAATAAGCGAGTCCGGTATAGAAAAGTATATATATTCTTGATCAGCTTCATCTTTTGATTCGATTTAGCCCTGTCCGTCCGCCCGTCCTCCCATCTTTGTGTTGTCATATATATGTAAAAATAACCATGTTAATTTTTGTTGCGAATAAATCAAAATGCAGCATATTTAGATGTACTGCAATTGCAATGAAGTCTGGTTGCTAAGCGTAATTAGACAATAAGATGCGTAATTTTTTTTTCTTTTTACAATTTTGTCAACACACACACAAATTGGCCATTTCAGCCCTTGAAAGGTCTTTGACCGAGCTTCTTATGATCAATTGTGTTGTGTGTGTTATTAAATGTTTGCACACAATTGACCGAGAACTGAACCTACATGTTTTATGCCGACTCCGAACGGCTAAAGTTCATGTTCTCAACAAGCTTTACATGGCATTATTTACTCTCTGAGGTTTGCCATAGTCTGCAGAGAGGTGGTGATCGATCAGAAAAATGATTTATTGAAAAAACTTTTTCGCCGCGGCTGGGGAAATTTTAAAATTTTGTCATCAGATAAAATAATCTTTACTGTTATATCATAACTTATTTGCATAGAGATGAATTTCGATAAAAAATATTTATTTTAATTGAAAAATTTACTGTTTCTGGTAGTATTAGTTGCACACTGAATCTCCCTTTTGCGGATACTCTACTATAGGGATGGATAGTCGAATTGAAAAACCGGTTTCGACTTTTTTTTTCTTTTTTAATTTTTAAATGAACAGTTTTTCCGAAGTCTATTTTTATCGCCCTAAAAAACCGGTAAAACCCAGTTTTTGAGAAAAACAGTACAAAATAACGATCTTAAAATGCTTTGATCTTTGTAAGAAAAACTACATATGTCTTAAATCAAAAATTTAAATACAGTTTTACTAACAATATCTTACCGAACACAATGATACTCACGATTTTTACCGACATTTTCCTGTACGAAGGATATTCGAAGCGAAAGTTATACTCAAGATAGCACATAACTTTTGACTGCAACCATTTAGTTTAAATTTCGATGGAATTGATTATAGCGTTGGCGTATTCCTTAAATATAATGAATTAATAACTTGCATAGTTTTTGCAAATGTATTCTCTTGTTTTAGAGAAATGTATACTAGAGCGCAATTTTTTAACTTTTTCAAAAAAAATGATTTTGAAAAAATTAAATTTTTGAAAATGAAGATTTTATATCACGGGCAAGAAGTGTTATCGAAAATAATCTTCCCAATTTGGATTTTTGAAATATTTCTGAACATGACCCTACCTAAAAATATTTATTTAATATGCCAGACCACGATTTTTTTTTATATTTTAATATTTAAAGAAAATTTACTTCGTAGCATCAAATTTCTCAACGTGTTTGACAAGAAATTGTTAGTTAAACTGGTTTTTCTTAAAAATATCAAAGCATTTTAAGATCGTTATTTTTTAATGTTTTTAATGTTGCCCTTGCAGGAAACATTATTTATTTTATTGTTTTATTCTTTTATTATTTATAAAAATTTTTTTGTGGTATTTTCTCAAGCCTATGCAATTTTTAAGACCACTTAGAATACGATCTAAATTTTTCGAGACGCCCTACTGCACACTATATACTTAGTTCATACTCGATTCTAAAAAATGACATGTTCATAATTTTCCTTTTATTCAAAATTTATTTCAATAACTTTAATTTTCTGTTCGTTCTAACCGTTCTTGAACGTGGGGTGGAATTATTTCGAATAATAACATTGGGAATAATACAGTGAACATGAAAAGTTTACAGATCTTTCTAGAAGAAAAATTTCTGCAATAACAAAGCTTGTGATTCCACCCCAGACATACGGATAATGCTTTACAGTATTTTGAGTACATTTATCTTTGAATCTTTCATTTGACCTACCATGACTCCTGAATCTTGAACAACAAGATTTATTTTAACTTAATCATAGAATATGACTTGATGCTCAATCGTTATACGACCTTATACGACCTTGCTTTGCACCAATCGAAACGATTTGAAGGCATCTGTGATCTCAGCAGTACCTTTTTGCAGCTTTTCGTGATGTAAAATTATTTTCTATCAGTTGAGGTTTTGTATTGCATCAGTGATGATATCGAATCATTTTCGAGAGTACTTTTTTACAAAGGCAAATAGTACTTTTTCATTGCTTAGGGTACTTACTTTTTATTAAGTAATGATGAGTGAATAAATATATAAATTAAAACCAATACTTTTTTAAATTATATAAATAATCAGGCTTTCTTTCAGAATCGGTTAAATATGTATGTTAGGATGCCTCAACCTCTATGGGGGAACATAAAACTAACCTTGATCGATTCTAAGACGAATGAACAACATTTTTTTTTTGGCTGTTTCGGCCATTTTGAAAACATCCAAAAGCCATGTTTTTCGTAAAAATATTAGCTGGTGTAGCATTTACAAATAAGCAAATGGTTGTAAAGTAATACTGAAGAAGATCTTACTATCTGATCCAAAAAATTTCAAATCTTTGCCGCCTGACCAAAGATATTGCAATTTTTAATGAAAATGTTCGACTTTTTTTTAAAAAATGTTCTTGTTCTAGGAAAATTTCTAAAACCAACGGCAAATAAAACGTGACTGGGCGAGAAATTTGGCAAGAAGTTTATGACTTAATTTTCAAAAATGATTTTTTAACTATTAACAAAATTTCAAGTAAAATTCTTTAATATACCAGAGTACTTTTTTCGACAAGAAGGTACTCGGGTACTTTTGTAAAGTCAATAGTACTCAAAAAAGTACTATTCCACTCAAAATATCATCTTTGTATTGCACAGATTATTTGAACTGAATGCATCTGTCTTATTTCTGTAAGGATTTCTGGTGAATTTTTTTGTCAATCTCACGTTTTGTTTTTTTTTAATGGATCAGAGTGCGAAGAAGGAGTGCAACATCTATTTTTTATAATTATAAAAAAGCCAACAAAAAATTGGTCTAATTTCGATCCCAGGCGATACTAGTAGATAAAAATCTTTAAGGACATTTAAGACTTTAGTTTCAAATGAACAGTTTTAAGGACTTTTTGACATATTTTGAAATATTTTTTTATTAAAAAAGAGTAAAATATGTATATTTGAAATGTATAAGTGCAGGGAAATTTGAGGATCTTTAAAAAATTAATACCTACTGACTTCTTAGAGAAAAGCTGATTATTTCATTTTCAAATTATTAAGATAGTGCTCTAAGTTGAAGGGTACCTAAGCTTTTGTTTTAGTCACATATTGATTTTAAGTAAGAAGCTTTTTTGACTGATTTATGATGAAAGCTTGATTTATGATGAAAGTGGCTTAACGGATTATTTGAGCTTACATTTTAAAACAATAGTTCTATGTGAATTGGCAGAATTAAACTAATTAATGATCAAATTAGATCAAGGTTGCCATTTTATTTTTAAATATTAAATATGATTAGGCTTAATTGCTGAAATTATAAAACACTAAAGTACGTTTTAGGAAAATTCGATTTAAAAAGATTTGTATAAGAACAATACTCAATATCATAGCAAGCCATTATAAGCAAAGGACCTTGAGGCTTGAAATAAAAGAAATTTGCCGCCTTGATGGCGGGCTAAAAACAATTTTCTTTTATTAAAACAGATTCTCAAGTTTATTAAACGATTGCAGTACAATGTTGAAAAAAAGATGGAAGTAATTTTTTTTTTTTTTGTTTTTTCAAATGTAATACTATACAAACATGCATTCAAACATATACATAAATACTCGTACATAGACAAAGTGTAAAGTGTATTTGAAAAAATAACAGCAAAAAACAATGGGTGATGCTTGAGATACGAGTATAAGTTGGCACTTGAGCAAGAAAACAATAACAATCTGCAATCTAGACGAATGCAGCAGGCATAGGCACACGCGCAGGCAACGTCTTCATAGGCAATATCATCATCATTATCATCATTGTCATTGTCATTATTATCATCAACAACAACAGCAATAAAAACATGCACAGCATGCAGTCATCACCAATATATAGTATGTATGTACGTAGTATATATTAAGTGCTGTGCAATTATCACATCAAGCTAAATGCGTTTAGATGCTTAACACACACAAAAGGATGCAAAAGGATTTTTGCATTATGTCATAATGATGATGCATAAATAATGACAATTTTCTTTGCATTAAAAATGAAAGAAATATAGATATCATGACTTTTTTTTCTGGTACAACAGTGCAAGTTTAATTAATGTGCATAAAAAATAAGTTTTTCTGTTTTTTTAAATTTTTTATAATAACACTGTGCTAGTTGCAAAATACATCAAACGGGGGACCCAGGGGGCTAACATAATTCGAGTACGCTGATCCTTATGGTGCTATGCGTTTTTGTAAGTTAGCTCTAGTTTTCGAGCTATTCGAAAAACAAAATAACACCAATAAGGATAAAACGGAAGCAATTTTATTTTTTATTTTTTACAATTTATTAAAATTAAATCGATATATGTTGATAGAATAACCATTGTATCGACAAATATACATGAAATAAAAACAATTTGAAGAATATTTATTCGATTTAGTTGATTTAAGAGTGATTTTCCCGCAACGACATCATTTCATGGCTTTGAAGGTTTAGGGAAAGTGCATTTTTAAAGATAGCGTGGGCTAATGTTTACATTATCTTAACGCTTGCTTTAATAAGTTGATGATTTTGAATGTTTCTATTAGAGATGTAACGGATAGTGATTTGGCCGGATACCAGATAACCGACAAGCTGCTAAGACAAGTGGCCGGATATCCGGCAGCAGTACTGATTAAAAGTCAGCACTTTTGTTATAAGGTAAACAACTAAATAATTTGTACAAAATAATATAATGTAGGTTATATATACAACGTTATTGTTAAAAATAAACCAATGGCTTAACAGTAACAAACATTTGTATATTATTACTCCATGATTTTTGGGTACCAAAGCAAACTTCTAAATAGGATGTTTGGGTTGAAATAAAAACTTATTTCATTTAGTCTGATTGGTGGGTATTACAAAGAGTATTCTGTTTAAGTACACGGATGTAATTTTTCGTTACAATTCACAGAGGAATTAAATAAATGGTCAAGAATTACAAATTTTTTTCTTCGTGGGTCTAAAATTTGATTTTCAAAATTCTCGAAAACAAGAGCTAACCTAAAAAAACGCTTAGCACCATTAGAATCAGCATACTCGAATTAAGTTATCCCCCCAGGTCCCCCGTTTGATGAGAAAAAAAAGTGTACGATTCGAGCACAGTGTAATTATTATTATTCCGATTTTTTTTAATAATCTGTTTTCAATTATTATTTCCAGCAGATGTCGACTTTATTGTTTAACTGCTTCAACTGCAACGTCTTCCACAAAACTTCAGCAACTGAATACTATCAAAATCAACAGCGAACACAATATGAATCAGCTTATAAATTGTTTATTTTTCATGCAATTAACAGAGCAATTTTTCAATTAAAAAATAATAGTAGCAGCACAATAATACAAAAAAACCATTATCACATTTTGAACTACTAACAAAAAACAAGCAAACAAAAAAACAACAAACAACTACATTGTTTTCACTCACATTCAAGTGCGAAATAATGGCAAGACTGTTTAAATTTCTAATTCAACGAAACTCATTTCAAAACTGCGTAAACAAAGAAATTTCATGGAATTTTTCCAACTACGAAGATAACATACAACAATACAACAATAACAAAAACGGTAACAACGGAAAATCCTGTCGACGACACTATCACAACGACAAAACCATCAACAGCAGCAACATCAATCGGCATCATCAACACCAACAACAACAACAACAAAAACATGGTCACAACTCATCTACGACGCACAATAGCAGTTGCAGCAATATTGCTTTGTTGCAACAACAACACAAGCTGACAGCTGGCAACACAGCGCAGCAATGTTTTATCACTGTCGATACAACAACTGCAACCGTTTCCGTTGCTGGTGCCTACGCAGGCATAACAGATGCCACAACGCTAGAGCTTAAACGCAAATACCACATCAACAAACTGTTGCATGCACGCAGCAGCACCAGCACTAGCAACAACAACAACAACTGCAGCACCAACTTAGATCAACGCAGCATGTTTTACATAACATTGCTAGTTGCAATTTATTGTTGCGTTCTGATACGCGCCTCGGCCGCAACTTCCGCCAATAGTGTCGCCAGTGATAGCGCGCCAGCGACACCGGAAAGTGATAATTTTTTCCAAACTTCTTTAAGCAGCAACAATGCAACATCGATGGCAGGTTTTGACTTTTTATCGAATGTTGCTGTAGATGAAGCGGTTACTGTTGCTGCTATAAATCAACAAGCTGCTATACAATTGCATCAGCGTTTTGAACGCGATGCTGCCAATGTGCCTGACGATGACGATGACTCTAGTTATCATGATGACGAATTTGATGAATATGAGGCTTTAATCAATAATAAAACAGGTGAGTTTGTAGAAAATCATGTAGTTTTTAAATCAGAGAAACTGTTAAGAGTTTCGATAAGTTGCAACGATAACGCTTTTTTTAACATATCTAATAACGAGACGTTTTTACATCAGCAATAAGGGCTGTTTACATTAGCAAACTGCTCAACAAACAAACAGAAGTATTTATGGTATATATTAGCCGCGTTTTTTACAACAGCCAAATCTGCATTTGGATGGACGTAATAAATGTTAACAAAGAACTTGTCGTTCGGGTATTCATATACTTTACGTGCAAAAAAACACTTTATAAGTGAATCAAAGTTAAAGTTTGAAATCAATTCTTTCAAAAACTAGACGATAGGATTTTCTGAATGTCTCATCATGAATTTGTGTAAAAATTGCAATTCCTTAAAGAAAGGGTATTTCATTAAGGCTAACACACACTTAGATTTTGAATAAAACGCAAACGTTTCGGAATTTTTCCAAACCTTTTATTTCGTTCGAAAAGTCACACAATAGGATTATCAGAAAAAAATTATTTGCAGTTATGTTCATTGCGACTATTCCGTAGATTTCCCACTTTTTCGGCCATATTTTCGGCCAGTAAGTCCTCCAGAATGGCCCGAACCACTGGTGTTATATTGCTTTTCATGTCTGGAATCGCTTTCGAACTATTCACACATAACCCTTCATATTCCTTCATGTAACCCCACAGAAAAAAGTTTACTTCGGAATTCGGTTCGGGAATTTGCGACGCAAAAAGTCCGAATTGAGGCGTGTTGTGTTTGGTGTATCACCGTTCTGTTGAAACCGCATATCATCCAGACCCTGAGCTTCAACCTCCGGCACAAAAAAGTCCTCCAAAATAAGGGGAAACATCTCAGATGATATTTTCGGTGTTTCCGTCCAACTTCGTCCATGTTTGAAAAAAACGGCCCGCTGATGCCTCCGACCCATAAACCGCACCAAACAGTGATTTGCGGTGGATGCATTGACTTCGCCATGATCACTTGTGGATTTTTCGCCCCCAGATACGGCAGTTTTTCTTGTTAACATTTTGGAATATCTATCGAGAGGCCATCTAGCAATCGGTTGAATTATCAAAAAAGTTCGATCCATGCTTGATAAGATGCGACCTTTAACCACTTGTGTTCAAAATATTTAAATGCTCAAAATATTCTTATATGAAAGCGGGACTGAATAAGTTAACCGCTTCGGTGAAAAAAATTGTGAACGATTCACCGTGAGGAGTTTTTGGCGATTCGCAAACAAGATTCACCAACGAATAGCCACGAGGAGCCTTAAGCGATTCATTGGGAAGGATACCAAACGATTCGCCTACAGGAATCTTATGCAATTCGCCAACGCATCGAAGAGAGGCGTTTTTAGCGATTTGCCAGAAAGAGTCGCACACGCAAGGCAGTAAGGGTCTTAAACGATTCGCCGACAAGATTGGCAAACGAATGTCTTTTAGAGGTCCTCAGCGATTTGTTGCAAAGCATCGTTGTTTAATACTTTAAACTGTCGGGCTCGGAAGACGAAGTCCTCTCCCAATTTAATAAATTTTGTGCAACTTTAACTTTTTGATTAATTTTAATGATTATTCCGAGCCTGCCTCATATTCCAATTATAGATTTTGAAAATTTTTAAAAAAAGCTATCTTCCAACGATCGCTGGAATAAGGGAAGGAAGATTTGGACATTTTTTCCCTGATTCCTTGGGCAATCGAAAAGCGATCTATCTTCCAACTGTCGCCGAAATGAGCGAAGGAAGATTTTCAAAATTTTTCTTTAATTATGCATTCATCACTTGGGTAATTGAAAAGCGATCCATCTTCTAACGATGGCCGAAATGACAGAAGAAAGGTTATGTAATTTTTTTTTAATTGCGCATTCAACGCTTGGGCGATCGAAAATCAATCTGTCTTCTATTGATCGCCGGAATAAGCGAAGAAAGCTTATGAATATTTTTCATGAACCGTGAATCGTCTTCCAAATATTTGCAGGAATATGCCGTGATTAATTGGATCCCAGACAAATTATGGGATCAATATCCAATATTCAACATCCAAATCAGATTTCTTTACAAACATAATCCTGCTTTGGATTAGGATTATGTTAACTTGTAGTTCTAAATATCACAGCCAGGAAAATAAACGTTATGTAAACGTATGTTTCTGCTTACACAGATTACGTTCAAAACGCCATGGTTTGGGATTGTATGGCAGGTGGTGGTATCGAAAATTTACGTTTTACCTGAGGACCCTTCTTAATGTGTCGGATTCAGTGTAGTTACGTAGATTCAGTCAATTTTGGAGAAATAAGACGGGGGTTCTTTTTAATTTCTCGAATAATAAACATCTTATATCTCTTCAAAAGCACCATTTTCTTGCTTTCTTTCGGCTTATTTGCGATTCATTTACACATTTAAAGCGGCTGATAAAATTCGACTCTGTCTTATTTCCGCGGTTGTTTTCCCATCCATCATCACTAATTAATTTTCAATTGCATCGCACACGTTCAAAAGGTCATTTATATAAAAAACCATGAGTTCTATTTTTTGACATTGGGAGTTCGTAGCATGTTGCACTCATTGTGTTTCGAGAGATACATAACAAAAACTATCTGTATCATTGATGACGAACATTTTGTCTAGGTTTTGTCTTATATGATAGCAAACAAACAAACAAACTCTGATATTTTCACTTAGTAGCCTGAACACATTACGCACGACAAGCGACGAGCGCCAAGCGTCACTTCAAATATTCATATATTTCTTATTGGACAAATTCTTGGAGGCTTCGCGGCAGATGTGATGATCATTTTGTTTCACACTGGCTACTCGTTTTATATATATTTCCTTATTTAAAAAAGATTAAATATATTAAATGAGTGTAAATCGTAAAAGTTAAAATTGCTTGTGAATATAACATGTCAAAAACACTTTCTGCTATAGTTTACTGCTGTCAAGTTTATTATAATCATACCACTTAATATTTCTTTACAACGACAGAATGGAGACAAGTCGTTCGTAGCATGTCTGTCTGTGATCGCAACAATTGTCATCGCTTTTTTTGTCATATTGCCTTAAAATTAATCTAGATAAACAAACATGCGTTAAATATTTTGACAACTGGAACATGTCGTATGTTGCAGACATCGTGTTTTGAGCATTAGATGAACAATAGATTTTTATATTGATGCAATAAATTTGACTCTTTCTTTTTTATGCCTCTCTAGAAACCTTTATCTGCTTAGAAATAACTCTTATATTTTAATAAATCAATCGCTAACAAAAACTCTGTCAAAAGGAATTTAATAGACATTAGGTTTAAAAGGTTTTTGAAAGAATCATCCCACAATCATAATTAGATTTGATGATACGAATAGTCTTATATAAATTCCCTAAAATGAATGTCTAACCCAACAGCATATTGGGTCATTCGATAAAACTAATCGATAGCAAACTAATAACATCTCCTCATCTTATTCATGATTGAATTTAGCATACAGAAAACATGCAGAGCTATTTCGAAAAAGAAAACAAAAGACATGAAAATACACAGTGTTTAATTAACAAATGAGTGCAAAGCTGTTTGCACTCATATATTGAGGTTGGCCTTTCAATTTAACTACAATATGATTGCTTACTTTGGCCAAGAGGAGGAGTCTGCTTATCTTCTTTGAATTTACGAGATAATATTCCCATAAAAGTCCTGAAGCTTATTTGTTTAGGATGCTTCTTTTTACGTCTTAGTTGAACACTTTTACTGTCGGTAGTTTTTCAACAAATACGTTTTTAAGGTGCTTTAAATGTGGTATTAAAGAGAACTAGGATGTTGTTTTTTTCATTTTCAAACGCACTGCTCTTGATTTAAAAATTGCTGCATAATATACAAATGCTTCTATGCATTTAATGGGATTAAAATTGATAAATTCCAAATGCGGTAGATTTAATTTTTGTAATTCTTCTTCTTCTCATTTTGACTCATTGAAAACGGTCAGTCCATTACGTATAGAAACAAACACTCCACAACATGCTGCACGTTGGGAAGCATTTTTGGCAGTCATACTTTTTTGAAACATTCAACAGCACATCCAAAGTCATCCACAAAAGTTATGCCAACAAATATTGAAGATAATAAATTCTCATGGTGGTCAAATGTAAAGCCTAAAACAATGTTGTTGGACCGTCAGGTACTCTTATAACGTGATACAAATACAAAAGATGCAGCAGCAGCAGTAGCATAAGCGGCAGCAGGATACAAAAACTAACCACCAATAGCACAGAGAATAAAGGACCTTGTATCTATAGTAGCAATGAATAGCAACAATGAAATTCCTGCATGCAAAAAGTGACGCAATATTTAATATATTATAATTTTGAAATTATATGAACATTATAATAGAATATTATAGGGTAGATATGGCGATATTTATTTATAATACTGTAGCTAGAAAGTGAAAAAATGTACAGTCAAGCGAAAATAATTGTAGAATGAGTTGACATCATCCAATATATGATTGTGAATTTAAAATGAAATTTTTAAAATTTAGTTAAAAATTTACTCATTTTCACAACTGAAGTTTTTACATGTGCACACGAAGATGTGTATGAAAAACTTTTACACAGCTCTTTTTAGACATTTCAAAATTGTTGTCTATTTTATTTTTGAAACCAAATTTCCATGAATTCACAATTATTTTTATAGAGATGTGTAAAGCTGGTATGACACTTGCTTTTTTCGCATTTTTAAGATCTTAAAATAAGTAGCGGATAAAAGCGAAGAACATACTTTATAAAAAAAGATAATGATAGCAGGCGGTTGATTTTGACATTTTAATGTAGTTTTGAACTTTGTCAAAAATAATGAATTCTTTGCATTAAATTAAAAAAAAATTGTTAAAATATTGAAAGTTCAACTTCTTTGCAGTTCTTGTGTATTGTGAAATGTTACAGTTTAATGCGCCTGTCAAATTTCAAGCTACTAGCGGCTGAAAAAGTAGAAATTTTTTACATTTTTCAGCCATTGAAAATGACTGTTCTGCATTTTTTTCGACTTGTAGCGTACTCCTTACACCAACTTAAAATTATAGAGCTTAGCTTGGTGTGTTGCTCTATTTGTATTTTTAATATCTTAAAAATGCGAAAAAAGCAAGTGCCATACCCGCTTAATTATGGTATGTGGGAACTAGCCAGCTGAGCTTAGCATAGTTTACGCGTAGTCTTTTCAAATTTCCCTCTCCACTCCCCCTTGTTATTCATGTTGACATTTCTAGGCTTACTAAATACACAGCGTTCTTGCACCTTGAACTTTGAAGTTCGGCACCGTGGTTTATAGCCAGAGCACATTCACGACGACTGCAAGTAACAATACGAGGTGAAAACGAAAATGTTGTCATATTGTGCCTTGAATATTTTGGTTGCGATACGACAAGTTATATTTTCATACACTTTTAATTATAAAACAACGAATTATCACAAACGAACCAAAAAAAAAAAAAAAAAAAAATCAACAAAAGAAGCATGAAGTTAGACAGAAACATTGACAAATGCCGATGTTCTCACTCTTGTCGCATGTCAAAATAGAAATAGATTTATAGCTAGAACAGATTGCACAACAAGCTACAAGCGCCAAACGTCACTTTAAATTTATATGCATTTCTTATGGAACGAAATTTTGTTGACTTTGCGCCGACATTGTAACGCGACATTGAATGTCGTTGTCGTCGGCCTTCAATTTAATTCTAATTTGACATGCCACAAAAGGAAATTTCTTGCATTGTCTACATTTTTTGTAGCTTTTTTTTTCATGCTGGCTGCTCGAGTGGTTGTTTTTGTGTTCGCTTGCTTAGTTGAAATATATTAACAACTTTAGTAAATATATTTTACAATCAAGTTATTACAATCAAGTCGTTTAACATTTCTCTACAGCGACAGTGTGGATAAATGTCGTTCGTCGCTTGTTGTGTGCAATGTGTTCAAGCTATTATGGGACGACATTTTTGAGACTTTGCTACGACATTGTTGCTTGATATCGAATGTCGTTGTCGACGTCTTCAATTTAGTTCTAATTTGACATGCGGCAAAAGGGAATTTCTTCCATTGTTTTAATCTGTAATTGTCTTTTGTTTCATGCTGGCTGCTTTTGTGGTTGGTTTTTTGTTATTTTACTTACTTCAAATTTATTTATAACTTCAATAAATATATTTTATCAAATTATTATTATTAAATGCCAAAAAAACTTGCTGCTGTCGTGTTTTTTGTAATAAAGTCGCTTAACATTTCTCTATAACGACAGAATGGAGACATGCCGTTCGTCGCATGTCGTGCACAATGGGTTGAGGTTATTAAATGGACGACAGCAACATTGTCACCACATTCACCTCCATAAGAGCAGCATGTAAAACAAATTTGACATTTGACGCAATGTTGCAGTCGTCGTCAATGTGATCAGGCAATTACACTGTTAAAAAATTTATTTAAACTGTTTATAAAAAATATTCATTAACTTATATTTATTTCTATATAGAAATTAAACATATAAATAACAATATTTTTCGATTATTTTCAGCAAAGGGTAAATATATTGGTGCTCCCTGCGATAAAAACCGTTGTGAGCCCTCACTCTTGCACGTCTCCTGCGACAAAGAGACCCAACTATGTGGTTGTCAGAAAAATTATCCCGTTCAGTTAGGTCTAACGAAAGGCTGTGCTAAACGTAAGTATTTTGAGTGCATTAACTATGCTATAATTTGCACTTTCCCTCCCGCTTTTAATCGTAATAATATATTCTACAAATTTTTCCACATTCTTATTTTCGACATAGCTAAAAAGTTGGGCGAGCAATGTTTCTACGATGAAACGTGCATCTACAATGATGAAAATTCCCTATGTGTTCAAGTCAGGCACAATGCTAAGTGTCAATGTGCAAGCGGTTTCCATTCGGTGAGCTATGCGAAGCCCACTCGCAGGGTTTTCTGTACACAAGGTCAGTATTCGCACACACGAAACTTATAAGCAAGAAAAGTGAGAGAGAAAAGAAAAAAAAAGAATAAAATAGAACACACGAAATATTTATATAACAAAGGAAGCCCCTTACAATTACTTTAATAATACAATAGAGACACTGTCATGCCATAAGCTTCTTTTATTCAAATTCGATATTTCAATTATGTTGGAGATACAAAAAAAAAAAATAAAAAGTTAAGCAATAGGTTAACTCTATTTCGATAGAATGTTATAATTGAATAAGTAATAGAAAAACATAAAGGCTTCTACATATTAAGAAACCAACACGTATTCTTCTTACAGTATTTGATTATTTTGATGGAATTATTTGAATTAATAATTCAAAGGATTTTTTTGTATTATGCACCGTGGGAGTATTTTGGTTTCGCCGTTTTCCAACGAACTTATCGTTTTTCGGGTAAAGAATATTTTTCTACCACGTGTATATAGCTAAAAATAGATGTTGGGATTGAATGTTCATTTTGACAGTTGAGAATGTTTTTATTTTCTTAAGGCTTGCAACATTTTGCTTCAAAACAAATCGTTGGATTGGCCGTCACTCAACAGTTTTCATTACATTCAAGTCTCTGAATTACAAATTTCGCCATCCTTTTCACCACCCACTGGCGATGTACACCTGACTTTCCTATTATCCAATTCTTGGTGAAATTGAAGATATCGCATAGCTCGTCCAAAACCTCGTTCAGTATCCTAAACAATCTTATTAACTTTGTAGATATACCAAACTCAGACATTTTTGCGTTAGGCAATGCCGAATCGGGCTATCGAACGCAGCTTTATAACGACGCTTTAGAGATAGAGAAACGTCCCCAATTGGCGAGGAAAAAAGTGCATTTCCAACAAGATAATGCGCGCGTTCACACATGCCCAGCTCCCATGGCAAAATTCCATAAAAGTACAAATTGCTCCTCATCCAGCATATTCTCTAGATTTTGCCCCCCACGACTATTTTCTGTATCCAAACTTCAAAAAATTACTCGACGAAAAGAAATTCTCCACCAGAGAGGAGCTAATCACCGAAATACAGGACTATTTTGAAGACCTTCCGAAAACGTATTTTTCAGATGGGATCAACAAATTGGAAGAACGTTGGACAAAGTTTATCGAGCCACGAAAGCCTCAATGATAAGGTCCAATCAGTGTTTTGGCATGCAATGTTTCTTCAATATATGTGTGAACATCATTGATAAGAAAATTTCACGAAAAACTTAATAATGTTAACACTTGCATCACACACTGATTGATGACTTGTTTGACAAAAAATTTGATGATATTTAAACTAAACTTAACGATGTTACGCTGCAGCTGGCAGAAAATTTCTTTCAACACATATTCTCACACATACTGTTGTCAAAATTTATTTGAATTGACAGCTGCGTGTATGTCAAGTTCGAAAAGTTAAGAGTTGTTAAAAGTGTGTATTGTAGCTTGAAAAGGCCACCCCAAACGATACTACAAGTTGGATGGACCTGTCATGTTGACGCACATGTAGTACCGTTCGTGTGCTTAAAACGAAGTTTGATAGACATGTCCGATGAAAGACAAACATTTTTGACTTTTTGCTTAGTCCATCCGACATGTAGTATCGAAGTGTCCATCCAACTTGGTGCATTTTTTCATTCGATAAAAATTTTTGAGAGAAGCACATCTCGCGCATTAAGTGACGATTATAATAAATGTTGTATTTTGAAATTAATTTGTTGATATATAAGGAAATCTCACGGAGACTTGAAAGAAAAAATAGAAAAGTATAAAAATAATGTAAATAAATAAATTTTACCGCTAAAAAATAATAAGTGCGCTCGATGTTTACTCCATGAAATCTTTAAAATAATGAAGTCCATCCGACATGTCCGACCGTGTAGGACCAACGACAAAAAGTTCCGTTATTTTGTCGAACTACATGTCCATCCGACTTGTAGTATCGTTTGGGGTGGCCTAAAGAAATATTAAATGCGTGCCTGTCAAATTAAAATGAGTTCAAACTAAAACAAAATTGTATATATTTTTCTTCGCGTCAGATTAAACAACTGTTGGCCACTTAAGTCGCTTTCAAATTATCCATCATGTCGGTACAACATATCGGATGAAAATCAAAAATTAATGTATCTCCCTTTAGAATAAATGTATCTACACTGGTGCTGCCATATCTCAGAACTTAAGTATTTGCCTTTGTATGTGAGGGCGCGTTTATAATGCCAGCTGGTTGCTGTACCGAGTCGAATTGAGAAGGAAAACTGAAAAACTTAAAAATATAGTAGACTTCCTGTGCAGTCTTCTTCAAAATACTAATTAATAAAGTTTTCCCTCGAATAAACTTCATATTCATTGCATAAGCATCATAACCAAACTTTGCCATAGCCAAAAGGACAGGAAACTTTATGTAGAATAGAAAGTTAATAGAGAAAATGGTTTTAACAGAAAGCATGGGTGCCACATATATCCCATATTTCAAAATCAAGTTGGATCAAATAACGACGGGTAAAAAAATTTCCAATTTTGCGGCTTATGTTAAAATTTTGACGTTTCGAATAGAATGTTTATGAAGATTATGAAATGTACACTTACAACGAATTTGGTATAAAACCTCTCTAAATTTCTATTTTTCTTTATCCAACACAGATTTGAAAGAACTCAAGTCGGACTTACCTACTCTACTTGGTGTTAGCAGTGGAATTGCTGTCTTGGCGGGACTTATTTGCATGGTGCTACATCTATTTAGCAAAACAAAATATCCAAGGCACAGGAATTTCGGCGATGCAAACTTGCCACCGCCAATAATGTATTCCAGCGAAACAGGTAAAATGATGAGTTGGCTAACATAGACAAAAAGCACACATGTTGGTAGCGTGCTGCCATTGAGCAAGCAATCCTACCTGGTGTTGTTTGTAAATATTAAAAGACTTCGCCATTTAGTTAATTTATTGTTTTAAACATGATAAACATGATTAGCTTCAAACACGGCTTTATTAGTAGTTCACCCATGATATTAGTATCTGTACTTAATATTAAGATTATATGCATGACCAAATGTCACGTTTGACATTTATAATCCTTTAAGTTGTTATTCCGTTGACCAGTGTTTAACCTTTTAGCTTATGATTCAAAACCTTTTACCGTTTTGCAATAGCAAACATAGCCGACGAAGCACATCAGAAATGACCACATTGAAAAATTGTGAATCTGATATGTCTTCACTTTTTCCAGGAATACCCCTAACAGTGCAATCTGGCAGACCATCGTCGCGTTCCAGTATCCGTTCCAGCGGTTCGATCGGTTCCTATGGCAATCGTCGCTCTTCAACGACTATACAATCAGCAAGTGGCCACATTGGTGGTGGTGGTGGTGGAGGTGTTGGCGGCAGCAGCAGCGCTGGTTCGAAGGGTATCTTGGTCTCGACCTCACGCACAGGTGCGGCTAGATCGGCCGCCATATTGCTTATATCGTGTCACATTTCAGAGCTATCAAAACAGACTACACGCCAAAATAGTCGCCAAACATCGGGTGCCGGCGGCAGCCTGAACTCACGCGACACACTCGATGGCGATCAAAACTATGGCGGCGGCGGTGATGGTGGCTATACCACCGATGGCACCAGAAGTTGTGACAGTATCCGCTCGATGACTCGCCATTTACAGCGACAATTGCAACATCAACGCCAATTGCTGAGCCTGGAGCTATCGCCGGCGAAAACGAAAAATCATAATAAAATTAGAACAATGTTGGGCATTAATGGAATTGATAATTATAGAACTGATGACGATGATTTAAATAGTTTAGATAATGGCAACACTCTGCAAATTGGTGCACTGCCAACACCAGCCAGTGACAAGCCTAGATTTGCGGTAATCGATTTAATTAACAATCAACAATCAAAATTAAAAAAAAAACAAAAAAATTATTTAAAAAAACTAAAAACCACTACAATGAAAATGATATCAAAATTTGAGAATTGAGAAATATTAGCTGACTTTATCAATAGTCAAACAATCGGAATCGTTTAACAAAATCAGAGTATTCTCAAAAAAATTTACTATTAAAAATTTTCTGTATGACTTCTGTATATTTTAAATGTTGTTCTTTTCTTACTGTCTGTCTAATCTTTTCTCACTGACTTCTCTCTGTTATGTTTTGTTTTTTCCTCTTTTTCTAATTAATTTTTATTAAATGAATTTATTGAAGATAGGATGTGCTGTTAACAAAGTTTAGTAGTAATCTATTTAATTTGAAAAAACAAAATTGAAAGACAATTCGTGTCAAAAGAGAGGTTAGATCAGTTTAGCTATGTATCCAAGATCGTGAAAGCACCTTGTATATTAAGCCGTACAGTTCAAACTTACCGTTGTTTTACTTTTAAATGAATTCCTATGGAGTGGCAAGACTTGAAATAAAAGTTTGCCTGAAGGTCTGTTAACATCGTCAAATTTTTCATCACACAAGTTTGACAGAGCAAGTGAAAACATCGCAATGAATTGGTTTTGATGCTTATGTTTACTTTCATCAAATGATTTTAAAAACAGTTTACAGAGTGATTATTTCGTTAAGTTTCCAACAAATTTTTTAATTTTTAAATGTATTCATGTCTAATAAAATGTTTGATAACAAATTTGACGGATGCGAACAGCTCTTAAAGGGAGTTTAAACGATGCTTCTAGCTAAGCAATGTTGTAGGGCGTGGAGTTTCGGGACATTTTTATGAGCATTATAGAGTTATGCACTCTGAAATTTTAAAGTACTCAGGTGATCACATTATCTAATGTTAGAATTAAAAATAAAAGTTTTTTAAATCACAATTTTTGTCTGTTCTTATATAAGAGCTTAAAAGACCCAGAAAAATATGTATATAAAATAAGGTCTAGGGAAGATCAGGAAGAGTATATATATGACTGACGGAAGAGAATTTCAAAAATTAGTTGTTAAAAAATTGCACAAATTATAAAGCTAAGAATAAATATAGGTTAAAAAGATTCAGAATAGAAATCATAAATTCCAAGACCATAAATCGCACACTAAATACCAAACAGTCACAACTCGAAATTTTTTTATATCGACTTCTTGTTATAAATCTTTTCATAAAACACATATCTCACTGTCTCTTTTATTATTTTCTTCATTAACTAGAAGAATGAAATGTGTGTGTTTACATGAAAATTACTTTTCTTCTGCAGTTTCAACCAAAGGGTTTTATTTTTGGCTTTTCCTGAAAAGTCATGTTTTTTGAGTTGTGACTGTTTTGTATTTAGTGTGCGATATATATATAAATTATTAAGAACTAGTTCCGTCCGTATAACTTAACAGAATTTGCTTTTTTATTACGGAAAAATCTATCTTAATTCGTAACACAAATATACTCAGTACTTCTGGAAAATAGCTATTTTTGTAAAAATGTATAACTCCCTTTTGTATATTCTTTCCCCGAAAAATTTACCAATAAGACCCCGTACAAAATTACTTTAAACCAAAAAATAAGTAAAACAAAAAATCTTATTCGAAAATTTTGGTGTCAGTTTTGAAAAAATATGAAATCTTTGTGTTCGTCTCGATTGATGTTAAATGTGTTCGTTTGTTGTGTTTTCGTTAAAATCCTTGATTTTTTTTTTAAATATTACAAATGTTAACTACACGTTCACACAGTAACAGTACACACAATTACACTTAACAATAAAAACAAGTAAAATATTAAATAAATTTAACAGTTTTTAAAAATTTATACTAGTTTTTTTTGAGTTGCATAACTCATAAACTCTATGATTTTTGATTAATTTTTGAGAAAAAAATATAAAGATTTTATGAGTTTTGCAACAACTATCCCGACATTATTTAATATAAATATATACTTTACTCTAAAAGTGTTTTTCTATACCTACTTTTAAACATTTTCTATGAAAAACTCATCGCTTCAGGTTTATATATGTATCATATTCCATTTTAAAGTTCATACAAAATTCTGCAAATATTGGTCAGGCCGTCTAAATGCAACAGCCAGATAGAACGACCGTAAAGCGTCATTCTTAAGGAAGTCACTTCTTCTTTGTTCTCTGTGAAACTGATAATGTAAACACTGTAGAAAAAAGCAATATGGCGGTGACTATGTTCTAAATTGTTTAATCAATTGATAAAATAAATAATGAATTAATAATATTTTAAAACACTTTTGAAACAAATTTGCAAATTTTGCATATATATTTATTAATTAAATTCCTTTTTTTAAATACAATTTTTTGAAATATTTTATTTATGTACGTAAACGTTTTTAATTACAAAGGCATGATTTAAGATAATTTTTTAAGAATGAATTTGATTTTAATAAATTAATTTTTACGAATGGGAGTTTAATTATTTAGAGTAAAATTAAATACAAGCATTAATTAAAGATGCCGTTAGATATAATTGTTAAAGTAACAACAGTTGAAAAAGCCCTTGCTAAAAAAAAAATGGATTTATGAAAGTTATTTCTTAAAATCTAATTTAATATTTAAAGTTCTCTTTAAAGCGAGTAAAAAAATCATTTTATGTACTTTGCATTTTACACAGTGTCTCTAAAACTGATTATTCAATTGAAATTTTGAAAGAAACATCAATTTTTGAACGTCTTCTATTTTTATCCGAAAAAGTTTTTTGGTTAATAAATAAATTATTTTAAAAAAGCATATTTCAACAATATCTGCCTCCTAAAAAAGTGGATACAAATTATAATTTTTTAAAGTTTTCTGCCATAGAAAAACAATATTTGTTGCTTTCTTTCTAACGTACGTCTTACATCGTGAATACCTCTATTGTTTTTTTAATTACTTCGAATGGCAGAAGTTTTATTCATACAATTTTTCATAACGAAGTATGAGTGTTTAAATTTTTTTAATTTAGGTATATTTTAAAAGATTTTTAAATATCATCAAGATTCTTAGATATTTGGTTTAAGTCTAGTTCAATTGTCTAATGACAGTAGACCATAATTAAACTGAAATATCTTGCCTTTGTAATTACCTGTGTTTTTTTAAAAAAATAATTTTGTTATAAATCATTGTAGAATTTCTTCTAAGCCTTCACACTTAAATCGATAAACACAATTTATTTATTTTCTTTTTTCCCAACAAATCCTACACATTTTCCCTCCTCTTTGTTTAATCTTTTAAAATTTTCTGCTACTATTTCTGCTTCTAGTGTTCTTAAAGCATTTTTGGAAATATTTCTTAAGCTACTTCAGTGCATAATAGATATAAAGCTTCTTCTGGCAGAATGAACAAAAAAAAACAAAAACTCAAAAATTTTGCTACACATTTTAATTATGCTTAGATAATAAACGCGCCTTGATGATCGCTATAACTATAGTACATATGCTATAATGGCAACATTTTGTTCTTTAACTTTAGCGCTTTGTTATGCTATCTTTTTTTAAAAAACGATAAATTTTTATTTCAATGATTTTATTTTATTAATTAGGTTTATTTTATTTATATGCATTATTTTAGGTTCTCGAAGACCAAGTCTAGCAT
Source organism: Tetanocera ferruginea (assembly GCA_958299015.1). Taxonomy (NCBI): domain Eukaryota; kingdom Metazoa; phylum Arthropoda; class Insecta; order Diptera; family Sciomyzidae; genus Tetanocera; species Tetanocera ferruginea. The sequence goes on from OY282644.1 coordinate 12,973,462, forward strand.
CTGTTCACAGTACTAGTTCTTCGATACGCAGCTACAGCATGATGCGTTTCGAAAAGGAGACGCAACAGAAGGAGATACGGCAAGAAATGAAATTACGCTTAGCTCGTTTGCAGCAACAACAACATATGAGCCAAAATAAACCACAAATTGTAATCGGTGATACGCTTGTACACCATCATGGTGCACTAGCACGTATAAGCATGTCGACACCAAGTCCTTTAACACCAAATTCATTGGATGAACTTCTGCCATCGGTGGATGAAACACAAGAGGTGGGTGGGCATCATATGGTGCACACATCATCATTCATGAATGACTAATCAATTAAAAAAAATAAAACGAAATATTAAAACTGATGTCATGCCCACCTCACAAAAAATAAAACAACATTTTAAACCGGAATAAACAAAAATTCTTGACTTCAAAATTATTAAAGGTATAACGTTCAAAATTGGTTATCGACTTATAAATACATACATATACATACATATTTTAAAACTACTATGAATGGACTTGACAGAATTGAATGAAGAATTTTGAGTTAAATGGAGGTTTAAAATAAGTCATTAGTTTTTACTGATCTCTTAAGCTGAGATTTCATGATATGTACTGCGGGATTACTTAGATTTTTAAACTCTTAATGCAAAATCGCACTGTCACGTTTGATCACTTCATTATTTATTTCTATGTGGCAACATGTTTTCATTCGTCAAGTAATCGATAAGTGATTTCTTATCACTAGTCAGTCACTGATTCAACTCAAGGCATATTAATTCAGGTACTATAATAAGAAAAACCTGAATGGGAGTATAATGTCAAAATCAGAAATGACAATGAGCAATGTTGCTTCTGCACCAAAAACAAAACAAAAGGGGATTTTTTAATTGCAATTAATTTACACCTAATATCAAAAGTTTAAAATTATTCTTCAAAATATCTCCAAAATACAATTAAAACAGCAAGCACAAAATTCAATAATTAAAAAATTAATAAACTGTAAACTTAAACATACGAAAATTAGAAAAAGGCTAGCGTAAAGTTTTTCTCTGAAAAACAAGAAATCCCCCAACTCGTTAATAAGAGTGGGCATTATTTGATTTTGACATTAGACTCCCAAAAGTCGGCAGCGCAGTTGCGTTTTATACTACCTGGATAAATATGCCTTGATTCAACTAAACTTAAGCTGGAAGTTCATTCGATGCATTTGCGTTTTTCATCCGTTTATTCGCTGGCGTCATAAAATAGAAGTATGTGAAAGCTTATGGGAGCGAGTTCAATGGTTGTGAACGTTACGCTGGCAAAACGCTAGTTACGCAAGAAAGTTGAAAATATTTCAACTTTTCTTGCGTAAATTGCGTTTTTTGACAGCTCGTTACTTATAACGAAAAGCGAAAAGAAAGTAAAGTAACGAGTCAGAAGCAATTACTTTCAGGGATGGCTCTTACACATAGATCTTAAAAATGTTAAATGTCTTCGATTTTTTTGTTGATTATTTGTTACCAGGACGTGTTTAAAACTAAGAATTTAAATTTTTATGATTATAAATGACGACATTTAAAGTTTTTTGTGTAAAAATTATACAAATTATTAAGATATATGATGCTAAGATTTTATAAACTGTTTTATAATGCTGCAGCCCTTGCTTGCTCTGAACGTAAAACGCAGTGATTGAACTCAACCATCATTTTCTTGCGTAAATTGCTCTAACGAGTAAACGGATGAAAAACGCAAATGCATCGAATGAACTTCCAGCTTTAGGGCCTATTTACACTCGTCAAAACTAAACGATCAATTTTTGCATTGATGATGCCGAAACACAACGAAAAATAACGCAACAACGTACGAATACAACGAATTCCTCAAGAGTTGACGGCACGTTACAGTTTGTTTTTTTCATTTTACGCATGAGTAACCACAAGACTGGACCGCCAACTCTTGACTTCTCAGGAGAAGTGAAAAATAAAACTCTTTAGTTGAAACTGCAGAAGAAAAGCATTTTTCTTTTAAACACAAAAACTTCATTCTTCCAGTTAATGAAGAAAATATTGCAAAAGATAGTGAGATATGTGTTTTGTGAATTAATTTATAACAAAAAGTCGATATAAAAAAATTTTGAGTTGTGACTGTTTTGTATTAAGTGTGCGATTTGTCAAAAATTTATTAATAGGGGAATTACGGAATTACATTTATTATAACAGCACGACGACATTCAATTATGTCGACGTCAATTATCAGAAGTATAGATAAACACATATTAACACATATTAACAATTGCAATATTATGACTCCTTTTAATTTGGCGACAAATTGTTATACAAGTTAAATGACTTATCAGGCGACATTTGTTCACTTTTTGACTCTGCTCGACTTATTTTCAAATCTTTTGAATTTATATAACTCATCTAATTTTGAAATTTTTGCTATTTATTCCTTTACCCCCATTTAAAAATAAAGCTGTTTCACATTAAAACTGAGCCGAATGAAACTTTGGTCAATCAAGTGTCCGACTCGGCATTTACAACAGCCGCCACAGCAACAAATGCAGCTTATAATGGTCCTTGCAGCTCATCGACTGAAGCGCTTTAAGGCGTTAGAAAATTAAAAAACAAAATAAAACTTATGCTAGCAAGACATGCTACAAGAAATTACATATTAAAAATTTAGGCAGTGAAAAATTTATCCGCTATTATTTAAATTGAAAAAAAAAAATCAAAAAGAAAAATTAAAATAAAGCCAGCAAACATTTTATACCAAAACTTATCAAGCTGTAGAAAAATACTTATGATGATAATAATTCAAAATACGTGAAAATTACCAGAAAATCAGCAGACTTAAATTAAATTTAGTATTAATGGCAGCATAAAAAACCAAAAAATTATTTATGTAGTTAAATAAAAACGAGTTTGCAAACGACATTTTATTAATAACTAGATAAATATGATTAAAATTATAAATGAAAATAAAAGAAGCGATTAAAAATATCATGAATGATGAATTTAAAGATAAAAAATAGTCAGTTTCTAAGTCGAAGTTTCTAAGATTCAAAATGAACACGAATATTTATGTAGACTAAGCTTATACTACTTATATATATATGACTTAATTATATTGTTAGTGATTTTTGATGTATTGTTGTTGATACACAATTTCATTTTTGTCAAACCAGCAGTATTATTTTCAACTATATTTAGCATCAGAGTAGCAAAGAATACTAGATAAAAAGAAAAACTTTAACTGTATATTTGAATTATTTTACAAAACATTAGGTTATTGTTAAACAACGTTAAACTTTTAATTATGTAAGTTATAAGAGAGATGAAATTGTTGTTTCCTATAATATTACGTTAATGTAATTGAACTTATGTTGGTTAAAGTTGATCCACACCTAAGGATGTCACGAAGTCTTATGAAACGAAAGTGGAAAGTCAAATTTTCGTTGTAAAAAATCTTTTAGTGAATGCCTAAAGAACATTTTGTATGTATAATTCTAATTTAAAATATTTTTCTCGTGTAACCTATCAAGACAATTTTGATATCCGAAAATTAAGCCAAGAAAGATATGCTTCTATCGTGCAGAAGATAACATTCATGCAATCCGAAACTCCAAGTTGATATGATCGATGTCGCTTTAATTCAAACTATTGAATAAACTGAACTTCAAACCGTCTTAAAAAATTTAATGCGATTCCATAAAAATTGCTCCATTATGAAAATCCACCGCCTTGTTTTAACTGTCAAACTTTGTTGGGCACAGTGACAAAATGTAATGTAAAGTCACCATTGCTTCGGCTATCTGATCATTTTGAAAGCGGCAAGTCACAATGAAAAAACGCTGGTAAAAAGCTTGAAGAAATCTTAATATTTTCACAAAATTTTTAAACAATTTAGAAAAAGAGAAAATTTTACTTTTTCCGCTTTTCAAAATTAAATCAAAATATTTACAACGTAGGAAACAAGTACGAAAGAGCAACAAAGGCTCGAAAAAATTACGCCTTTGTCTACCTGATTATATTGGACGCGACAGAAACAGTTGAAATAATAGCAAAACATAAGCAAACGTGATATTTGCTCAATGGCAAGAAAAAACACTAGCGGTATTCACGATCTGGAGTTTTTGGAGTGTTTTTAGTAAATTAAAAAGAATTTACTTCGGATTGTGAGCACTTTTATAAGCAGTGCTGCCATAGAACGTCAAGTCAGCTGCTTGTCAAATACACAAATACTATGCAAAATTTATATTACGGTTCCACCACGGTTCCAAAATTTACAATACGGTTCCACTACGGTTATCAAAAATACAGAATACAAGACCATAAACTCCAGATCGTGAAAACCGTTATTGAAAGCAAATTTTAGCAACACATGTTTATCATTCGCCACATCAGAATATTGGAAATAACTAGCATAACTAATAGAGAAATAAGAAAATAGCTGGCGACAACAATTCATACCATGAATCTTCGCATCGTCTACCAACAAATTTACCTATATTAGGAATGTGCACAAAATAATTGACAGCTGTGGTCGTGTGGCAGTCGCTTGATATGTTTTGTACATAAAATATTTGACAGATGTGTTCGTGTGGCAGTCGCTTGATATGTTTTGGCTTATGGATATAGTTTAAAGCTGTCCAATTACCATTGCCAAGTAGAAATGTCATGTAACGCAAGCCAGAAGGCATTTAAATAAACAATGACACAAATCGTTGTCAGCTGTCGCCTTCAATGTGATTCGCATATTATATACCGAAAATGTACCTTCACAAGAACGCATGTAAATTAAATTCATAAGAAGCCGTCGTGTAGCTGTCGTTGCAAATGTGTTTGCGCTGTTAAAAGCCTTTCAAGGCCTTTCGAGCCTTTCACATTGTTTGAGAATTGGTAAGAGGTAAAAATTTATTTATTTATTTAAAGTATAAGCAAAGAATGTAAAAATTAAAATTGAGAGAGAAAGAAACTATTTTATTATAATTTTTTCAATTTAATTCCTTTTAAATTTAAAAGGATAACAATATATGTAAAAATTACAAAACAATTTCAGGTATTCATTTTTTCTACATGAGAAATTGCCATTTTTACTCGCAATTTTTTTATCGCAGATTTCTTTTAAAGTAAAATATATAAAAAAATAAAGATATAAAAATTCGATACACTTTATTTCTTGCTAATTTCTCCATGAGAGATTTTAATCTTCTTTTAAAGTTTCGATTTAACTGTAAACGACTTGCAACTGAATCATTCAACATCATATCGCCCTGGGTGTGGATCACATTTTTCATCCGTCAACTAATTATAATGTTCTATAAAACTAAATCAACATATCTGAAGCAAGTTATGTAGTACCATAAGTTTAAAAACAAAAACAAAACTAAACTTTCAAAAAATAGAGAAAACCGTAAAATCTTAACTAAATACTTAAAACTAAAATTTGTTCCCGTAGCTATGTAAATACTTGTACGATACCAAACTCAGATACCATTATAGATAATTTCAACTTATTTATGTAGATGTTTTTACAGTTATTTTTCAAGTTTTTCTTTGTTTCAAAGCGTTTTTATTAAGAAATATTGTTAAGAAATAAAAAGGAACGCCAAAAAATTCATGTTAAACATTTTTTTACTACAATTGAAGTCTAATCAACCTCTTCAATGGTTGGTCCACCAGCTCCGCCAGAACCACCTGAGGCTGCTCCTTGAGGTGGTGGTGGTGGTGCACCGCCCTGATAAAGTCTGGTTATAATTGGATTACAAATTTTCTCCAGCTCCTTCTGCTTGTGCTCAAACTCCTCCTTTTCAGCTTGCTGATTGCCATCCAACCAGGTAATGGTCTCATTACACTTTTGCATAATCGTTTGGCGATCGGATTCCGATATTTTAGATCTGATATTTTCATCGTCTAAAGTCGATTTCATCTGGAAGCAATACGATTCTAGAGCATTTTTACCGTTAATGCGTTCGCGTTGTTTTTCATCTTCGTGACGATAAGATTCGGCCTCGTTGACCATACGCTCAATGTCCTCCTTACTAAGGCGTCCTTTGTCGTTCGTTATGGTGATTTTGTTCTCCTTGCCAGTGGATTTTTCCACTGCAGTTACATTAAGTATGCCGTTAGCGTCAATATCGAAGGTTACCTCGATTTGAGGTACACCACGTGGTGCCGGCGGTATGCCGCTGAGTTCAAACTTGCCCAATATGTTGTTGTCTTTGGTCATGGCACGTTCACCTTCAAAAACCTGTATCAACACGCCTGGCTGGTTGTCCGAGTAGGTGGTAAATACCTGGGTTTGCTTGGTCGGTATAGTGGTATTGCGCTTAATCAGCACCGTCATAACACCGCCGGCGGTTTCTATGCCAAGTGAAAGTGGAGTAACATCCAGCAGTAGCAGATCCTGCACAGCCTCAGACTTGTCACCATGCAAAATGGCGGCCTGTACAGCCGCACCATATGCCACAGCCTCATCTGGATTGATGGATTTATTCAGCTCTTTACCATTGAAAAAGTCCTGCAACAGTTTTTGAACTTTAGGTATACGCGTGGAGCCACCAACCAGCACAATATCATGTATTTGCCCTTTATCCATTTTAGCGTCACGCAAAGCCTTCGCCACCGGTTCCATGGTGCCGCGGAAAAGATCTCCATTAAGCTCTTCAAAGCGCGCACGTGTAATGGAGGTATAGAAATCTATGCCCTCGAACAGCGAATCGATCTCAATGCTAGCTTGTGACGAGGCCGATAAGGTGCGTTTGGCACGCTCGCACGCAGTGCGCAAGCGTCGAAGAGCACGCTTGTTGCTGGTAAGTTCCTTTTTGTACTTGCGTTGAAACTCCTGTACAAAATGATTAACCATACGATTGTCAAAATCTTCACCACCCAAATGAGTATCCCCGGCGGTGGACTTGACTTCGAAGATACCCTCCTCTATGGTAAGTATTGAGACGTCGAAGGTGCCGCCACCTAGATCGAAAATGAGCACATTGCGTTCGGTGCTGCCCTTCTTGTCCAACCCATAGGCAATAGCAGCAGCAGTTGGCTCATTGATGATACGCAATACATTGAGTCCGGCAATGGCACCAGCATCTTTTGTCGCCTGTCGCTGCGAGTCATTAAAGTAAGCGGGTACTGTTATAACGGCATCGTTGACTGTTTTGCCTAGATATGCTTCCGAAATCTCCTTCATCTTGGTCAAAACCATGGATGAGACCTCCTCGGGAAAGAATGACTTCTTCTCACCTTTGTATTCAATGCGTATCTTAGGCTTACCACCATCACTGAAGACTTCAAATGGCCAATGTTTCATATCGCTCTGAACTGTAGCGTCTTCAAATTTGCGCCCAATCAAACGTTTGGCATCTACAAAATTCCAAGAAGAAAAAAAGTAGTTTCAAATTTTTACTTTTAAGTTTAAGTAAAGCTCACACATCATGATCATAAGCAAGAAAACTAGCCATGAACCGAAATCAAACTCAAATGTAGCAGTTTTTTAAGAACCTAGTTTAATTAAAATCGTTTCTTCCAACATAAGAGTACATATAACGGAATATATAACATTGAAAACAAAGTGGTGTGGATGCTTGTGTGGAAATTTTTACATGTGTTTGTACGAACATTACGAAAACAGCTATTATATAGATAACAGTTATTTTCTGATAATTAGCAGACAGGACAAATACAGTTGTAGGCTTTTCTAATTATTAACTGGATGCTGAAATGAAAACATTAGAAAAATAGAAAAATCAGCAAAAAAGTCAAAAAAATTCATAAAGCTATAGAATGTACTTGAAAGTTGGGGAAAGTAAAAATTTTCATCTTCAACTTCCATCCAAACTTATCAGACATCTGATGAATTAAGAGAATATTTGGTTAGTTAGTTTAGTCCAGAGATGGACAATAAGTTTAAGAAAAATTAAAGATACTAGAAGAAGTAGATAAAAGATATAAAAATAATGAGAAATAAACAAATACAGCCTCTTTTTCCTTATTTTATTTTATTAACTCGGTATTGAAATTCTGTTTAAACCTATCCTTGTTTTGATTCCACAAACAAAAAACACAGAAAAGTGGCATTGCTTAAATTCGTTTTGACATACCCGATAATTGTTGTTAAAGCTACTTATCCGTAATTTTTAATATGAGTATTCAAGCATTGATGTTTCTATTGACTTGTCCTATTGACATCCCCGAATTTGGTCTGAAGAGCAGAAAGAGGAGGTTCAAGAGCTTTCAATAATGAACAATCAATGGAAGATAGGTACTGTGCGATGATTTCCGACTTTTTTTTTACACAAAATGGAGGAATTAGACTTGGTTCAATGAGGTTTCACCAAAGCGGTGTCACACGCCACACGGAACACGATACCATGGACCTATTGAGAGGCATGTCTGATGAGAAATTAATTCCACGTTTTGGAGCAGTTCAATAGCCGCCAAGATCATGCGATTTGAAGGACAAGCCAGCCACAATTGGAGCCCTGGCAAACAACATTACAGCTGCCATTGTTGAGATATCGGCCGAAATTCTGGAAAAAGTATACCAAAATTGGAGCTTACGGATGAACCACCTCAGACCTAGCCTCGGGTAACATTTATATGAAATAATCTTTAAAAAGTCAATGACAGACATTGATGTATCGCTCCAAATAAATATTTACTTCACTATTGAAAGTTTTCTGTTTTCTTTTTTCAATTTTCAAAAACTTTTTTCAAACTCTTAAAAATCATTCTTTTTATAGTTCCTTTATATTGAAACATAATTACTGTTAACACTTGCCAAACCGCTCATCAAACGCGTCGTCAAAGATCTTAAATCTTAAAATACACATAAATATGCAATTTAATATCAATTTGACGTTGCGAAACCTCTGTTTTTAAAAGGATTGATGAAAATCAAAATATTTTGAATACTTCTGTTATTTGATCAACGATTTGACAAAAACTTGACAATGTAAACACTCATCAACTTGTCTAAAACAATTTTCATCCGTTCATAAAAGATTGTAACTTGTACGCATCGCGTATAGTTTTAAAGAAGAAGAGAGAATTTTTGGCATAGATTTATAAAAATGTATCGATTATATTGATGAACGAAATTTTATAGTAATAATAATTTGTGTTGTTGTCGTGTTCAAACTGTTTAAGCAAGAGCTAGACGACAATTTGATAGTGCGAACTGTCCTTTATAAAGACGGTAAGAAACCGTTAAAGTTATAAGTTCACTGAACATGACCTCATACGCGCACAAATCTCACACGCGCATACAATTTAAACAATAAAAAAACACCCTCAAACGCAAACACTCATGTCGCTTGTCGTTGACACCTGTCTGAAAAAGCAGAAATCTTTAAAAAAATTTATTTTTCTCATTTTGCATCGTTGCCAAAATATAAGAGTCTCTTGGAAAAGAAGAAAACAATACAATTCCGGTGTAGACTAATTTATGTGATAATCGACAAACATATTTGCAACTTTTCATCTTTTGACGCTCTACATAAATTAGCTACACAACAAGTGTTTCAGGCTTTGTTGGTTGAATTTAAAAATAAATCTAAATATTTGTGTATTTTCTATGCTATATGTTTGTTTATTTTTTTTTTTACTATCGCGCATGTTCTCGACTATTTACGCAAAAGTAATTTTTTATCTTTTCTTTTCGTTTCGTTTTTAAATTAGCAGACAATATTCGTGTAATTGATTCGCGTAGGTTTTAAGCAAGATTATCAATTGAGTTGCTATTTTTAACAGAAGATTTGTTGAGCAAATCATTGATGCTTGTTGATGACGAGAAAAACAAGCAGCTAAATTATTTAAAAATAAATAAAATGCAACAATTTAGAATTGTTGAAATGCTTAACAAAAAAAAAAAAAATAAACAACAAAATTGAGAGCATGACAAATAAACAAATTTGAATCAACAGAAAAAAAAAGTTTTTCTTACAAATAACAGCTATTTTTATGTGATTGATGATGAATGTACGCTTTTCAAGCATGAATGATCGAAATAAATTGATTCAAAGGTTCATGTCATATTGTTATTGCTTATAATTTGACAACTTTTAGAGATAATAAATAATGTTACATTAAAAACCATCTCAAAACTTACCGAAAATGGTATTGTTCGGATTCATGGCAACCTGGTTCTTTGCTGCATCACCAATCAGCCGTTCGGTATCGGTAAAGGCCACATACGAAGGCGTTACCCTATTGCCCTGATCGTTGGCAATGATTTCCACCTTGCCATGCTGAAAGACACCAACACAGGAATATGTGGTCCCAAGATCAATGCCAACCGCCGGTATTTTAGCCATATTCACGTTATGTTTGTTCTTTAATTAGATCCAGGCCAAGGCAGCAGGTTGATAAGTTGCAACATCGTACACAGCCATAGCAAGTTTGTTTCATTTGTGTGCAGCATAAATTACAATATCGATGGTTACATAACAAAATTTTCTTTTAGTAAAAATTTTTATTGGCTTTTAAGAACCAAAAAACTTACAATTTAACTGCTTAAGGCTGTATTTAGAAGGCAAACCGATATAGATAAAGTGATATGATCAGAAAGAGCAAAACAAATGCTAGAATTCGCAAAAATTCGATGGTTTTTTCTCTTTGCAGCTCCACTGCGTCTGCAGTTTGTTTTCCGGTTATTTAAGTTTAAAAGAACCACACAAATTGCTTCAAAAAACGGTTTCAAAAATTTCAATGTATATTCTTAATTTTGTTTAATATTTGAATTTTTTATTATTGTTATTTTTTTTCTTCTCTGTAAATGTTCTGCCAAACTGATGTTTCCACCAACGTTGCTGTGATTCAAATGAAGATCACTCGAAGCGAAAACATATGCCAAACCCTCAAAACAGTGTGTTAAGCACAATTGAAGCGAAAAAATAATACTTTGAAATTATAAATATTTGTTTTTGCTCTTTCATTTTCAATAGCTGCGCAATGTGTCTTGCAAGGGCCTATGTGTGATAGAGAGCGCGAAAGCTGCCAAAAGTTAATGAATAATTAACGAGTAATTTAAGCAATACGAAAGCGGAATTGAAACATAATTTTATAATTTTACAAATACAGTTTTTTGAGTTGCGGTTCATAAAGAAGAAAACAGTTTTGGTTAATATTCAAAAGTGAATATATTTATTGATAAACAAGTTCTGTGAGTTGAACTATTCGTTACATTAATTCTAAACTTTCACGGTTGCATGAAACGCTAGATATTTGAAATGATGAGAAATTTTAAATCACGGTTGTAAGAAACGCTAGAAATTTGAAATTATGAGAATTTACGGAAAATATAACTTTCGCCTTAATGCATCTGTTGATTGAGAATTAATATGTAATATATTTTCGAAAAATGTCTAATAAATTCAATGAAATCACTTAAAAATATAGAAAATAAACTATTATAAATTTATATTAATTTATCAGTTGCAAAATTTATTTTACTGATGTTAATTATGACATTTTTTCATATATAAACATTAAATGTTAAATAATTTTCAATCTACATTTTATTATTCGAATAGTTTCAATGGAAACACGTGCATAATAGCGTATTCTTTATAATTATTGTTATATTTTTGCTAAATTATCATTTCAATTTTTTAGCTGCAACCGTGATTCCTCAAAGTTAATATTTTCTCAGTGCTTCCTGAGAACCAAACTTATAGTCTTAAGGTTTCCAAACTTGATTTAAACCAACAGCAAACTTGAAATTATGTGTAGTTAAAAAAAAAACAAGGTGGTAGTCTTTACCTTTACCATATCGAATGAACTTTTGTGAATGTATCCCGAACTTTTTAAAAAAAATTGATTATGGAAGCTTCAACTTTTGTATGATATATGATTTTTTTACGCTTTTCAATATCATAATGGATCCACTTTTCATCGCCAGTGATAATTTGATGCAAAAACCTTTCCGATTTTGTGTTGAAGTACCAGTTCCCCGGTCGTCTTTCGACGTCTCACGGCTTCAAATCGTATGGCACACAATTTCTCTGCTTTTTGAACATTCCTAATGCTTTCACGCACCTGCAGATGGTTGCCCGATCAACTCTGACCGAATTTACAAATTGCTTTGGCGTTTAAGACGGGCCTTCATCGTGTAATGTCTCCAAATCTTCATATTCGAACTTTTTCGGCTGGCCTGTACGTTCTTTGTCATGGATGTCAAAACCAAAACTTCTGAAATGCGCCAACAAACTCTACTGACATGTTCAAATCAACGGAAAATATTCAGTGTATACTTCGAAAAGCAAGCGATGTGAGGACAAATACCTAAAATTTTGCCGTAGTAACAAGGACTAGAGTTTATTTTTCTTAAGGGGGTCTTCTCATTGAGCAACTTTTTTTTCGACTTTTTTTTGCATTTATTTATAGCTTGGGTAGTTGTGAATATGATACAGCCTTTTTTGTGAAGCAAGGTCTTCGTCAAAATGAGCTATTTTTTTTCGCTTCAAACTTTAAACGCGTTTATCTCGAAACCACGTTTTTCGAACTGGCGGCCATGATATCTCCAGTTCAACTGAACCGATTTTCATGAAACAAACTGTAATCGACGCAGAATTGTCACCATTCTCGGGTGAACCTCGACCATAATTTTAAAAAAATTTTTACTATTTTTTTTTACACTAAACTACAAAAAAAAGCCCGAAATTGAATTTTTTTTTAAATGGCCGCCATTTTGTCAAAAAAAAATCACAAAATTAAGCTTGAGATTCACCCGAGAATTACATCTATACTGATTATAACCCCGTTCTTTTTTTTCATTTCAGACGCTCCGGAGATCCGGAATCGTGGCCGCCGTGACGACACCTTCTTTTTCACCACCAACTTGAGGCAAAAAAAATTTTTTTATTTGCTTTGAAACTTTTGTAATACAATAAATAAAAAAAGTTTTATATTATTCTTTGCGTTTTCAAATAAGAATTTTTTAAAAAGGGTCCAAAAAACGGGTTTTGAATGAGAAGACCGCCTTAAGGGTGGGGTAGAGTTTTTTCGGTCCAAAAAGGATTTATTTTAAAAAAATTCAGGAATATTTAAAAAATGTTGGTACAAAATTATAAAAAAAATAAAAATATATTGCCCGATAGTGCTTCGGATAACAAATGTCACTTAAGAGTTATTTGCATGTAGAATATGATGTTCAAAATGTTACTTAAGAGTTATATGTATGTAGAATATATGTAAAAACGATCGGTTCAGTAGTTTTTTCGAAATCATTGTCACCGAATTTAAAAATTACATGTTTGTGAAAAATCGATTTAAAGTTATGCTCACTGGCATAACTGAGTTGAAGCAACAGTCCTGAGTTGACCTCAAAGTTACATACATTTTTGAGATGTTATTCATTTAAAATAAAAAATTAAAAAAATATTTAAACTTTACCCCACCTTTAAAGGTTTTCTATTTTGCATTATGCAATGTATTACCACCGAACATCGTGTTAAAATTGTAACGAAAAGATTATGGTTATGTTAATCGCCATACTGATCGAGCACTTTGCAATATAGTGACGAAATTTGAACAAATTGGATCGGCCACAGATATTAAGAGGCTTTTGCATCATCGTTATGTATACTTCACCGAAGATATTGCTGTTTTTAGAAAAAGTGTGGCTTAGGAACCAATTAATGCTCTGCAATTTTGCTTGTTTTACGGCTCTTTAACCAATATTATTTCTGCCTAATATAGAATATATATATGTAGATGATATATTGTTTGAACAAGATGGAACCATAAATCACACAAAAGCATCCATTAGTGCTTTATTGCAACAGAAATTTCCAGGACGACTTTTTTCGAAATTTGGCGATATCAATTAGCGCTTGAAATCGTGCGATGTCATTCCTCAAGTTATTTCAGAGTTTTGCACAAAATCATCGAATATTACCTCAAATAGATTGAGCCTAGCAAAAACAGCCGAAGAAATGAATGATATTGCATTTCATGTACAATGGCAAAATATAAATATTATATCGAAAAGAAGGTACATTATTTAAAAATGTGCGTTATTTTGTTAACATTTTTTCCAAAGTAGAAATTTGATAACCCTGTATATAATAAATATTTTTTTATAAAAAAAAGAATTATCACTTTCAATGCTTGAAAGCATCAAAATTGATGGATATAAAATTCTACATGGCTTCTTCAATGAGAAGTTAGAAGGTTTTTTTACAAAATAACAGAAAAAAATTAAAATTTCTCAATTTGGACAGAAAAAATATGCAAGTTCGAAAAATTGTATACATGTTAATATTAGCGAACGCATTAAGCTTGCGAACGCATTATTGCAAAATATTCATTTACGAAGAAATGATCTCGCCTTGAACGAGCCCATGACAGTTGTAAGGAGTTGCCAGACAATTTAATTATATGAATAACGTTTATGTTTTAGTCCCATTGAAACAATCGAATGTAAAACTGTCTGATTCAATACAGCTTAGCACGAGAATATTACAATAATAGTGAAACAAATTAAAATTTAGCTAGTTAAAATGTAATTAGTTCCATAAAACTTTTTCTAAAAAAAATCGGTATTGAAATACATTTTTCACCTGTCAGCACAAAATTCAATACTCCGTAAAATCTGGCAGCACGTAATTATTTTTATACATCACCCGGCCGCGAAAAGAAAGAGGAAGACGTTTTGCTTGCTGCTCTCTTGCTTGTTCACTAATTGACAAAATGTATTAAGCACAATTTACGTTTTTAATTAAGCTAATTATGTATAAAACTAGTCCAAGCAACTAAACTATTAAACCAAACCAAAAAAATTAAGTCAATCTAATTGGAAAAATGGTAAGTTAAAGAAAATTGCAAAAAATAATGGAGCACCAGTTATTAAGGTGTCAAAAGTTGTCATCACGTTCTTGGCAAGGCCGAGTTGTATAATTATTAATAACTTTTCCAAAAATAGCTGTAGCGCTTTGATTCCACTGCAGCAGCAGCAGCACAGCAGCAGCGAGGCATGCTTGCAGTCTGCTTTAAACTCTAAATAATATTATTATTTTTTTTTATTTGTTTTGGCAGGCAGTACTTGGCGCGCAGCTGGTTTTAACGCTAGTCATGGTCAGCATAATACAGAAACTGAATCCACACTTTTCATTTGCCAAATGGATACTCTGTTCCACGGGACTTTTTCGTTACCTGCATCCGACGGATGATGAGCTGCGCGCTAAAGCTGGCGTGCCCAAAGAGCGTCCTAGTAAAAATGGAGGCAGTGGTAAAAATAAATATCCTGTCGAAAAGAATGCAGGACAATTTCACATACCACGCAGTATTGAGTTGCAGCTGGAAACGTTGACAGTGGAAGAACGTGATGTTGTGCATTTGAGATATTTTACCGAGTATCAATGGTTGCTGGATTTTAGCATATATGCGGGCTTTGTTTATGTTTTTTCCGAGGTAAGCTTTAAATACAAGCATGATGAAAATATCTGCTGTTTAATCTTAAATCTCTTGCAGGTTTTCCATTTTTACTTTCCTCTTAAAAACGAAATCAACTTGAGCATGGTTTGGTGCCTTCTAGTTGTATTCTTTGCAATGTGCGTATTTTTGTTTGTCCTTTTATGAGTCATAATTTTAATAAGTTTGTCTTATTTGTGTTTTCAGCAAACTGTTGTCTTCCCTTACAGTGCTTTATTTTCAAAGCGAAGAATCAATTGGTGAACGTTCCATGGTAATAGTGGCCTGTCTTGTTTATTTGCTCATTGCCATGATTGTGCTTATAATTGATGAGCGCATCTTGGAGACAGGACTAGAGGAAGCTTATGCCAGCTTTAATGAGAGTGCTTCCAAGTTTCTAACAGATCAAGGACTGCCATCATCGTGCGTATAAGAGTTATTTTAATGAGCAATCAATTTTTAATAATTTTTTTGGTACTCAATATAGCGGCCCAGCCTCTAAAATTGTTGTCAAGTTTTTCATGGCCTTGGCTTGCGGCGTTTTGGGTGCTCTTTTTACCTTTCCCGGTTTGCGTATGTCTAAAATGCACTGGGATTCATTGAAATATTGCAAAGGCAGTCGCGTTATGCAGCTTTTATTAAATCTAAGTTTTATTTTGCCATTTGTATTGGTTGTTTTGTGGATACGTCCCGTCAGTCGTGACTATTTGACGGTGCGCATTTTTGATGGCATGGACAAGCCGCTGTAAGTTAGATTAGTGGCTTGAAAATGGTTTTTAATTAATTATACATTGTTTTTGTTTTCGTTTTCTTAAGATTGAAGGCGCACATATTTGAAACACTTCGTTTATTGCTGGTTGTTCTGGTGGTACTACTGCGTTTTGCTTTACTACCTGTTTATTTGCAATCTTATCTGAATATAGCACACGACAGAATAATTGAACTACGCAAAGAGGCGGGTCGAATAACAAATATTGAGTATCAGAAAAAGGTAAGCAGCAACAAGTTTTTGTTAAATTTATTTATTCCTCTTTTTTTCTGGATAATGATTGAAAAACATGAACAACTTAATTGACGAAAACGAGGGAATAATATCATGCCAACATATACTACGCTTCCGGAAGTGCTTGCAATATATCTCGAAGGCTCTGGCCAGAACTAAACGAGAACACAACTAAGATAACTTCTTCCATGTGCTCTTGGCATGATGGTAAATCTGGGTGCTGAAGGGAATCCTAACAGTTCACTGTCCTATCGGTGTGATGGTCGACAGGATTGGCATTACAGCACCGGACTTTTGTCGAAGCTGTATTAATCCAGAAAAAACTGAAACAATCACCCATCTTCTGTGTGAATGCCTAAATCTACACAATAGTCAACTCCGATATACAGGAAAATAATTTTTTCAAAGATTTGGAGGAGCTAGTGAACACAGCATTGTTTAACATATAGAAGTTAACCAAGAGCGCAGGAAGGCCCGATTTGCGGACCTCATAGCATTTTTGTTTCCTTTCCTCCAAAAAAACTGCAGCTGAGTCTCAGCCATTGCTTGTGGAAGCATACGGAAATCATGCTCTCTCTGAAAAAACTTGTAGAAAATGATTTCGACGGTTTTAAAAAGGCGATTTTGATGTCCAAAATGAAGAACATGGAAAGTCTCAAAAACAGTTTGAAGTTGCCGATTTGGAAGCATTGCTGGCTGAGATCGATGCAAAAAAGCAACAAAACTCGCAGAGAAGCTAGGCGTAACTTAACAAGGCATTTCTCTATGCTAACGAGAGATGGCAAGGTCGTAAGATGGGTACCGCATGAATCGAATGACAAGCGGATGGAGATGGAAATCCAAATGCGAAATATTGGACCTTATCAGTGTGGCTTCGACCAAATCATTATGATCCAACAAATCTTGGAAAATACCCTCGAAAAACCAACCGACATGTACCATCTTTTTGTCAATTTCAAAGCCTATTTCGACAGTCCAATACGAGTCATCCATAATCCATCATATCTGAATTTGGTTTTTTTGCAAAGCTAATACGTTTTAGCAGAATGACACCGAGCAACACCAGCAGCGCAGTGAAAATCGAGAAGGAACTCTACCCTCCGTTCGATATCAAGCGAGATTTCAGATAAGGTGATTCCTTATCGTTCGCCTTTTTTAATATAGTTATGGAGAAGATCATCCGATCTGCTGACTTGAGACGCAGCGGAACAATTTTCTATAAGTGTTACGCTGCTAGCGTATGCTGATGATATTGACATCATTGGCCATAATACGCGTGAAGTCAGTGCTGTTGAACTGGTTTTTTTTTCTAGCTATAAACATCGTCCTTTATAAATGTTGCTATTTACATAATTTTTGTATTTTTTTCTTTTAGATATCATCGATATTCTATTATTTATGTGTTGTGACGTTGCAATTTGCTGCTCCACTGATACTTTGTTTGTTCCTTACGCTAATGTACAAAAGTTTGGGCGGCTTCAGCTGGTCTGGTCTCGCAGCAGACCCAGTTTTGCACAATGAATGTGCAGCTGATGCAAATTCTGCTCTAACACTTACCCACATTGCTGATTTTATGGAAGGCAGTGGTGCTGTTGAACTCACGGAACAGGACCTCGAGCACTCCGAGGCGGAATTTAATATTCTAGAATCAGCGCAGTCATTACAGGCTTCTTTCAGCAGCTTAAAAAATGTTAGTTTGAAATTAATGTGTTTAATAAGTATACTAAAAATTGTATGTTTTTTAAGGTATTCTCAACTGATGTCTATAAAGGTTTCCTGGGCTTTGCTACTTGGTGGAGCTATTTTACGCTCTTTGCCACCTCTGCGCTGGGCATTGTATATCAGTCATACTTCAACAAAACATAAACGCAAGCAATATAAAACAATAGCAAATAATATAACAATTACAATTAAGTCGAAAGCAATTTTTTAACAAAAAAAGAAAAAAGAGAAGCCCAATAACCAAAAGTAGTTAGCAATTGATTAGGACAATTTAAGCATTAAACTAACTTAATTTATTTTGAATAATTGTTAAATTGTATGTAATTTTTAGCAATTTTTGCTTGTATAGTAAAATTTATTAAGTTTGTTTTTGTTTTTATTTTATTAATGTTTACTTTTGTCATACACATTATTGTATATTTTGGTTATTATTTTAATGATGAGAACAAAAATACAATTAAATATATAAAAACACAAAATATGATAAATACTTTATAAATGCTTAAGTTTAAATAGATGAAATTTTATTGGAATTTAATTGTAAGTTTATAAATACTAATTAATTCTCTAGGTTATGCATTGGGTTTTGCATGCATTCATATCATGGGTTCCTGCTTATAGACAGCATGATAGGCGTTGCGTATTAAAACGTACGGAAAGCAAGACTCTAGCAGATCCATTGTAAGAAACGGCGACTGCTTGACAATCTCATCGAGCAGTAAGTAGATAGATTCGCGGTTTCGCGTAGCCTCCTTGTCGGATTCCTGACCCAAACGCAGCAATGAAGAACTGGCTAAGGCCAAAAACTCCTTCATGCGATCCTCAATATCATTCTGACCACAAATGGTAAAAAGTGCACCAAAAATATTATTTATAGCCGCTGCCATGCAGTGTGTATTATTGGAGTGACCATCAATGGAGGCGCGATAGAATGAGTTCTCATTACGTGCCAATTTTGGAATGGAGACAGCAACAAACACCATCAAGAGACAGGCAATTAAATGCTCACCCTCATCGAATTCGGGTTTTTTTGATTTGAGCGTTGTGGCCAGCGTGGGATCAACTTTGCACATTAGTCCAGCAGCTGAGGCCATTTCGGAGGCCACACGTATTTGATCACCACCCGGTAGATGTTCTTGAAAATCTTTGACCGAGCTAAGCAAGAATGGTATGCGTTTCTCTAAAACATCGACCAGAGCCTCGTGCACAAGATTGCGGAAGCAGAGTATGACGCCTATGATGGACATGCGTTGCAGCACACGATCAACATCCTGCAGCCGCTTAAACTGTTCCTTCATTACCTCGGGCTTGTCAAAACTGGTCCGTAGAGTAATCAAGACTTCTTTGTTGGTGCCAACAAGTGTTTTAAGCTCTTGCACCTGATTCGCTATGTGCCACATGAGCGTTTCATTGAGCGTCTTAATGCCATAGGGACCCACAAGTTCAGCGAGCGCGCGTAGCTCATTTAAGTCCGAAAATTCTTGCGGATTAAAGGGCACCCAACCCTCAGGCGAGATGGGCACAAAAGCTTTTTGATTCATGGAGAAGACTATGTTTCCTGCCGAAACGCGACGCAGCAGCACTTCGCTGTACCTGCAAATAAGAGAGCACAATTA
The DNA here is from genome assembly GCA_958299015.1 of Tetanocera ferruginea. Classification (NCBI taxonomy): domain Eukaryota; kingdom Metazoa; phylum Arthropoda; class Insecta; order Diptera; family Sciomyzidae; genus Tetanocera; species Tetanocera ferruginea. The sequence continues at coordinate 12,993,201 of OY282644.1, forward strand.
TTTTTCATGCATTTTAAGATTTATAGACTCAACCATCATACCATGTATTGTAGAGCGCTGCAATGGTTTTTTCGCCGTGCGAGTCTAAAGCTTGCGTCTGCTGCAACAGACAGTTGTTAAAGACACGCGTTATATCAATGTGCACATAATTCTCCACCGTCTGCAGCACGTTCATGTAGGCGCGCACCGATGCCAGCAGCTCAGAGGGTTTAGCTATCTCCATGGTATCCTGACTGAACATAACCATGCCAACAAGATCGCGTGAGAAACGATGTTCTAAATTCTGACACAGATACTCGCGCGGAGCAAAGGCAAACTCCCACACATTGACCGTGGGACAATAGTTGATGGCAAAGCATAACTCAGTCAATGCCATATGCAGCTTATCCATGGTGGTCAGATCTTCTCGCGTCTTGCGATAAGATTCATCACCAGGTTTGCGTATGTCATCAAATTGTTTCTTGGATTTGTCTTTCTTTTTGCGCGCATATTGTACGGAAACAATTTTGGCGCAATGTTTGGGCAACAAAGCATCAGCCATGGTGCACTGTTCATCGCAAATGGTTGTTATGATATTCTTAGCCTCCCTGGCCATTTCTTCCAAGAATATATTTACCACACTCAGTGAACGCTCGCGTATATGATGACGCTCTTCGGGACACATTTCGTGAGTGCAATTTTGAAAGTGGCTGCATATCAGGGGGAATGCAATGATAAAGCGATTTTGTGCCGGAAACTCTAGACACATGTGAAACTGGTCATCAAACATTTTGCTGTAGAAACAAAAAATGCTTAAATCTGATGTTTCCACAAGAATCTCATCTAGATTGTCTACAACGCGTGTATGGAAGACCATGGAATCAAGTAGACGCGCCAAGTCGATGTGTTCGGCAATGCGCATGGCGGCCTTGCCCACACTCATGTAGGTCTGAAGACGAAACCAGTCCAGACGAAAAGCGCGAAAGTCGAATAACTCATTTTCCTCCACCTGCTTGACGCTTAAATTCGAGGCAGTGTTGTAGAGAGCCGACAGTATAACGCTCTCATCTTCAGGGCATACTTGGAGGCTCTGCATGCGTATGTTTAGATCTGTGGAATCGAAACCGGACAAATATTGCACATAATAGCGTTGCATAACTTGGCTGTACTTGCGCACGAGAGCGCGCAATTCCTCCATGTGAAACAAAAGCTCCGGCAGCTGACGATCGACGAGATCCTCGTTGCTCTTACCTGTGAATACGAAAGAAGTATAAGGATCAAAGAAGAGATAATATTTTATTGTAGAATGGCGATAATAGAATTATAATAAGAATGTGTGTTGATGTTAAATACTTTGGGGGCAGAACTTGGGACCAGACATGGCACGAATATTTTTTGATTTAATTTAATGGCAACTAAAATAAGAAACTATATAAAAAATTTTCGAGTTGGTGGCTTGGTTTTGAATTCGAACAACCAATTGAACTGACATGAGCTTTCAATGTCTGCTTGGTAACGTATTTTTCGCCTAACAATCATTTCTTCATAAAAGCTACCGAATATCATTAAAATTGAGCTGGTTTAGTTCTTATTGTTTAAAACTAAATAGATAAGAATGCTTATGGAGTAACTTTAGCTCACCTTTATTCTTCAGTAGCGGTGGATTATCATTGTGCCGCAGCAGCCACAATATTTCGTCACGTGCCAGACACAAGCCAATAAATATAAATATTGCCTTGGGTCCCAGTAGTCCGGGTTGATCGGTCATTATCAAAGCCAACTCCTTCAAAGCAGTGCGCAGAAACTTGCGTCGCTCACGATGCATAAGAGCAGCGCGTTGCACTGCATTTGTGTATGCTTCCTTGACCTCGGCGATGCGCTTGCTATATCCCTTAATGCTGTCGAAGGTATTTTGGATGTATTGATGAATCTGCAAAACCTCATCACGGAACAAAGCAACCACCCAGCTCGACTCTAGAGCAGACAACCATATCTTGTTCACTTCCGGGTACTGGGCTAGCATCTGATGATTCAGCAGCAGACCAAATATAATCCAGCGATCCATAGACTCTAGCGATATGTACTCGCACGACATGGTGTCGGTGCGCACAGCCTTCAACAGTATAGCCGGATTGCCGACCAAACTTAGTTTTTGCATTTCACGCCATTTGTCGGCGGGCAGATTACGCAGCGGATAGATTTGTGTTAGCGAACGCAAGGCATTTGTCAATAAACGCTGATGTGGTATGAACTCCTCCGAAAGCTTTCTCAAAGGCACTTCGTAGTCAAGAATCATTTGACCTAACCTTGGAAAACCCGGATCAGACTGACTGTTCTGCAACTCGTGTGCTGCATTATAAAGACCCAAAACGGCTTTGCGATCCTCAACGCGTGACAGCACTATCATGAGTGATACGTAGGTTACCACCAAATCCAGATAGTTTTTAGTTAGCTCAAAGTTAAGCGTTATGTCGAGATGTATTTGGCAAGCATCCATGGTTGTAAGCAACTCACACACATTATCCTTAAAGTCCAACAAATCCACAAAAGTATGATAGTAAAGCGACAACGATTTAATAATCTCTGCCTTAATATTGATTATAGCATTCAAGCCCTTAACATCGATATTGGGAAAACGCTTTACAATAAATTTAATAGATGATTCCAATGATTTCTCAGACAGAAAACCCGGTTTGGATTTTGTATCGCCGCAGGCTTTCTTTATATTATAGATCCGTGTCAGTATGCCAACACCGCGATCATTTAATATAATTAATTTTTCAGCAATTTTCTGCTGATTGGGATAAATCGGACGCGCCATCATTTGAACGGTTTAATCGAGGTTGCGCTATGGTAGCAGCAGCCCCAGAAGTTTTGATGTCTCACAGCAGCCCCGCCTATAAATTAAAAAACAGCAACTCTTTTTTAATGCCTACACAGACACCAAACTTCAACTTTTTTTGCAATAATTTCAAAACTATTTAATTAAATTAAATTTGTCAGCTTTAAATTATGCTGTTTTGTTTATTTTTCACTTATTTCTTTGATAAATTGTACGAAATTAAGCACAAAAACAAGCAATTATACAGAATTTTAGACCGTCAGTGAGAAAGAAAAACACGTAGAGATGACAGCTCAGCGTATTAAGCGTTGTAGTTATCGATGGATCGATTATTTGAAAAGCAAGACGCGTTCGCTTTGTAATCTTGTGAAATCAAAAAATTTCGAATGTCGTCTTTTTCGGTAAGTTTTCAACAATTGAAAAAAATATCAGTTTATTTTTTTTAGTTAATATAACGGCACGATTACGATTTCCTGGGCGCCGCGATTTGAAAGTGTTTTTTTTTGTTTAAAACAACAAAAAAATAGGTTTGGTCGAACAAAATATCGATATCTCATCTTGTTATCGAGTGATCGATTTTTTAAAATTGTTTACTTGTTACAAGATCTGTTGAAATAAACATCTATATCTTGTCCAATATCCAATAGATTTTATGTATTGATACGTTGTTGGAAAGACAATTAAATTATCTGTTAGAAAAAATAAAAAAAAAAGTTCATTTCGGCAAGATGTAGAATTTTAAAGAGATTTTATATTATATTTTCTTTTTACTACTGATAAAACCGTTATTTTCTCAAAAATTTGCACTATTAATATGCTTAAAATCTACTTTATTTTTAAAGCCTGATACCTTAGCTTTCATTTGGTATTCAATAGTTAAAAGATTTTTTTTAAATAAACACTATATTCGATATATATGTTATATAGAATATACAAACAAAATTTTTTGGAATAAATACACTTAAGGTGGCAAACCCAAAGATTTCTTTTTATATTTTTTTTTTATATGTATTTGGACTTGCGTACTCCAAAAAATATATAAAAAACCCGTTTACAAAAGCTTTAGGATATAAAATTCGTGAAATTGTGGAAAAAGTACCTTTTTACTGCCAAAATTTACTACCAAGCTTGTTTTTAACTTTTCGTACAAGGGAAAACCACGTTTATCTAAATATAAATATTATTTTAATTAGATATTAATAATATAAATCTAATGAAAACCTTCAATAGAAATCTTCGCATTGTTCTTCTTCATTCTCTTCTTCCTAAGATTCTATCTCCTCCTGGGTAGAACTCGCTGACGTTTTTCGGGAACAACATGCTACAAATTAATACAATAAATGAATTTTTTGGAAAATAGTCGCATAAATGACAATTGACCGTGACTACATTTGCATTTATTAATGGTATAAGCGAAGATCAACTATTGGATTTAATAAAACCAAAATTGATCAACTTAAAGTTGCGAATTTTTTTCATTGTTTGGAAAATCCTATAACTTCACATAAATATTACAGTAACAATGTTTCATTAAGGCATTTGCTTATTGCAATGGTGATATAAGGAAATATGTAGTAAGAAAGCACAACAACTATTGTAAATATGCTTAAAAGAATAACATTCTGTACAAGGGCAAATCAATTCATCGTCAAAAAACACCATAACAAAATAATAAGGTCATATAAATTATATACCAAGTGAAAGATAAATTTTCAGGCTTCTATAATTTACTTTCTATAATTCATAGTAATAACGGCAGTTTTTGATAAAATAACGGTTAAATGTAAGCAATTATTTTACTTTTGCACTCAAACAGTTGTAAAATATGAAATAATAAACGGTTTTGATTAATTATACATTTTTCTAAAAGCTTATTATAATGTCTTAAAAATAGTACTATTACCATTAATATCGGTTTAATAATAAGAAAAATATAGCCAGTTTTCTAAGAAGACCTTATAAAAAGAAAATTATTTTAAAAAATCGATAACTCGAAAACTAATTGATAAATCGATTTTTCCTTCGGCAATTCTTATTTTTATTTAAAGTACTTCACGAATCCATTGTCAGATCGCGGTGCCCAGGAAATCGTAATCTCCCCAATATAACAAGTTATTCTTTATTTCTGAATTGTAAATATCGATTTCAAAGTAATCAAATTATTTATAAATGTATTGCACTAGCAATGATTTGGTCATCAACCCCTAGATAACAAAAAAGAGCACACAAGTCTCTATAGGGGGGATATTGTTTTCTTTATTTTTGTTAAATGTCAACGAAGAAGAAAACAAAACTGCTGACTGAGCTGCGAGAGCCCCTTTTTAGTGCATGTTGGGGGTGGTTTTAACATAATAAACAGACAAAATTAACAAAACTTACCTGAGAGTCCAAAGAGAGCTTATAAGTTTTCATTATTGCCAGCTGTAATAATAATATATGCTTAAAACTAAAATATTTAATTTATTTATTTCAATAAATTTTTGTTTATTTGTCACATTTTTGTCAATATTTTGACACACAAACGTTTTGTGCCCAGATGAGAGTAAAAATTGTAAAATTGCTTTATAAAGTGTTTTTGAAGTTTTATCATATATGAATCCTTTATAAGAGATTTTCATCGTTATTGGACGTTTATGAATTATGGTTTTGATACTTTTCTTTTAAAGACTTTATAAGAGGCTCATAAATTTTACGAATACAGCCGAAAATATATTTATTTTGGAAATTTTTTTCTATGTAACTCTTATTCGGAACGCTACTCTTATATTACGTGCTTGGCACAGTGTAATCATACGCACCCCAGCGACAAAAAACCGTCAGAAGAAATGTGGTTTCAATTAGAAACCATATTTCAAAATGTTTATCTTGTAATATAAACAATTTAATTTGGACTCCATATTGTGCAAATGAAAAATATATATTGACAACAATTAAAAAAGGATTTGTACCCCCTGAAGCTTTTTTATATCTCGATAGCAAGGGATATCTTCGGTCGCAGGGAGGTGTACCAATATTCTATCATATGTGTAGACGTGCAAATGATAAAAGTATTCAATGCTACCTAATAATACATAAAGTTAGTATATTTGAAACATGTATTTCTGAAGAAGATTTAAAAATAAAAGCAAACATGAAAATGGAAAAATATTGGTGGCTTAAATAGTCTTTATTTCTGTTTTATTCTTAAATTAAAGTTATTTTTATCTTTTAAGTATTTGTATTTATAAAGTTTTTATAATTTTTCCTTACATTTAATGATCAACGGGAAACATTTAAAAAATTATGTAAATATTCTTTTAAAAAAAGAGTGGAAAGTTGTTATTATAATATTCTTGAGAGGTCGACTATGAAACCTAGGTTAAGTTATCATTATTTATAACTATTTGTTTATTTATAATAAGAAACTTTTCATTATTTGTATACAAATAAACATTAAAAAAAAACCAATACTTTTCGATTTAGAGTGCAAGCCGTTTCAAAAAAATGTAATTTCTAGAAAAACGCGTTTGAAAAGACAGGCAGTCCCATTCACAGAACGTTTACTACTCATATCAACTTAGTATCTCTTAAACGGCCTTTTCTGCCTTAATAGCTTGGTTGCGAAATTTTTGTTACACATTCTGAATATGTTTTCCTAAACAATAAAAAAAATTTGAAAATTTTTCAAAAATCTTGAAACTGTCTTAATTGGCATAGAAAACGCATACAAAAGAGAGAAATTTTCTCTTCTATCGTGGAGAAACGAGAAGAAATTTTCTCTTCTATCGTGGAGAGCTTTCAAGATAATAACTTGAAATTTTTATCTAATATGAAGCGTGGTATTAAAAATAATTCTGAGTCATTGGATGATGAGCTGTCCACGAATGGTAATTTAATTGTACTCCATGAAGCAAGCAAGCGTTGTAGGACTTCAAGTTACCATGAAGCTTTAGGCCGCGTTCATAGTGGAAGCTGAAGCTGGCTAAGCTTTTTCAAGCGATATCATGACGCTTTTTCTTGCTGTTGCTGTTCATAGTGCGCGCTTTTTTTCGCGCTTTTGGATACTTTTTCTTGCTGTTGCTGTTCATAGTGCGAGCTTTTTTTCGCGCTTTTAGATCAGGCATGCGCAAAAGGCCGCCCATGGGCGGATAGCTTTCACATGCATACGACAGCTTTCAGTCAAAAAAGCTTTGTAGTCGACACTCGAACTGTTACACTGAATATTTATTCACATTCAAGCTATCACAGCACACGATCAGTCGCTGTGCGAACTTCATGCTGTAAGGTTGCGGTCGCTTGCTCCTGCGTTGCCTTATTAAAAACGACAAACAACCATTCATACGCATGAATATGCGTTTGTTTATTGCATTTGTTTGTCTGTAATAATTTTTTTTTTTATAGATAGGGATTTAATTAATTCGTAGAATTTTACTTAATTTTTAAACGAAGATTGTAGTATTAAATATGTCAACGCAGTTGCAAGCGACCGCAACCCTTCAGCATGAAGTTCGCACAGCGACTGAAATTATGTTGGGATTGTTGCAATGAACAAACTCGTGCTTTTCGTTCAGTGTTAACTTGAAAAACAAAAGCTTTGCAATACAAACACAAAACTTTGTATGTATTAGTTTGCGCACCCCTGTTTTAGATACTTTTTCTTGCTGTTGCTGTTCATAGTGCGCGCTTTTTGCATGCGCTTGGCTTATGTTTTGTTTGAATTATTTCTTGTTATTTGGAAAGTTAATGCATATTTTGAAGTTCATCACAAAAATATTCAAAGAATAGATAAAAAACAACGAAGATAACGGCGAAATAGCTCAAAAGCAAAAAGTGCAGAAAAAGTTGGAAACCTATCCTCCACAAAGCAACAAATAAAATATTTTGTCTATATTCTACGCACAAAATAAAGATCAATAACATAAGATCACAACAACAAAAAATGCATTCAAAGGAAATTGAAAACGTGCAACTCACACACATACCAAGAAATGATACAAGAATGAAGTAAGCATCTGAAGAAGAAAAAGCGTCGATAATTAGCGATGCCCACAAAAAATTACCAACAACAAAACGAATCTAAACAACAACACGCATTGAGACAAAGTCGAAATAGCGCACGATTTCATATATTGCGCATCGCATATGTTGAATTTACTAACAACAAAAGGACATACAAACAACAACATGCAATGCTAGCAGCGCCTGCGATCATCTTGACATTGTTAAAAAGACAAAAACAACAACACGTATCAACCGATAATGCAAAAATAAAACTAAAGCGCTGGGCATTGCTGCCGAAAAGTACAAAAACAAAATCAGTGCGGCAAAACATAAACAAGAAATAAAAAAAAACAGCCAAGAAAAGTGTTAAAAAGTATGAATATAACCTACATCACAAAGCGTACGTTCGAAATGAAACAAAAAACCAAAACTGTGTACACAAACGAGATACCAAAGCATAAGTACGACATGAAACAAAAAATCAACACCGTGTGCCCAAGTGAGATAGAAGAAAAAAGTATCAAAAAGCCTCAAAAATGGCGTAACCTTGAATTTAAGCTTGCACTATGAACACTTTGCGCTTTTTCCATATGATTGTACACAAAGCGTTTTCAGCAGCTGTAAAAAGTTTCAGCTTCAGCTTCCACTATGAACGCGGCCTTATATCGGAAATAATTGTAACCACAAATTAGCGCTTCAATGAGCTGTTACTGTTCTAGGGCAGAAGTAGGGCACCTACACTGAGCTAAAAAATAACGTAGAATCAAAAAAAACCACTTCGATTCAAATATTTTTCGGAACAATTTGGCACCAAACACGAAAATATTCAATTCAAAGTGTTTCCACTTCGAAAAAAATATCCAGTTTGATGTTGTTTCCACTTTAAACTAAGGTATAACACACTTTGAAATGAAAAGTATTTCACTTTAATTTAACGTGGATTTAGATTTAATTCAAAGCGGAATCCTATTCAATTTAAATACTTGCCTCTTTATTTTAAATACGCTTTAGCTTTGAAATAAATTATTTCATACTTTGATTCCACATTGTTACATTAATAAATCAAAGTGATTACCACTTTGAATCAAATCTTCAACATTTTTGATATTAACATACAAATAAGTAAAAAAATATTATTTTTGAGAAATTTTCTTTTATTGAATTATATGAAAACATTTCATAGAATACTTAAATTAATTAATTATTTAGCGAACCTAGAATAAGTTAATTTAAATAAGTATTTTAAAAGTATGTTGATTATATGATATCAAGTTCCAAACAATATATGTGTACCTTAAAATAAATATAATAAAAAGGAAAATTATTTCTTGCTTCCTCGATACAAATAACATCTCTTTAAATTCTGCCCTGAGTCCAATGTTATCGCTTACTTCTTTATTGTCGTCTTACTTTGCACTCACTGATTTTTATTTCACAAACAAACATTTTTTTTCCAAGAAGATTTATTCTTCAGCTTTCGCAATTGTTTTCAGAAAATTAAAATTATTTTCATAATTTATTTTGATACACGAAAGTATGAAGCTTCAAACTGAAGTGTCGTCCACTTTAAGACAAATATATTTTTCTTCGTTTTCACTTTTTACAACCTCAAATCTAAACAACGTTATTTTCAACTTACTTTCGAAGAGGATACACTTCATTGAATATAAGGGTAAAGTGCTTCATCATTATTTTAAATTTTTTCTACTTCTAATTGAATATCAAAATGTTTTCATAATTGATTTGAAGATTTTCAATGTTAATTTAAAGACGATTTTTTGAAAGTGGAGCAACGTAAAATTGAGACGATATTATTTAATTTTAAGTTGCTATTTTTCCCTGAGTGTAAGAGAAAAGTTGTTTTATTATAGAAAAGGGCAGAAAGAAGACAAAACGTAACTTTTAGAACATGGCGAAGGTTTTTGCAGTGAAAATTATTGCGTAAGCTGCCATGGAACTAGCAACTTTTCTGACTCCTTCACTCCCTCTCACAATGCTAGTAAGCGGAACATTTGAGATCATCAGTCGTTTGAAATAAATTGATTCCTATCGGAAGCTTAGAAATGTGTCACGGCAAGAAGGCGCAAAAGTGCTCAAGCCTCTTGTAGGTAGGGATCCTTCATTTCAGCCGTATTAAAATAAAGGTCAAAGTTTGACAAACCCATGAATTTGAGTTCCAGAGCCTTTATAGAAAACTATGGCAATTTCAAAGTTCGGAGCAAGTTTATTCGGAGCAAACAGTGGAGTTGTCCAGAAGCAAGCTTAAATAAAGAAAAGTAAAGAAAGAACAGCAAATCAGATGTGAAACAGGTTGGATGATCTGTCCTACGCGACACCTCGTCTTAAATGAGTTGCATGCAAACGCTCAAAGATTTGTCACGATGATTAAGAACAAGGAAAGCTAAGCTTATATTCTCAATATTGGGACGGTATGACAAGACCATAATTTACGTTGAAGAGCGACTGACGAGATTAAATGGAAGCAGCAACTATACTGACACTACTATATAGATATACTGTGGTAACAATTTGAGGTGACAAGAAATGTTGTGTTGCCTTCGTCAATTTCTTCTGCAAGGCGTTCGGTAATCGAAAAAGGCGTCAAAGTTCAAGGAAATGATGTTTAAAATAAAGATCTTAAGCTAAATGTGTTCACTGAAAACAAACGTTTCAAGTTTCAACAAACAAAGCTTTCAAGTATAATATTATTCTTCATCTTCATACTAAAATAGCTTATTTAGTATGAAGATGATCACCGTAAAGTTTTGTGTGAAAAAACACTCTTTCTTTAAGCTGGTATGACACTTGCTTTTTTTCGCATTTTTAAGATCTTAAAAATACAAATAGAGCAACACACCAAACGAAGCTATATAATTTTCAGTTGGTGTGAGCAGTGTTCATTTTTCAATGGCTGAAAAATGTAAAAAAGTTTTACTTTTTCAGCCGCTAGCAGCTTAAAATCTGACAGAGGCATATTAAATTTTGACATTTCACAATATACTTTTTTTATTTTTTATTTATAATGAATTTACAAAATCAAATAAACACAAATTAACACAAGAACTGAAAAAAAGTTCGGCTTTTATTATTTTAACAAATTTTTCCATTTTTATGTAAAGAATTCATAATTTTTGACAAAATTCAAAATAACACTAAAATGCCAAATTTAACGGCCTGCTATAATTATCCTTTTTTAAAAAGTATATTCTTCCCTTTTACCCGCTGCTTTTCTTAAGATCTTAAAAATGTGAAAAAAGCAAAATTTAGCAATATTTGTTTATTAAAAATAAAAAAGCAAAATTCAAACAAATTGAAATAAATCCAGTTACAAAAAAAAAGAAATTAATTTCTAACAAATCTCAAATCTAACAAACTTTTTCCTATCGGGTATTCGATTGACTCTCACCGGCGCAGACTCTTTCATGCTCATTGCGTTTTCTCCATTACACGCTCTTTTGCACAGTGGAGTTCAACTGTTCATATATCCCCAAAAATTAATACACACCAATTGTTTTTACTTCAGTAACGATTGAAGTATGGATGAAATCTTTGCTGTTGACTGTCTGTTTCCCTATTATTGATCATGCGCATTTTGAAATATTGTTGTTTTTGGGGAACAAACATTGGACGGACGGACAATGACTGACTGACTCTGCAAATAAAACGAAGTTGACTGCAGCGACGACATTAAAGTAACATCAAAAATTTTTCTACTTATAAACAATCATAAGAAAACATGGAAATATAATTAGTTAATAAATTATATATAGTTCAAAAACTAAACATTAAAATTAGAGTTAATCGCCTTTTAACAAAACAAACTAAAATGAAGAGTGAAGAATAACGAAATTCAAGAACAAAGAACTTAATTCAATAGATACGCAGGAATGGTGCTTCAAAAATTTTTCTACAATATTCTCTGACACTATAAAAGCTTTTTCACTAGGGAACTTTTACATTTGTAACTTTTACAATACAAAAAAATATTCGGTAATAAGAAGCGATGAATTCAGCATTTAAATTAAGTGTCGATATTTAAAAAGCCAACTCAAAACAAAAACAACTCAAGCAGAAAAAAATTACCTATAAGCTATGCAGTAAAACTACAAAGTGATGGAAACTTGCTGACTACAAGTGCGGAAAGTTTTGGCCAAGCAACAAATTTTTTTTGTTGCAGTAGCAGACACCGCCTGCTGGATACTACATAGGGCCACGAATACCACCAAGAGCAAAAAAAAAAAAAAAAAAACAAAACTGGCACCTGTTTTACCGACCAGCACCATTGCCGGCGCAACAACATTGGCGGGCGGCGGCGGCGTCGGCGTCGGAGGAGTTCAACACCAACATCAGGTGCCGCCACTGCTGCAGGAAACCGCACTGCTAATACTTAAACATCAGCAGTATAACGGTCTTGGTAACGCGGCAGTCATCCTGAACGACAACGCGACAAAAACGTCAGCGCAACAGCTGCGTTCGCCTTCACGTTCACCTGGTATAGCTGTTTCCGTTTCCGTTGCGGCATCGGCCAACTCTAATGCAGGTAGCGGCCATCTTGCAAGCAGCGACAGCGGCATCTCGTCGGCACCGTCATCGCTTTCCCAACTATCACCGCCACCGACTGCGTATACATCATCGACTGTTATTACATCATGTGTGACAGCGCACAATACCAATAATAACAGTAACAGCTGCACATCCGGCAGTAGCAGTGCCGGCCGTTGCAGCCCCATCTTGAGCAGCATTGCAATGGCCGCAGCTTCCGGTTGTAATGGTATTTCAGCCAATATGTATGGCTCTACGTCCACACCAACGCCTTCTGCTGTTAGCAGCTATTTATATGGGGAGCGCACTTCACCAACGCCAGCATTTGCATTGCTTAGCAGCACAAGTGGTGGTGGTGGAGGCAGCAATAAATCCTTACAGAGCTCTTCTATATCTGCTTGTCTGGCCACATATGGCCAAGGATTTTGCGGCACAGCCAGCATAACGCAGACATCACCAACGCCAGCAACGAATTATTTGAATACCATGAAACTTCTAGGTCCAGCGGCTTCCATTGACTTGGGCGCCGCATCACCATTACTGCATAGGAACAGCTATGGCAGCATGAAAGGCTTCGGTTTTCGCCGTAGCTTTGATGACAAAATGATAACGCCCATTTGCAGCCAGAGTTCCACATATCTCTCGCATGTGCCAGCCACAGCTCATTTTCTACACCATCAGCAACAACCACCCAGCTATCCACAATTTCATCATCCGCATCCGCAGCAGCAGCAGTCAAGTAGTGTACATCATGCGCTTTATCATCATCATCCGTCGATTCATCATCATTTGCACAATCATCATCCGTTGTTGGAAAGAACGCATCAGGCATCAGCAGCCAAACATGGCTCTCCACTCTATCCACTTACATCATCACAGTCTTCTTCAAAGCTTTCCTATCGGGATGACTTTCTGCAACAGATCGGCTATTTGCCAACAACACGTATTTTTGGTACACCCAACAGCATCGATGAGGATAGAGCACAACAGGATTTCTTATCGCTATCGCTGTCGCCACCATTAAATCGCCGGAGAGATATGCCAGCACTGCGAGGACCATTTGTTAGTCTGTAAGTAGAAACTTATCTGAAAAATTTTTGCATTTGGAAGTTTTGGGCTTAATTAAGATTAAAATGTTTACAGTATTATTACGGTAAATAGGCTATTTTCGATATATTATGAATATTATGAATAATGAGTTTTTATATGAACGAATGTTCATGAGACACATGAACTTCATGATATTAATGTACAAAATACACAAAAGAAAAAACACGGCAACATGAATATTTCAAATGCCTAGTGATCAAGATCGTCACTCTACTTCTGCCACCTTCTTTAAATACATCTTGCTAGTGATTAAAATTTATAAAATTTGTGTTTGAAAAATACATGAACAAAGAAAAAAAAATTGTAATTGCCATAAAAAAAAAAAAAACAATTGGAACATAATATTTATAAATAAATTTCATAAAATTCATGTAAAAATACAAGGAGAACAAGAAGAGTTCATGAGATTAGTGTCGAAATTGCATCCCAATAAATATTAATATGAGCGTTCATATTTGTGACACTTAAAAGAGGGTTATTTCTGACGATTTTATGAGCACTCATAATTTTGAAAAATTAAAAGAAATGTATTTAAAAAAAAATTATTTCAAATAAAAAAATTTCTTTGTTGGTCTTGTCGGTGATTGAACCCAGATCAGTGGAGAACTAGACTAAGCGTCAGCAATTCGGGTTACCTTGAACTTCTAAAACAGGGACAAAATTTCAATAATTATGTACTTATAAGTGTACCGTTTTCTATAGACCAACAGTTAACCCATTGTTGATTTAAAAGTGTCATTTGTCGGATGGTATTTGTTTGATATAACAGCATTTTTACCCTGAATGTACCTTCAAAGTTTTTGAGAAGTTCGTTGACAACTAGATTTCATAGTAGGGGTAAGAAAAGTACTCTTTGTAAACCCTATTCAACATTGTTGAATATGAATGTGCCTGAGATGTCTAGAAATCACACTCACATCTAATGTGAGTTTTTTGTGTGGAGCGCTTTTTCTACATGTACTACTAGGGATTGTTGAGCTGTCTCGACCGACTTTCCTTTCGTTTATGGGTGCTGGTTTTTACCGTTCCTTACATGCAGTTCTTCCAATGTGTCAATTGTTTTGAGTAAAAAGGGTGTAAGGCTTATGGGCCTGTAGTTTTTATGGATACAGGTGGCTGCTACAACCTAATTTTGATATGAATACCAATTTAGTTGTTCTTCAGACTATAGACACGTAGTTTAGTCTGACACATTCTTTATATATTATCTCGAGCCCAGGAACTACTTGTGGAGTGGTAATTTGTTACTTGGCCGGGAATATGCCGTCTGGTTCAGGGGATTGAAATTCTGAAAACGAATTTATATCCCACCGCATTTTTTCTATTTTCTATAAAGCAATCTAATCTCTCTCTTAAATTATTATTGAAGAATATTTTCTTAATATTCCATCCTTATTATCATAAGAGAACTTATTTTATATTCTTTGTAATTTGAAATTCTGAAATTTATTCTTTTACCTTCAAGTCAAGCTTGTATTACTTTTAGAAAATGGCTCAACTCAGCAATTTAAAAGTTAAAGTCAATTTAAAATTAATTTTCTGTGAAAAATTGTTGGCTTTTATGGTTTTGGGCTTACAATCGGGATTGATTTGGGAAAGGCATTTACAATGATTTCCTGAAGGTACTAAAATTAATGAAATTTAAATGAAAATTCTCAAATTAAAAAAGGACTTATTCTTAACGATATCGATACAACTTTTAAAAAAGTATCGAATCGGTATACATATCATATGATATGGTATCAAATATCCTTTATCTATTAATTTTAAACTCGAAATACATAACTTTTTTGGTCATTAACTACTTTTTGGTGCATAACACTATTAGTTTAAAAATTCACTCAAAAAATGATTTAGTGCATAAAATACTTTCTTTCTGGTGTACAAAATACATTTCACAAGCCTCACTCAAATACATTTACATATTTTGTACTTTATAATTTTATGCTGTTAACATAAACGTGTTTTTTTTAAAGTAAAATATAGACAATAATTTTTTCAAAAAGTATTCTCAAAAATAATTGCACATAATTTATTTAATTTTTTCACTACAGCAAAATTTAAAATCCGAATTTTTTCACAAAATGCTCTCTCAGTGGCTTGTAGGGATCAATTTTTTCAATAAAATTTTCTCGTCTTTCCCCTTTGACGAACATTAAGTTTCATTAAAACATTCTTAAGATGATGTCGCTCATGTTTTCGTCACATAACATGCCAATTCTTCATAATAAGTGCTGTTGTGATATCTGTCAGAATCGATTGTTATTTTTATATCCAAAACATACAATGAACATGTATAAAATAAAGCAGAAAAGCTGCACTATGAAGTGAATAGCCACTGATCTAATAAATCTGACACGGTGCATGTTTTTAACTCAAAAAACATGTGAGAAAAATACTTTATTTAGAAAAAAAAGAAAACATCACGTGTACAACAGTGTATACTTTATCACGCAAGAAATATTTCAGCGGCTAATAAATGTCATAACATGTAATAAATGCATGTCGCCTAAAGGTGCTTAAAAAAATATGTTCAAAAATATGCTTTAAACTATGAGTTAAATAAATTTCCTTCAAGAAAGATGATTTAGCTGTTTACGTTACAAGAGATAATAATGCCAAGATTTCGAGTTTGAAAAAACCACCTTGAAAAATGCCAGAAATGCACGTACAAATGTAAAAACATCAAACCAAAAATAATATTTGTCAAACTTGAACTAGACATGGTTATTTTTGCCATGTATTGAACGAGTGCCAAAAAATGTACCTACAATTAAATAAGGCGTGATGTCGATATTGTTGTATGACGC
Organism: Tetanocera ferruginea; assembly: GCA_958299015.1. Classification (NCBI taxonomy): domain Eukaryota; kingdom Metazoa; phylum Arthropoda; class Insecta; order Diptera; family Sciomyzidae; genus Tetanocera; species Tetanocera ferruginea. The sequence continues at coordinate 13,009,464 of OY282644.1, forward strand.
AAAATTCTTACTCAATTGTTTTACTAAAAACAAAAAAAAACTAACACTTAAATTGCTAATCAAATTATTGGTACATATTGCATTGTTTGCAGCACTGATTGTGAGAGACATGATGGCAACAATTGTTACTTTTTGCTTTAGTGGTAATTTTATTTTTAAACGCCAAGCTCGTTTAGGTGAACGAGCTACACTGGTTAGGCAAATCTATTTAATGTATGAGAAGTTATTTTCAAATTACTAAGAAAACTTATATGTTATTAAATATTGATTACAAAAATTTAGATTTTATCCTTTTTAGGGTAAGCAAAGTAAAAATAAACCTAATCAGTCAACAAATCGATTGCGGTCGACTTCAGCTTCTTTCCTTTATATACCTGCCCGTCACTTTTAGCAATGTTTGAAGTTTCTTGGTTTCACAATTTCTGCTTAATGAAACCTTCAAAATGTATCTTTAGTGTTAATCAATAAAATATACATATGTATTTGTTTATCCGCATGATAGATTATCAAATTAACTCAACTTAAGTTGAGCTACAAGACAAATACCGTTCAAACCAACGGAACATTTTCTTCAAACTAAACAACACCTCCCGCTGAAAGAATTATTTCGCAAATCAACATTAAATACATTGTGCGATGTTTTGTTATGATGATTTTGTTATGTTCAATCATATGTACTAGCGTCTATAAATACTATCGAAAGCAGTGCACCACAAATAAATTTCATAGTTCGTCACACATTTTACACTCAAGCAAAAATGTTAGTAAAATTGGGTTGGTGTTAAATTTTTTTTTTTAAATTTGGGATAGACAAATTAAACACAAAACCTTTACGAAAGAAATTTTTAAGTTTTTTATTTTAATTTTTTTTTTAAATTTGGGATAGACAAATTAAACACAGAACCTTTACGAAAGAAATTTTTAAGTTTTTTATCTTATCTTAGTTTTTTTAATGCCTTTAACAACAAGTAAGTTGATATGTTAGTCGTCTTTAAGTTGACTTACAGGTCCATATCCATGATTTTTTTCGTTGGGGTGAGGGCGTCACCCCATCTGTCAAACAATATTACTTAAACTTTGTTACCGTTTTCATTTCTTAAAATTAGATATAAATTTTTTCTTGTATGCACTCAGAGAAACCGGTGGGAAACAACCAAATGGCGGACTTTTTTGAAGAAAAAAAGTTTTTTGAGTTTAGAAAATATACTAAAAATATGGAAATATATGAAGATGTTTTTGATTCTGTTTCATGTTAAATCCATAAATTTTTAAAATGCTAAAATCAAAAAGAAATTAATTTTTTAATATCAAAATTAATTTTTTTTTTCGTCTTTATCTTTAATTTTATAATTCTCAATTTCTTACCCTCAAGATGAGAGCGTGTGTTGGGTTTCGTTTACAAATAGGAACAATTTTATTTGCTGATGGTATTTATACACTCTACAAATGAAGAGTCTACGCAAATAACGTTATAAGCGAAATTTTTTTGGCAAATGTTTTTTTCGAGAATTACCTTTATAATTTTTTCGACTAGATTATAAAAAAAATTAAATTGAAAATTAAAAATTTAAAAATTAAAGGTGTAACTTAGAGCAACTTCAAAAAACAAAGATCAAGAGCAAGTTAGAGCAGAAAAAGGTGCTCATCGAACACTTTTTGTTAATCTAGAGTGAGAAATTTTAATTTAGAGATTTTTAGAGATTAGAGTGAGATTTTTAGTGAAATAATCTCGTTGTTGATAGATGTAAAGATTCGAGGTTATTCTTTTTTTTTGTTTATAACTGGTTTTGGTTGTTTGTTAGGCTTTCAATTTTTCAGTTTGACCGCGTTTATAGTATAGGACCTTGCTTTTTTGAACTAGAAATAGCACTAATTTAATATTTTTCAAATTGTTATTCATTTATACCAATTTATAACTGCAAGAAGCAGAGGGGATGAATGGCATCGACAGCATAACTGATTAAGATTTGTTTTTTTATGATTTCTGTTTGCCTGGTACATGATCTTAAAGATAGTAAGAAAAGAGATGTTTTTAGAGTTTGGAAAATATGCAAAATATTAAAATAATGTCAATTTACTGAACTAAGTTTTATTTACCATACCTTCATAAATAAAGAGGTAAGAAAATCTATGTATATATAATAAGCCGGATCGATTTTGTATGGACAAAAATAAAGACAGCCGGACACCGACTCAAAAGTTAAAAGGACTCTTTAACACTATTTCTGCATAATTTTTTTTGGGTCGGAGAAATCTCATATGCAAAAAACTTAATTTTTTTACCAAAGAAGGGGTTCAGGGTAAAAAACCCCTTCTGCAAGAACCAATACCGATTAAAAACCGGTTCAGTGGGAATTTTCCGATAAAAAAAATGATGCAGAAATAGTTTTTAAGAGTCTTCCTAACTTTTGAGTTGGTCTCCAGCGATATCTAAATTTCGATCCGGTTTAATATATGTACACCCGATCAACCTAAGTCACATTGTTGTCTCACTCGGAAGTGTCGTCGTTGACAAAAAAGTCTTTTAGAGATAATTTTTTCTTTTATGTGCGAATATTTTAAAAAATTTTAAAAATACCTTTGGCAAATACAAACAAAAAAATTTTCTGGAATTTCAAAATTTTGTTTTGTAGTGGACGCATTGCGGTGCGGATAATTTTGATTTTACTATCTAGGTTTTCCTTTCCAACTTAAGAAGGAATTTCGTCCTCAAATATATTTTCAATTAAGTTATACTTATTGCTGCATTTCGCTGCTTGGGAACAACATTGGCGGCAGACACTTGACGGATCTTTTCCACTTAACACAAAAAAGAATTTTTATTTCGTAAAAAGTTATTCAGAAAGTTATTAATTTCGCGCCACTTTGTAGTTGTTTTTAATAAAATTTTGGCAGCAAATAATCGTCAATTCGGAAAATTTGGAAAGATTCGGAAAAAAAGGTGAAAACGTAAAGTTTGGGCGATTATAATCAAAAATTTTTTATTCAAAAATTCCATCTTTAACTTTCATCTTTTCAAAACCGTTGATAAATTTCCGAGTTCATGTTTGTTTAATGCTTCAAGTACCTAAAAATTGGTTCTCTTAAAGTAAAATTAAATTTTGGAGGGACATTCAAAATTTCAAATTGAACTCGACCAGATCTACGATCTTCACTTTAAAAGTGCATGCAATTTTTTTTTGTAGCATCGTGTAATTTCGCTGTTCAACAGTTAATAAAAAGCTCTGCCAAACTATTTTTTTTTATGAAATTTTTATTTATTTGGTATATAAATTTAACAAAATATAAGTGCATATTTAGCAAAGTTTTCCTTTGGGGCTAAAAGTTTGGCACAACGCACATCATGACGCCACACTAGTCGTTGTGTTGGGGAAAATCAACAAATATCTTTGGCATTCATGACAGCAGCTGCTGCTGCTACTGAATCCGAAACTTGGCAATTTTCAGTCAGTAGCTTCTAAAAAAAATACACCAACAGTAGATATGACACGGTCGCGACGGTAAAAACGGCTATTCAATGTTTTTTTGTGTGCTCTTCGCTGTGGTCGCCAACGAGCGCGCGCGACACACACCGGGTTGCCAGCAGCGGAATGCTGGCATCATAGCTAGAAGAGCATAACGTAGCTTCCTTCGTGATTGTTCGCATCTAAACGCAATACATTTTGAAATATATCATAATATTTTTTAATTTTTTTTTGTTTTTTCATCTAGAATTTTTTATTTTGTGTGCTTCGTGCGGTTTGTTTTTGCGCATTGTTGTTGCTTTAATAGTTATATAATATTTTCGAAATTTGATTTAATTGGGTATAACGAAAAATTGCCAAAATCCAGCTAAAAGAACCAATAAATACAAATCGCAGTTATCGTATGATGCTAACACTATTTCGGGCAGAGTGTTAATGATGCTTTCGCGTTACAAGTGCCACAAGAGACCCAAACTTGAGTAGTGCCGGTTTAGAAATGGAGCAAGCGTCGCTTTATGATGCGGTAAACGAAGCGTCGCGCGGTACTTGTGAAAAGATTGACCTATACAAGCTGCTGCACAAGACGCAGTCATTGGAAGTTGAAGGCGCGGCGGATTGTTTTGAAGCGAACGATGCCGCTTGTTACTTCATTCAGTTAGAGACGCGTCTGTTAATATTTATACAAACCTTGTTGCCATACCTAAGTCAACTGCTGGAATATAGTGCCGAATATAAGCAGCTAGCGGCTGCATATTTTGAATATGTCAGTGCATTGATTCAACAAGGTTTTGCCATCTTGGGTGCTGATCTTATATTTGTGTTTGCATTCAAATTAAGTCTACTGTTATTGTTCCTCTTTGCCATGCGCTGGCTCGAAGGCATGTGTAGAGGTTCAGTTGCGATAGAACCGTGCGCAAGTATCGATGCAGCTAAGGACTCTAACTCAAAGTCTACGGTTACCGCGAATCTAGTGCATGATTTTAATTTTAAGACTGTCGCGGATGTGCGTGCCGCGGTCGAAGCTTTAAACGAAACTCTGTTAGAGATTGAAGAGAAACGTCGGCGCAGACGTATAACGATAAAAAGGAAATGCGTTTCGGCGGGTCCGATTTTGCTCGCTATTCGTCGTCGTGCGAAAGCAAAAAAATCGCCAAACATTGACTATATGCGGTATCAGCTGTCAGATGAAACGTTTCCTGATGATAAGAAGATATTGCCGTCAGAAGAGAAACCGCTCGGCGAACTGAAGGCCGCTGCAGATCAGCTCAAGGCAGTGGAATATAATTCTTACATGTGTGTGTGTGTTTCTTTGGGGTGAAGGAATATTTTGAGTTATTTCAGTGTTATTTCGATAACGATCTTCGATTATTGTTAGAGTGTATCAGACTATCAGGGCAAAGGACTTGGACTGAAATTCTGGCTGAGTCGTTTCCTAACGGGTTTTTTTTTATGTCCCTGTAGCTAATTTAGTAGAACAATTAAAGTAGAATGGAGCAATTAAAAAAAATGTTGTTAGTCCACTGAAATATTAAAGCACAAATTTGTGGAGAGGAACAAAAAATGACTTGAAATAACTGAGTTTAAGGCCTAAAGCAGGCTTTATTTAAAATTTCTCACGGTGTTAAAAATGTGACGCGACAAAAATCCGAACTAGCGTTCTAATAGAACTAAGAGCAAAAAATTCGAAAATTTCGGTTAACTACAAATGACAGCATACGACAGTCCCTACAATAAATTTTGTTCGGTTTAAGTCATGATATATTTACTCCAAGGTAGTATTGACGTTTCTGTTGGAAACGGAGTTTTGACAAAAAATATAACAAGAAAGAGAGCGCTCACAATCCGTTATCAATCAGCATACAATTAATTTTCACTGGTCACATTCAGCGTACTCAACAGCTGGCAACTGTTAAGTCAAAACTTGATACACATAAATATGAAGTTACGTATTAAAATGCATTTAAAAATAGAAAAGTTTTTATTTGTCGGTAAAATTTCCATTCGTATTTGATACAAAGCTTGATATTTCATAAACTTGACAATTTTTCTGAAACTTCAATACCGATAATAGCGCTCCCCGATGTGTTGCTGTCACAACAGTTGACACAGCTGAATGCGGCCAACAAATATAACAAGGAACAGCTGTTTTGTCAAGAGTTCGTTTACTTGTAGCTGAGAGAATCAACATTTGTCAACACTACCTGGTAAAATTATTCTATCATGGGTTTAAGTTGAAAATTCCAAAAATTAAAATCCCAAAATGCCAAAATCCGAAAACAACATAATAAATATAGGACAAAATCTTCAAATCCTTAAAATTTCGGGTATGTCTAATCGGTGTTTTTTGCCAAAATGCTTCGAAACGAAACAGTATTTAAAAAATTCCGAAAAATTAGAACGATAAGTTCTTGAAAATCTGAAAGTTATCCTTGTATCGCCGTAAGCAAGCACCTGAGGCCATGAAAGCAATTCGCCGGGAAGATTCACCAACGAATCAATGAAAGGGATATTAAGCCATTCGTGAGTCGTGAACGATTCGCCGAGAATGGTCCTACTCGATTCGCTAAGTATATTCGCCAACGAATCGTCGAGAAGGGTCTTAAGCGATTCGTCGACAAGAGTGACAAACGAATAGCCTTTAGGGTTAGCTTTTTGTTGTAAAGCATCTTTGTTGAACGTTATAAGTTTTTGTATAGTTTAAGCAAGCGATCTGGCAGACGTACGGTCCCAATTCAATGAATCGTTATCTTCGGTCTACCGAATTCTCAGTTTTATGAATATCTCAAACTGGTTATATAGAGTAACCAAAAACTAAACATGACCTTATTGGCCTAAGTGTATCTCATTAGCTTCAACCTAAATTAGCAAAGGAAGATTTTGTTCCGAATAAGAATTTTGCGAATTTTATTTTGGGTCGTAACAGAATTTTGACGTTTTAGAACTTTCTCTTTATATTTCTTTCACTATTTTTAAATTTCGGAACATTCTTATTTGTATTCTAGTACAATAGACAAGGTAGCTGCAGGGCTATCAATCCTCTCTCTCTCCGAGTCAGAATTGTCAAAATCAATACAAATTGTTTGATGTCTCGTTTTGTCACTATTTTTCTTTCGGTCTTTTTTGACAATTCTGACTTTCGGTTCTCTGCCCTGCAGCTACCTTCTTAATTGCACTATGAATTGTATCGTTTTGTGACCTCCTTGTACTTGTAATTCCGAGACTTCTAAAGATTTTTCCTTTAGAAGTCTAAACTTCTAAAGAAATTCCAAAATACTTGAACTAATATGTGAACTTTTAAACTTTCCACATTCTACTTAAAATTAAGTTAAGGGTGGGTCATCGGAGGGCTTTTTTCAAATCAGATATATATCAGATGATATTTTAACACCGTCCGTCTATGTGTTGTTCGTAAGCACAAGATTAGAAATATCAATATGGGATATGGGTACCTGGCGTTATGCATGTTGAAAAGGCAGACGAGCTCGCTAGAAACGGTACCTTGTTAACTCAATGGTTCAGAACCCACCAGACAATTTTCTAGCTACTCTCAAGTTGCTGCTTAGTGAAAATATTAAATCGAAAGCGAACATCAGATGGGTCGAACTTTCTTCCAGTAAAATTTCTAGGATTACTTCTCTAGACCTATCCATTAACCATTTTGGAAATGACTTATGTAACTGCGCAGAGACGAAGAGAAGGAAGAAACCATGCCTCATCTTCTATGTTCCTGCCCCGCGCTCGCTAAAAAAGCACAATAATCTGGGTTTCTTGTTCTACGATAAGCTTCATAACCTATCAACGACAAGTGTAAGGCGTCTGACTAGCTTTTTCAAAGTAGAATGTGGTCTCATAGGGATTCAAGGTTAAGTGTTCTGCGTTATCACAAATTATGAGAGGGACGCATTTCATAGTGAAAGATCTCTGGCCTCCTACAACTTTCAAGTCTAACTTTTCCAACACTGGTCTGTATTGCGTTTCCTTCCATACAATAGCATCGTGATAGTATATATTTGTTCTAAGGTGGGATAATAAGGATAATAAATAAGATATAATCGACAAACAAGGAGGATACGGCCATAATGTACGATTTTTATGGCAGTTTTAGGCCCTCTTAAGATAAAGTATACATACATCTTTCTGAATTTGTTCTTTTTGAAGTCTTCTATACTCCATTCGCTTTGTCCTCTTTTTATTTAATTTTCTTCACTTTGTTTCTTCCTCAGATCGGAACCACGTGGCACTCTTAGCACAACTGAAGAAATTTTTCCCGACTCACCCGATAGCAGTCTCTACGGCTCGGATGAGGAGCAGGAAGATGCTTCGCAATATTGTCGCGGTGGCTATCATCCGGTTGTCATTGGCGATATATTCGATAATCGGTTTCGTGTTGTACGCAAGCTGGGCTGGGGACATTTCTCCACCGTTTGGCTTTGCCGTGATCTCAAGTATGTCTTTTAAATAAGAATAGTCTGCAAAAATCTTATAATTTTATATTTCCACCTTGCAGAGATGAAAAGTATGTGGCACTTAAGGTGGTTAAGAGTGCACCGCACTATATAGAGACTGCTGCTGATGAAATACGTCTGCTGGAGGCCATACGAGATGCGGATCCCATGGATGTCAAACGTGAGCGTATCGTACGGCTACTGAATCATTTCACGGTTCGCGGTGTTAATGGCGTGCATACCTGTCTGGTCTTCGAAGCCCTGGGTTGCAGTCTCTATAAGCTTATTGTGAAGAACAATTATCAGGGCTTGGCTATTGCTCAGGTGCGCAATATTATAAAGCAGGTGCTAGAGGGTTTGGACTATCTGCATACCAAATGCAGCATCATACATACGGATATTAAGCCAGAAAATATACTGTTGGTAATCGATAATGCAGCAGCGATGAATCAGCAAATAGATGAGGAAATAAATAGTCTTCGTGTGAAGGGTGCAGAGTTTCCAGATTCGTACAGTAAGTGGGAAGAAATTTGAAAGGAATAAGTAATGCTCAAAAGAAAAAAATTAATGATTTAAAAAACTAGATTTATTGCTTAATAAGCTTAATCAGTTAAATTAGCTTGAATCTTACAGTTGTGCTGAAAATTCCGTAGGCGGACATCGGGTTACTAGAATTGAATACGCATGATGTGGAGCTAGTATCAACCTTAACACGATACTTGTAAAAATTTGACCTTTGTCGAGTGAAGCAACTATTGTTATTGTGAAAAAAATTAACCAACAATAATTTCGTGTGTTAATGAAGCATTGTTTAATGGTGAAAAAAATACTTGTTCAATCCAAAGATTGGCTTGATAAACTTTATTTGGAGTCTGCAACAGGAAATTCAACCATTGAGAAGTGATTTTAAACGAGGCGAAATTAACATCGAAGCTCGAACAAAGCTGTTACGGACGATCACATAAAAGATATCCGCAAAATAATAATGAATGATCGTTAAATGTAGTTGATCGAGATAGCTGAGCTTTTAAAGATATCAAAAGAGCGTGTTGGATATATCGTGCAAGAATATTTGAACAGTGGATGCCGAGCAAGTGGATGCAATGTTTAAAGATATTCAATCGTCATAATAACGAATTTTTCCGTCGATATGTGACAAAGGATGAAACATGGCTCCATCACTATACTGTAGAGTTCAATCGACAGTCAACCGAGTGTACTGCACGCGATGAACCAAATCCAAAGCGTGGCAAGACGCATCAGTCGACTGGCAAAGTTATGGCATCTTTATTCTTGCACGCATATGGAACAATATACATTGATTGTCTTGAAAATGGCCAGACCATCAATAGTAATTATAACATGGTGTATGGAGTATTTGAATGATAAAATTACAAAAAAACGGCACCATTTAAAGAAGAAAAAAGTGCCGTTTCATCAAGACAATGCACCGTGTCACAAGTCAATGTCAAAATGCCACCGTGTCACAAGTTACAAGTCAATAACGATGGGAAAATTGCAAGAATTCGGCTACGCATTGCTTCTCCATCCACCAGATTCTCTTGATCTGGCCCCAGAAACTTTTTCTTATTTTTTGGCCTTAAAAAGAATTTTCGCTAGAAAAAACTTCAGCACTAATCGTGCTATAAAAATGGTATCGAAAAATAGCATGGCCGCTATTATGTTGTATCGTCCTGGAAGGCAACTATGTTGAATAACATTATCAAGTTTTAGCAAAAAAAATTTGACTTAGAGGCCTGCCACGCACTAAGCGAGCGATTTTCATTTTGTACTATGTTTAATTTGCTTTACCATATCTGTTCATTTGGGAAAAATTTAAAATCGCTCGCTCAGTCGCTCAGTGCGTGGCCGGCCCCTTATAATGTTATCCTACGAACTTTTCAGCCCAACTGCTATTTGGTTAGTGAATATTAAAGAGCTGTATTGATTTTTATACTTCATGCTTAGGTGGTTTTACAAAAAGCTGTTGCCTTTGGCACCAAATTTTAGCGGACTCATAAACGTCATGCTTACTTTTATGTCAAATATAATCCTATTGATTTTTAGTCCTAATATACTTAATCCTCTTAATTTTGTTTTTTTTTGTAACAGTCAGTTCCATTGAGAAACAAACAAAGAGCCGCACGAAATGGCCACTCATCGAAACGCATGCGTCCAGCACAACCACTACGACGAGCACCAGCACCGCCAATAATTCCTCGCCATCATCTACACCGCTGCCACCACTGGTGGTCTCAAGCAATTCAATGTCCTCGACAGATAAAGATGATACGGCCAACATAACATCGACGCTACACATCAATCCCATGACTTCTTCGCTCACCTCAAAATATTCCCTACTTGGCGACAGCGATGGCGGCACTGATGGTGGTGGTTCCTTGTGCTCATCCATGTCTGCAACAGCCAACATAAATAATCGTTATCGCGCCGAAAAGAAAATCACTGCCAAGGTAAGTGAGCAAGCAGCAGCTGCAGCTGTTACAAACAAAGCTTAAGCTAACAGTAACACCAAAAAAAAAATTACAAAATAATTTTTGTTATATGTTAATATATATAATTATATATATATATATATATCACTGGTTAAAAACGTTTATTTTCTGCTTCAATCAAGTACAAATATTCAGTTATATAAATATTTTCAATATATATAAATATAGGAATGTTTTGCACTTTCTACACTGTTCAAAATAAAAAAAAAAACGCACATGCAAATACCGTTAATTTATAATTTACAGTTAGTTGACGATGATACCACGAACACCACCAACAACACCGACGTCAACACCACCATCACCACAACCACCACTACTAAACCAATAAATGGCATCGAAACGTTATTAATTTCAAGTTTAAATAACGATGAAACCGAAAACAACAACGAATCACCGGAAGTATGCGAGGCAGTGAACAAGCTTAAAAACAAGCATTCTAAAGGGGAGAAGGTAAAAAAAAAAAGAATTCATTCCTCGACTCAACGAACCGAAAGTAAAAAGAACTGAAAATGAAAAAATTGATAAAAATTGTGTCGACTTATTTGATACCGTTAGATTATTGCATTTTCCTTATATAATCGTACTTAACTGCGTTGCATAATTTTTTGTTTTTGTTTCTACAACTTCTATTAACTAAAATGTTGCAGTTACTTATATTGCTTGGAAACTATGGTACTTATGTTGTTGTTGTTGTTCTTATAACCCAAATATATAATATATGATCTACATTAAGGTGGAAATTTAGCAGCGGAAAAGGTTGTTGTACCAACTTAATTTATACATTTTTATGTATATTCAACGATATGTACTCAAATCATTTGAGCTCACAGAAAAAAAAAAATATTTCATAAAATTTTATTCTTGTTGATCTCGTACTGTTGACTATACTCTGCTTATAGAAATCGTGCATTTTCAGCAAGTTTTTTGTAGCTTAAGTTTACTAGTTGGTTAAAATGTAGAGTTTCGAAGCTTTGTTTAGTTAAGTATGGTTTTTTTTGTTTTGCTGTGTAGCCTTTGTTTTTTGTTGATATTTTTTGCATTTTATGTATTCTTATTTTTATAACAGTTGCTCTGAGCATCGATTCCAGTTCTGTGAAGCGATAAAACTAAAGTGTACATGTACATGTTATCAGCGTGCAATGAACCTGCTCTTTTTGTCACTTCACGAAACGGAAATCGACCTGCTGCCTTGGTTATAATTTACTACAGTACCCTGACACATAATTTTTCACAAACACACACTCACACACACACGCTCAAAACTAGTGTAAAAGTTTAATTTTTTTTAAATTAATTAATTTTCATTTGTTTTTTTATGTCTGCACCTGTACTCGTACACAAACGCTTCTATTTGTTGTTTCAGCCTACTGTTGATACACTTTTAGCAACTGACAAAGATCATATTAAACCTAATGCCATTCCGCAGACTCAGTCCTATACGAATGCCATACAGACGCTTATCAACAATAGCAATGTGCGTGTGAAGATCGCTGATCTGGGAAATGCCTGTTACGATGTAAGTATTACTATTTATTTTCCATTACATCATTCCTATTTTTAATTTTATTTTGCTCTTAATTAGTATCATCATTTTACCGAAGACATACAGACGCGTCAATATCGTTCGATTGAGGTGCTACTAGGTGCACCGTATAATTTTAGTGCTGACATTTGGAGCACTGCTTGTCTGGCATTTGAACTGGCTACCGGTGATTATCTCTTCGATCCACATGCTGGTGAAAACTATTCCCGTGATGAAGATCATCTGGCGCACATTGTTGAATTAATGGGCACAATACCGCCATCGGTTATATTTAGAGGCAAACATAGTCTTAAGTACTTCACGAGTTATGGTAAGTTTTTAGTGGACGAATCTCCAAAAACAAACATGGATTAAAATTAAAGGCTTAAAAGTTACTCATTTTTTAGGAGTTTAGGAAATGTTTCACTAGTTTATAAAAAAGGGAAAAATATCAAAACATTGTTTAACTACGATAATCGCTTACGTCAAGCAGAGAATTACCAGAGATTACCAGAGAAAGATTTTGTGGTAATCGTCACATTATTTTTAATTTTTGGTCCGTTTTCAAGAAAATATGATGGTTTTCAAATTACGATGATTAAAAATTCAATAGAAACATAATATTTACCCAATGAAATTATAACTTGTGTTAGAAACTCGAGTTACCATTTGTTTTTAGAGTAAATTTCTTTCAAAAGTTTCTGCGAAAATTGTGGGCAGATCTCCCTACATAAGGCATAAATAATGGCAACATAATTGCAATAAGTTTATAATAAGTTTTTAATATAATTAAAAAATTATGTGGTAACTCGCGTTACACAGATTTGGCAACTTGCATTGCTAACGATTTTCATTCTAAATTAAGAAGCTTTAACTAGCTCTTATGCACAAAAATTAAAATAAAATAAGTTAATTCAAAATAAAATCAACATTTTGTTATAATAAGGAACTATTTCAGGCTTTATTGTGCAAAAATTCAAATAATAATATAACTATTATCTAACATTACTTGCTTGAAATTATATGCTGTTTTAATACTGCTTGAAACTTTATATAATTTGTAAATTAATTGTGACCTTAACCAAAAAATAGTATAGGGAGAATTCCACGGTAACGGGTGTTACATTTACATGCTAGCATACATAAATGTATTTAAAGTTCTTCCAGCCATAATAAATTATTTATAGTTGTCTATGTGAAGAAAAACTTTCACAATCGTGGTCAATGTTTGTGCAATTTGTATAAAATTACCTGTGGCGGGTGTTACAATTATTCATTAAAAGGCCTGTCATCACTCTGAAATTCAGCCAAACTACAATTAATAAAAAAAAATTTAATTACTATTAATTAAATAAAGTTTGACGATTAACCAAGCATTGCAAAAAAAATTGTACATAAAATTGTGGCATTTTAATTTGTTAATTTTAGTTTATAATTCTTAAAAAACATTCTTTAAGTATTTCTGATTATCGTTTAATTTTTGATATGATATTTGACAATGATATCAATATATTTGATATCAAACAATGATATCAAAAATCGAAAGTTCACGAAATTTTGCCATCGTGTTCCAGGGGCGGATCTGGAAAAAATCTTGGGGGGGGTAAATTATCATAGACACACATGTTCGATTTGAGAAAATTTTGTCTTTCTGCAAATAGACAAATTGTACTTTTTTGAATTGAAATTATTGAATTGCTTAAGAAGCATTTTTCCAGACACATACACGCACATTTTCTTATTTATTTATTTTTCCCCTTTTCTGGAATACTATCTTAGCGAAAAGTAAATAAAAACTCTAAATTTGACTTATTTTAGAACTAAGATTGATTTATTCAAATTTTTCACATTTATTCCATTATAAAAAAGTTGCACAATTATATTTGCAAGTATGTGCAATGAAAAAACATGGTTTTTTTTAATAAAAAAAATTAAAGGATTTTGCAACTTATTGTTCTCACGCTACGACTATGATATGGTACAGTTTGAAAAATAAATGAACAATACAAAATGAATACTGATTACACTACGCGACGGATGTTCTGGTACTGGAGATTTCCTTTCATCTGATTATAGACAAATTGGGTTTCCTGATTTCAAATATGGCCTCCGTTTTTCTCTTTCAAAAACATGAAATCAATTCTTTTTCTGATAATTTTGCTAAATCTATTATATTGATCTACCTATTTGTATTATTACGACTGATTTCAACGAGGAAATACTAGACCTTTCAATTTTGCACATTCAATAACAATATTTTTGGCAGTTTCGAATATATCGACGTTCAAGTTCGAAAAAATTTCACAATTTTACGTAGGCTGCTCTTTTGAAACCCTTGATATTTTTCAACGAATTTACAAACATTATTTTAAACTTGGTAGAAAATTTCTAGAACTTTAATAAACATTTTAGTTATATTTATTATATTGCATATTTTCAAAGAAATTGAAAAAATAAACATTTTTTTACATTAAATTTTATTAAAATTCACTTCAAAAAGTACGTAAGAAGAAAAGAGTTTTAATAAAATTAGTGAGCATTTTAATAAAATTGAACGTACAAAAATGTTTGTTTTTTTCAATTTCCTTGAAAACATGCAAGATAAAAAAAAAACTAAAATGTTTATTAAAATTCCAGAAATTTTCTACCAAGTTTAAAAAAGTTTTTGTAAATTCGTTGAAAAATATCAAGATCCAAGGGTTTCAAAAGAGCAGCCTACGTAAAATTGTGAAATTTTTTCGACCTTAAACGTCGATATCTTCGAAACTGTCGAATATATTGTTATTGAATGTGCAAAAATTGAAAGGTCTAGTATTTCTTCATTGAAATTAGTCATAGTAATACAAATCGGTAGATCAATATAATAGATATAAGAAAATTAACAGAAAAGAACTAATTTTCATGTTTTTGCCTATAACTCAAAAACTTGAGCTGATGGAGAAAAACGGAGCCCATATTTGAAATCAGCAGCCAAAATGCAATCGGGATTGTTTATCGAGATCTCTGCATTTTTTATAAAGCTTAATTTTGTTACTCAGTGTTATTAGATAGTCATTAGATAGAGAAAAAATTATATGAATATCGCAAAATTATCAATAACTTCGTAACTATATATTTTAATATCCCAAGTGTATGCAATAATGCGAGTCCGTTCAATCGTTCTTGTTGCATAGTTGAACGTAACTATGTTTTTAATCGTCGCAGTGTAGAAAAAATTCGCTCAGCTGTTACTACATTGATAGGAAGCGTGGCAAAGATACTAAAAGTGGCAGGTTTATTTCATGAAAGTCGGTTGTGGTATTTTGGTTGGTTTGTTGCAATTATAATTACTAGTACCTCCTGGGGTCGAAAATCGACCAATTTTTGTTTGCTTATTTATAGTTGTATAAAATAGTTGAGGCACTCCTTCTCCATCCTCTAATTCATTTAAAAAAATAATTATCAAAATCGGTTGAAAAACACGGGAGAAAATTTTTCTTAACTGTTTTCTCTACGCCTATTTATATAAAGATGAAGTTAAAGTAGGCTTGAAAAATTTCAGAATTCCAAACAATTTAGAATTAACTCAAACAAAAATAATTGTATGCAACAAATTATTTGCGCATTTGATACAATTTTAGCAACATTAACCTAACATTAATTCACTTTAAAACAGCCCTGTTATATTTATAACAAATATGATAAAAAGAATTACAGATGTACATATATAATATTTTCTCAAGGAATATAGCTGAAATATTTCTAAAAAATAATTTAACTGATGATGAAATAATTGAAGTAAAAACAAACTATTGGATTTTACATTGTTTGAACTTTTTTTTTTTGAAAATTTATAAAGTGAAAACTGAAAGTTACAATGCACGTATTGTTTTGTTATGGTAAAATTTGTTGGCACATAGGTTGCAAGAAAGTTTGGCAGGTTTTCAGTAAAAGTTAAAAAGAATAAATATTTTAAGTGGCAACTCTTGTCTGCATTGCCAAAATCTTAATTGCGCTCTTTACAAATCAAAATCAATGTTACTTGCTCAGTGATTTCATGTAAAGGGCATTTTTAAACTAATTGTTAATATTTTACGAAAATATAATAATTATAAAGCAAGCACTTCCGCTGATGTAAGTTTTTTTAATTTTTGTTTGTAAGAAATAAGGCGTCTTTAAAGTTGATTGTTTAAAAAATGGCTGTAAACTTGATTTTCAGGCTCCTTTTTAAAAAAATGTCGAAGTTACACTACCTCGACTTAAGTGTTTTGCTTTAAAAGTAAAGTATTTAAAAGTTCTTGGGGGGTAATTACCCCCTTTACCCCCCCCCCCCCTTGTATCCGCGCCTGTCGTGTTCTCTCATGAGAGACTAATTGCAATGATTGTTTGCCCCCGCGCTCTTAGAATCAGTTTTCATGATAAGATTGAATTTTTAATCGTTCGATAGCGTATTTTTTCAAGTTTAAATAAATGTTTCAAGTTTAATAAATTAATTAAATTAAGATAAAGTGCAGGTGTGTGAAAACGAACTTACAAAATAATAATTTTTTTTTTTATTTTATAAAAGGAATTTTAAGTGTTTTTTTATATAATTTTCTTCTACCTTGAATATTGAATAAAAATTTAATAAAATTACACTTTTAATTCGGTGCCGCGGAGAGTAGCAAGCTATTACTTTAAATATATGCTCACAATCGATTAAGGATTCAATCTTCACAACATTAGTTACTCTTTGTGTTTAAAAATGAACGTTCACAACCAACGAACGATCATGAGTTTTCATAAAATTTTTATAGTTATGCACTGAATATTTTCCAAAATCGCAAAAATTTTAGCATAATCAGCATTTGACAAAATTAATATAGTTAAAAATTCCAACTAAAACTTTTTCATATATCAAAAAAAAGGTCCTAGAAATCAAAAAAAAAAACTTTAATTTCTATAAACAATTATAGAAAAAGGTCATTTTTGTTTTTTGTTATTTTTGAGTATATTTAAAAATAACTCTTTCTAAACATATTACCAAAGGTTTTGCTGGAACAAATCAAAATTAAGGATTTTATGGCGTTTTTCCAAGAGCATGTTTTAACAAAAAAATTAGCAAATTTATACGGAAAAAAAACAAATTTTTTATAAAATTTCAAACGCGATTAAAGAAAAAGACCATTTTTGTTTTCTTCACTTCTAAGTACGTTTTGAAAAGTGTTCAAGATGTGTGGATAAATAATGTGCGTTAAGTTTAAGAAAAAAGCAAAATGCCGGGTACGTACTAGTACAAGCACCAGTACTCGGTACTTAACATTGAAGCATATAAGACCATAGCTTTTTTTAGGATATTTTGAAGGCTGCCAAAGTCTTTCTTATAAATTATAAGGACGGACATAACGAGCTACTAATAGAAAATGAGTTTTTTGTCTAGAGAGTACTCTGGTTGTCAATTATCTACTGGTCCCAAAGTGACAGCTGTTGGCAGATTTTATCTTTTGTTTGTTCTCAATGCTAAATTTACCCTGTATTCTAGATAGACAAGACCAGGACTACGTTGAAGAATGTGTTGTTAGCAGTGAGTTAGTTTCCAAGATGCTGTCAATCTTTGTTTATTGACATCAGGTTTTTCGTCTCATCTGATTTTACTGCGATCTTCTCTTCTCTACTCTATCTAATATGGAGAATGCTGAACTGAGTTCGCGCGTATTATGGCCAACACTCGTGTTGCGATGTATCATAACGGTGACACGGTGTATCATAAATATACACCGTGTCTGAAACCTCGTTTGATACCGAACGAGGAGATAGGTAGTGCCCAATTTTGACTACGCTGCTAGTGTTTCTTAGTGTCGTTCTGTAGAATCGGATAAGCTTTGCAGGTACACCAAATTCAGACGTAGTTGAGTATAGATGGTTCCTGTTCAAAGATTTTGGACTGTTCGAAGATAATAATAACTTTAGAAGACAATGTTTTACAGTTCAAGCAGAAATATGAATTTTATCTAGTTCTGGAACACGTTGGGCAAGAACAGTGCATGAAGACCTAATCAGGCATTCGTCAGTTTATTGTGTCCAAATATAGTTGCTCTTTTTTCAACACTTTATTGACATAATATTGACTAACTACGGTAATATTTCAGGTACTTGTTTGGTATGTTTCAGATACATAAAAGAGACTCAAAACAGTTACGATACTATTTTGAATAAAAAAAAAAAAAAAAAACAAATTGGCCCTTTCAGCCCTTGAAAGGACTTTGACCGAGCTTCTTATGATCAATTGTGTTGTGTGTGTAATTAAATGTTTGCACACAATTGACCGAGAACTGGACCTACATGTTTTATGCCGACTCCGAACGGCTAAAGTTCATGTTCTCAAGAAGCTTTACATGGCATTGTTTACTCTCTGAGGTTTGCCATTGTCTGCAGAGGTGGTGACCGATCAGAAAAATTTTTTATTGAAAAAAACTTTTCGCCACGGCTGGGGATCGAACCCGGGCTCCGAGCATGCTAGGCCACACACTTAACCTGCATGCCACGGTCACCACAATAAATAAATTGTGGTTTGAATAAAATATATTTATTTTTTTCTCGAATCATGTTCGCTAAAGCTCATTTTGATTCAACCTAATATCAATGTAGATTCGTTTTTTCATTGACTTATTTAAAAAAGAAACAGTTTCGATAGTATCGTAAGTGTAGACGTAGAATTCCGTTTAAGTTGTAACCATATTTTTATTGATCTTCCGAAAATTAACAAATAAATTAATAACACTCAATTATGGACTACTTATCGAGGCCAAAACAAAGAAAAAGTAAGAATGTAAGTATGATTAAATGAGCAAGCAAAAAGAAACAAGCTAAATTTCAAATTTTTTCGATCATTTCGTTAAGTTTGATAGGTTGAGTTCATTGACTTAGTTGAAAAGAAGGCGAAGCAAATGCACTTTCCATTGGTGCCACTTTCGTCTCTGCCCGATATATATTTAGTTTGCGAGCTACAGTCAGTTTAACTACTAATTTCAAATTAAAATTAAAATCCTGATTTTTAAAAATTGTATGGTAACTATATTTCACGCTGAGCACATGCCTTTTCAATCAGTGCCACTCTCGTCCGATATTTAAATTGCGAGCTACCCTTTCCTCTCTGTTCGATGTATAGTTTGCGAACTACACTGTATAAAAATTAAACACATAAAAACAAAAATTAAAGTCTTACGCCATCTATTGGGTAAAAGAATAAACGAAATATGATCCAACTCATTTTTTTTCATAAGAGTTAAAGCTAACCGGATCACAGACCCATTTCGTTAAATTTAACAGTTCGAGTTCATTGACTGAGTTGAAAAGAGATTCATGACCTCTGGTTTCAAAATAGAGCACTTAGTAAACTAGAACAGAAGTGCATAAATACACCCAATGCGAACGAATGCTTACAGTGCTACCAATACGAACTAGAACTTCCAGTTTCACGTAAGCACGTGTTCACGTGTTTTTAAAAAAATCAAGTAAAAACACAAAACTCAACTACACGTGTCTTTTATTCACGAACAACACGTGAAGTTCGTATTCACGTGAAAGTGCCAATGACCCACTTGTGACCTCAGAAAATCCTACTGCATCCGATTGGCCATAGAATCATCCATTTTGGTCCAAAAGTTCCATGGAAACTATAAAAGTGCCAATGACTCTCCTGTGACCTCAGATAATCCCACTGCATCCGATTGGCCATAGAATCATCCAGTTTGGTCCAAATGTTCCATGGAAGCCATTATAGTACCTACCAATGACCCGCCTGTGACCTCAGATAATCCCACTGCATCCGTTTGGTCATAGAATCATCCATTTTGGTCCAAACGTTCCATGGAACCCATAAATGTGCCAATGACCCGCCTGTGACTTCAGATATTCCCACTGCATCCGATTGGCCATAGAATCATCCATTTTGGTCCAAATTTTCCATGGAACCCATAAATGTGTCAATGACCCACCTGTGACCTCAGATAATCCCACTGCATCCGATTGGTCATAGAATCATCCATTTTGGTCCAAATGTTCAATGGAACCCACCAAAGTACCAATGACCCGCCTGTGACCTCAGATAATCCCACTGCATCCGATTGGCTAAAGAATCATCCATTTTGGTCCAAATGTTCCATGGAACCCATCAAAGAACCAATGACCCACCTGTGACCTCAGATAATCCCACTGCATCCGATTGGCCATAGAATCATCCATTTTGGTCCAAATGTTCCATGGAACCCATCAAAGCACCAATGACCCACCTGTGACCTCAGATAATCCCACTGCATCCGATTGGTCATAGAATCATCCATTTTGGTCCAAATGTTCCATGGAAACCATCAAAGTACCAATGACCCGCCTGTGACCTCAGATAATCAAACTGCATCCGATTGGCTATAGAATCATCCATTTTGGTCCAAATGATCCATGGAACCCAACAAAGTACCAATGACCCGCCTGTGACCTCAGATAATCCCACTGCATCCGATTGGCCATAGAATCATCCATTTTGGTCCAAATGTTCCATGGAACCCATCAAAGTACCAATGACCCACCTGTGACCTCAGATAATCCCACTGCATCCGATTGGCCATAGAATCATACATTTTGGTCCAAATGTTCCATGGAACCCATAAATGTGCCAATGACCCACCTGTGACCTCAGATAATCCCACTGCATCCGATTGGTCATAGAATCATCCATTTTGGTCCAAATGTTCCATGGAAACCATCAAAGTACCAATGACCCGCCTGTGACCTCAGATAATCTCACTGCATCCGATTGGCTATAGAATCATCCATTTTGGTCCAAATGTTCCATGGAACCCAACAAAGCACCAATGACCCGCCTGTGACCTCAGATAATCCCACTGCATCCGATTGGCCATAGAATCATCCATTTTGGTCCAAATGTTCCATGGAACCCATAAATGTGCCAATGACCCACCTGTGACCTCAGATAATCCCACTGCATCCGATTGGCTATAGAATCATCCATTTTGGTCCAAATGTTCCGTGGAACCCATAAATGTGCCAATAACCCACCTGTGACCTCAGATAATCCTACTGCATCCGATTGGCCATAGAATCATCCATGTAGGTCCAAATGTTCCATGGAACCCATAAATGTGCCAATGACCCACCTGTGACCTCAGATAATCCCACTGCATCCGATTGGCCATAGAATCATCCATTTTGGTCCAAATGTTCCATGGAACCCATCAAAGTACCAATGACCCACCTGTGACCTCAGATAATCCCACTGCATCCGATTGGCCATAGAATCATACATTTTGGTCCAAATGTTCCATGGAACCCATAAATGTGCCAATGACCCACCTGTGACCTCAGATAATCCCACTGCATCCGATTGGCTATAGAATCATCCATTTTGGTCCAAATGTTCCATGGAACCCATCAAAGTACCAATGACCCGCCTGTGACCTCAGATAATCCCACTGCATCCGATTGGCTATAGAATCATCCATTTTGGTCCAAATGTTCCGTGGAACCCATAAATGTGCCAATAACCCACCTGTGACCTCAGATAATCCTACTGCATCCGATTGGCCATAGAATCATCCATGTAGGTCCAAATGTTCCATGGAACCCATAAATGTGCCAATGACCCACCTGTGACCTCAGATAATCCCACTGCATCCGATTGGCCATAGAATCATCCATTTTGGTCCAAATGTTCCATGGAACCCATCAAAGTACCAATGACCCGCCTGTGACCTCAGATAATCCCACTGCATCCGATTGGCTATAGAATCATCCATTTTGGTCCAAATGTTCCATGGAACCCATCAAAGTACCAATGACCCGCCTGTGACCTCAGATAATCCCACTGCATCCGATTGGCTATAGAATCATCCATTTTGGTCCAAATGTTCCATGGAACCCATCAAAGTACCAATGACCCGCCTGTGACCTCAGATAATCCCACTGCATCCGATTGGCTATAGAATCATCCATTTTGGTCCAAATGTTCCGTGGAACCCATAAATGTGCCAATAACCCACCTGTGACCTCAGATAATCCTACTGCATCCGATTGGCCATAGAATCATCCATGTTGGTCCAAATGTTCCATGGAACCCATAAATGTGCCAATGACCCACCTGTGACCTCAGATAATCCCACTGCATCCGATTGGCCATAGAATCATCCATTTTGGTCCAAATGTTCCATGGAACCCATCAAAGTACCAATGACCCGCCTGTGACCTCAGATAATCCCACTGCAGCCGATTGGCCATAGAATCATCCATTTTGGTCCAAATGTTCCATGGAACCCATAAATGTGACAATGACCCGCCTGTGACCTCAGATAATCCCACTGCATCCGATTGGCCATAGAATCATCCATTTTGGTCCAAATGTTCCATGGAACCCATAAATGTGCCAATGACCCGCCGTGACCTCAGATAATCCCACTGCATCCGATTGGCCATAGAATCATCCATTTTGGTCCAAATGTTCCATGGAACCCATCAAAGTACCAATGACCCGCCTATGACCTCAGATAATCCCACTGCATCCGATTGGCCATAGAATCATCCATTTTGGTCCAAATGTTCCATGGAACCCATCAAAGAACCAATGACCCACCTGTGACCTCAGATAATTCCACTGCAGCCGATTGGCCATAGAATCATCCATTTTGGTCCAAATGTTCCATGGAACCCATAAATGTGCCAATGACCCACCTGTGACCTCAGATAGTCCCACTGCATCCGATTGGCCATAGAATCATCCATTTTGGTCCAAATGTTCCATGGAACCCATCATAGTACCAATGACCCGCCTATGACCTCAAATAATCCCACTGCATCCGATTGGCCATATAATCATTCTGAAGCTGAATACGAACCAATCAGTTCGTGCAAAATTAAAACAATACAAGTATAAACAACGAAACAAAAACAAAGAAAGCAGCAGGCACATAAGCATCTGATGATTGATTTTCTTATATAAAAACATGCATTTTTCTTCTTATATTTTACTATTTTCTGACTTTCATATAATAGTGACAAAATCCAAAATTAGATATTCATTCAGCGTAGGATATATCTGATATTTAAGTATATATATTATCTTTGAACGATAAGTATTAAAGGCTGTAGGTATACCCTAAAGTATTCGCCAAAAACGTTGCATGACCTTCAAAAAATCTGTTAAAACGACCCCATACAAACCGCGCTGTAAGACGTAATTCTACGTCAAAAATAAAATGAAATGATGTCTCATAATCGGCATTTTTATGCCTGAGCACTTTCGTACAGATACAAATTGTATGTTGTTTTCGCCAGATTTATAAGGTTGTGGAATTCACTACATAATTCATACATATTTCGTATTAATAAAAATGTTTCTTATGAGATTTACCTTTAACATTTAATTTTTGAATACTTTTCTTAACTTTCTCTATTCTTTCTATTCTTCCTGTACTATTTTTTTCTCTCGTCTCGTGAAAATACAAATCAGTTCATTAGAAGTGCCATTAAATTTAAGATACCGACGTTCAGGGTGCATATTTATAAATCATGGCTAGGTTTTTTGTTTGCATCGATGTGCAATATTGACGATTGACGATGTTTTTATTTTATATTTCATTTAAATGCATGAGAATTTTTGAAAACTTAAAAATAAAAGCACTCGATTGGATTCAGCTTAAAAATATTTTTTTTTTAAATTTACCTAATTTCTTTAGTTATTTTTTTTTATATAAAAATTTTTACCATCATATATAGGACCCATTCTTTATTAGCAAACACTCCTTCATTAATAGTATATATGTATATAGGTTTGAAACTTCAAATTTAACCTTTTACACTTTAAATTCATCTTTTTTTAAAGTTAAAATTAAACTTTTAACAATTCAAATTAAACCTTTTTCAATTTTAATAAAACTTCAAGAAGTTGAATTAAAAATTGAAAAAGTTTTTTGATTTATAAAAATTTTAGTACGTGTAAAAAGTTCAATTCGATTTGCAAAATGTTTAATTTTAAGTCAAAAACCTGTAGTAAAAAAAAATTATTTACAAACTTTTATTAAATTTTGTATATTTTCTCACAATTGCAGGCACCTTACGAAACATAACGAAACTAAAGCCCTGGAGTCTAATGAATGTGCTCGTGGAAAAATACGATTGGGATCCGATTGAGGCGAAAAAATTTTCCGATTTCTTGCTACCCATGCTAGAATACAATCCAATCATTAGAGCTTCGGCAGCTGAGTGCCTCAATCATCCATGGTTGGAACAAGAGGAGTTCGTTTAAAATTTGTGTAACGGGGCATGGGTACGGGGTGGCAAGAATGAGAGCATGAACTAAGCATATTTAGTAATTTAAATGTCGAAATAGCAGGGCGATAGACTTAATTATACCTAACATACATACATAAATACATACATACATACATATAAATATATATTTGAAAAAGTTTTTAAATACTAATGAACAAAAATTATATAAAAACGAAAAAAAAAATTTATAATCAGCATAAATCTTATAAATTTCAACACAACAAAGAGAACAAGAAACTCAACAAATTTCAATGAAAATGAATTTAAAACGAGGAATATAAATTAGAACTTTGCATACAACATAGAAAGTTTCGTTTCAAAGCTTTAATACATTAATATATGTATTCGTTAAGTGTGTGTAAATTATAAAAGTTATAAAATAAAAAAAAACAAAATTTTAATATTTCTTAATTTTATATATATTAGAAATTGTAAGTAGCTTTTTGTTTATGTTTATATAAATTGTACTTAAAACAAAACAAAATCCACACTCATACTCAAACACATCAAACACATACATACATACATACATACATACATACATACATACATACATACATACATATACACATACACATGCCTATCTGACTGAATAATTTTTCAAATAAATTAAATTAATTAAATCAAATTTATTGCGATATATATTTATTGTATAGCGTTCGTGTTTGTACGAGTAGACTAAATTTATAACTAATCACCCATACATAAGTGACATCATATAATACATACAAACATATTAAGTAGCATATTTAAAATGCATAAACATACATATAAAAATACATATAAAATATATATTAAAAGTATATATATTGTGTACTAGCTGCTATAATTGCTAATTTTAAAATTAAACAAAGATTTTTTAAAAACTGCTGAGAAAGAAAAACATTTAACAAAACATCTTAAGTACCAAATTAACTAAAAATTGATTAGAAAATTATTGAGTTTTTATTAATTATACGTAAATCAAACTCTTGTGTCGAAAATTAAATAATTTTACGCCTTATTTCGAAATTATTTAAAAAGTTACGCATACGTCATGTTGAACCAAGTCATTTTTTAAAACGGCGGAATTTATTTTGCCGTAAACTTCCTAAAATTTTTTATTTAATAAAAACCCAAAAAGCTTTATTCTATTTAAAAAAAAAATAAGATTTTAGCCACAGAAAAATCAAGCAGCAGCTAAGCCAAAATGCAGCAACTTAAATCAATTCTAAAATGACAAATTTTACATACATTTACTACTTACTAATACTAATACATTTGGATAAACATACATACATACTTACATACTAACATACATACATAATCAATTGGGAATTCAAGAAATAATAATTTTTTGTAGTTTTGTAGCGATTAAACTATAACAAGTAAAAAAAACACAACCTTTGCACAAGCCTAAAAAAATATTGGAATAAACAACAATTTTTAACAAAAACAAAAAAGCCCAAAAATTGAATGGCAAAACATTCAATAAATTTCAACATCGGCACGATGACAATGTAAACGCTTCTTCTGTAAGATGCATTACAGTGGAATTGATATTAGAACAAAAAAACTTTTCAAGCATAAAAAAAAAAAAAAAAATAATATAAAAAAAAACATTTCAGCGTAATTTTCAGCATTGACCAAAAAACTAAACCTAACAGTGTGACGAACATTATTATTATAATTGAAGAGTATTATTAGTAAAAACAAAAATTACTCCACAACTTTTCCAAGAAATTAATTAACATTTTCTAAGCATACCGACATTAATTAAAAGCATAACGTGTAAGCAAAACACAAATATTTAGCAGTGATAATTTTTTAGAGAATTTTAAGTAATAATTATAAATAAACAAAAAAAAAAACAACAAAACATAAAAACCAAAAAAAAAAAAAATAAATAAAAATAAAGGAAAGTTTATGGAATGAGATTATTAAATAAAATAACAATAAACATTTTTAATAAATTTAAAAAAAGTGTTGTTTTAATTTGTTTTCTTAAATAAATGATATGGTGGAGTTGTTGTTAATTCAATACGAAGGTAAAAATAAGAGTCTAAATAAGAAGGTTGAAGAAATAAATAGATGCCTTTATTCAAAGCAGGACTAACATAAATCGTCTGAAAAAAGTTTTCAAAACCTTAATCAAATTTTTAAGGTACCTTAGAAGTCATTGAAGTGGCGAATTAACAAGTGATCAGTCATTAGAGTGAAAATTTTAAACGCATTTTTCTCAAACGCTTTCTTTGCATGCCGAACAATATTACTCTAAACATTCATGGCCGATTTACTTGAAAGTATGTATAGATATTGAAAAATGTATTGTATCCCTTCGGAGAAAAAAGTACTCTGAAAACCGATCTACTTGATCGATGCTTGCAAGTTAGCTGAAGGAGATCAGCGCCTTATGACACACCATTGGAATTTTAACTTTGCATATCATTAGAAAAAAAAAAACACTTCAATTAAGCTAACTCTGAATTTCTTCAAAAGGTCTCTCTTGGCAAGCTCCTCTCTAACTTCAATCACTTCAATTCAGATTACTATGAATTTCCTTAAAAGGCCTCTCTTGGAGAGTTCCTCTCTTGAGTCAGCAGTTCGTTTCATTCTTTTGAGCTTTACTTACTTCACATTTGCAGAGCTAAAAAAGGTGAAAGATAGAATAAGAGGAGAGAACTTTCTTTGAGCTCGCTTGAAATATTTTATTCAATAATCGAATAAGCCACGAACGAACCGCTGTACGAGCTGAGCTCTACGGCGACATTGAATTAGTTCAGCCTATAAAAATCCAGCGACTACGTTGATTGGGTCATCTCTTTCGTATGGACGAAGCTCCAGCGAAGTAGGTGTTTGAGACGAAAGCCAAAGGTCGACGACGAAGGAAAAGACTATGGCTACCATGAATTGACCAGGCCAAGTAAGCTCTAAGTGACGCCAGGCGAGAGCTGTTGAGGTCGGCCGTAAATCGATCACAGTTTGTCATGGCCACCAAAGTAAGTAAGTATTTCCTGCGTTGACGAAGCTACATCTATTGCAGTCTTATTAACTTTGCTTACAGGCAATGCCGAACTGGTGGACTTGCCAGGAAAATGCCATACTCATAAGGTCCAATCGGTGTTTTGGTAAGCGGCTTCAATCTTTCACACAGTACGCTTGAAAGTAACTTATATACGATGGAGATAAGACTGATACCTCGGTAGTTGACATCTCCTTTCAGGTTGTTGGATCTCCTTTCTTTAATATAGACCAAAGCTGGCAAACACTGTCATCGCTTGCAAAAGCTTAACCAGCTTCCACTAAGAACGCGGCCTTATGACAAAGCATATAACAAAGCATTATGTCGGAAGCATGCCTGTTGCACTCTGCTGGTGAGGTGTCGCAAGATAAATTGCAATGGGGTGAAGTGATGGACACGTGGCCTTAGTTTGGAAAAAAAGGTTCCTTAGGCATCTCAGGATCAGAAACAAAAGAGCCAGAGCACTTGGTGATAGCGATTGATCCCACCATAGAGTTAGGTATACAGATATACCTGTTTGAGATGGTGAGGTCTCTTGTCTTTTTAGGGAAGATGCTGATCCCCCGGATTTGGAGATGGGTGATAAAGTAGAGTCACATAAAGTATAAACGATTACTACAGGAAGAAATATACAAGTCAGGGGCAAAAATCTTCGGGTATAGATGGTATGACTGGTGACATATGCAAAATCATCTGAAAGGTAATTTCTGAATACCTGGAACCGTTGCATGCTAAGTGCTTGAGCGAATGTATCTTCACTGGCAAATGGCAATAGAACAGGTTATCGTGCCTGCAGATCACCTGATATGCCCAGGAGAAATTATCGGTCTTACCGGGTCATCAGTCTCCTTCCGGTGCTTGGAAAGGTACTACTAAAGGAACGACTAAAGGAGTGTGAGGGTGCACAGATTTGCGAGAGGCAATTCGGGTTTCGAAAAGGGAAGAGCGTCGCACAGTGCCTGGTTGTGCATTGAAAGCACCATAAATGTGAATAGCTTCGAATATGTTTTGAGGTTATTTATTGATTTTATGGGTGCTTTTGACTTTCTATGCTGGGAAAAGGTGTTACGTAGGCTAGGGGAAGTGGGGTGCCGGAAAAATTAAGCTTTGGCAGAGTAGTTGCCTATTTCTCTGGTAGGAAACCGTGCGAAATAGGTGTAAACTTAGCAGCAGGAACTGATGTTGTCTGTGGCTGTCCACTGGGTTGTATATGTGGTCCATTCATGTGAAACCTCAAGATGGATCCTCTGCTGCGACGGCTGGAACATCTGTCTAAATGCTGTGCGTATGCTGATGACCCACTTGTGTGGGTGGAATGTAATTCTCTTGCTCAACTTAACACCATGACAAGTGAGAGTATGACATTCGTGCTTGGTGCACAGGCAGGTGTTTGCGCAGCAAGGCCCAAGACGGCGATGATGTTGCTCTGATGGCAAATTATCAAGCGGTCGACCTTTTTTTGCCAGCCTGAGGAGTGGGAGTCTCAGGTACGTGACTGAAGTCAAATACCTGGGGATGCCCATGGGAGAAAGAATGAACTTCTTGGTGGACCCAGAGAAGTTAAGAAAGCGTCAATTAACTTTTGTAGGGGGAGAGCGGAGAATTCTGAGGAGTGACTGAGGACTAAATAGGTGGACTGTCCGTCTCATGTATGGCGTGCTGTTTGTGAACTTATGGTTCGCCTGTGTGGGGAAACGCAGTCAGTTCTGCTGTGGGCTATCGGAAAATACTTTCATGTCAGAGAGTTATCTTGATTGGATGTATGCCGTTGTTAGATGTATACCGTCTCTGGTCTCTACGGATGCCGTTCAAGTGTTGATGGGGGTGCCCACCTTAGATTTGGTGGTAATGTAAGCCAGCATTGTATACCAAATTTGTAGGGGGTTTGTCCTTGTTGGCACCTGAGCGGGCTCCGAACTTGCTAAATACAAATTTGAGCTCAATTGAGATAAAGGCTATGATGAAACTGTGCGCTAGATCTAGATGGCAATCTAGATGGTGTCAAAGTCAAATCGGTAGAGTAGGCACCCTACCAGTGTAAACATAACTTTTGTGAAAGGTTGTCCGGTTCTCCTTATGTCTGAGCTTCCTGTTGACTGGCCATGGTTCTCTTAAAACATTTTTGCATAAGTGGAATCTCTGCACAACTGAAGGCTGCCACCGTGGATCAATACTCGAGGATTGGTCACATGTGTTGAACAAATGTCCGAAGACATTCGAAATTTAGGTTCCATGGGCATTGTTTAAGAAGCAAATGGAGAGTTTGATATCGGTAAAGCGCCTGCATCTAGTGAGTCAATTGTTAAATTAAACAACTTTGCATGTCAGGTGTTTACAAGGCGTCTTATCAGGTTATTTATAATTTTTCGTCTGACTCTGTTAGTCCGTAACTCCGATTTGATGGATCTATTTTGAGGGGTTGTTCTGGGAGAAAAACTCCAGCATTCAACTCTAAAAAATAAAATGATAATATTTAATTATTTTAAATGTTGATACAAAACTTAATAACGTTTATCTTACTTACCTCCTCCTATGTGGCATTTTAATACAAACTAACACATGATTTCTACGTAGAATCCTTATCCTAGGATTATATGATCCCTATATAAGAAGCTTGTTCATAATCCTTTAAATGGCTGAAATGTCCAATTCATTTTTTCTATTATTGGTATAATTTGAAATGAATAGTTTTCAAATCTTTTTCAAAGTAGTTTTTATTATGTCAGATATATATATTTTATTTAATACATACAATAAATAGTAATTATTGTAATATCATTATTGATTTTGTTTTTTTTTTTTTCTTTAAAATTTTATTTTTATTTAAGAACAATTAACATATGCGAAATTTTATTTTCAGAATAAGTTAATTAAGAGAGTTTTTCTTTAATTATAATGATACAAACATACAAACGACAACTTAATAACAAGTCAAGATACTTTTTTTTTGCTCAGGATATAGGATAGAAAAAAAAATAAAAATTGTTTCTTCATTTAAAATTTAAATTTAAAACCAAGCACTGAAAAAGTTTTTAAACAAAACATTTCTTACGCTTTTCTTTTTTTGTTGTTGCTTAATATTAAGTTGACATTTTGAATATGATTAGTGTTTTTTTTTTTTTTAAATTTAGCATAATTATTTCTATGAAAAAAATACACTTTTATTAGTTATCATTAATAAAATTACGTTAAACGTTGAATGTAATGAAAATAAATAAACTTCAATATGGCGACAAAAAAGGTAGAGGGAGTTGTGTTATTTTCATTTTTTTTTTATTTTATTTTTAGTACAATAATACTTTATTAAATGAAAATAAAAATAAACAGACATTAAAGAAAAATTTTTGAAATTTTTGCATAAAATAATTTATATGGGGTAATTTATATGCTTTTGGAGCTTGTTTCTTTTTTTTGTTTTATTTTGTTTTGAAGGAAATATTGATTGCATTTAATAGCAGGTATGTAAATATATAAATATGTGTATGTTAATAATTGTGTCTATTAATGCTATACAAATGCAGTTGATCTTGTTGTTGTTGTTTTTGTTGATTTTGTTAAGTAATGTGTTTGTTTGCAAAGTTATTTAATAACAGTCATTTTGTTTTTATGCCAAGCTTTGTTCTGTTGAAACACTCAAAACTGTTAACTGAACGTCACTGATTTAATGAAGCTGTGTGAGAATTCAATAAGCTTTATGCATGTTCGTTAATTTTAATGATGCCTAGATGTATGCTTAATTAATTGAATTTCTATAAACAAACCAAGGTTTGTGTACTTGATTATCTGCTAGATATTAATCCAAAGGCATTTTTTTTTTTATTAAACTTGTGTATAGGAAGTGTTATAATTTTAAGAATTATTCTTTTTAGTTTTATTTTTATTAGTGTTTTTCGTAGATAATTTATGTATGTTTTTATATATATACATATATATATATATATATATATTGACATTAGCTATTTACAGTTTTATCGACTGATTTTTCAAAGTTATTCAGTATTTTAAAAATAAAACCAAAAGCTCGCAAAATTAATAGTCAAAAAAAAAGGAAGGACTGTTTCTACAAAACAGTAGAAATAAAATTTTGTAATATATTATTGTTATAAAGAATTTGAACATGTATGCAATACAGTTTAGCTTGTTATTTACATTGTTTTTGTTGTTTTAATCCACACTATTAATCCAGCCAAAACTTAAGTGCAGAAAGTTAGTCTCGATTAATTGATACAATTAAAAAAATATGTGCTGCAATGTGCCCAAGATGTGCTATCATGTGTCGCCTTGGAAATAATTTATTTGAGGTTATAATTTGTATCACTTATTTTTGTATCACTTATTTTTTGCGATTATGCGGCTATTGTGCTATCATGTGATCGTGTTGTGCTACAATGTGGCATAGATAGAAAAAAATGGCATATTTGCAGCACAATACGAGTATTTAATAGCAAAATTTTCGAATTTATGAAAATATTAGTGTAGACCCATATTCACTTAACACCCCGTAACAAAAGTTAATTTAAAAATTTACAATTTGTGCTGTGATGTGCTACAATATGGCGTGAAAAGACTGAAAAAATGGCATCTTTGCAACACAACACGAGTATTTAATAGCACAATTTGCGAATTTATTAAATAGTAGTGCAGACCTATCGCCACTTCACACCCAATAATAGTAATTATTTGTGAATTAGCAATTGTGCTGTAATGTGTTCGTATTGTGCCCCAATGTTCCATGGAAGAAATGAAAAATAATAACTTTGCAGCACAACACGATCATTTTAGAGCACAACAATCGAATTCCTAAAAAAGCAGTATGCTCAGGACTAAGTCCACTTAAAAATAATTTATTCAAAAATTCGCCTATTGTGCTGTAATGTGCTCGTGTTGTGCCATAATTAAAAAAAAAGAATTTGAAAAAAACCCAAATTTTCAGCACATAACTGAAATTACTATGTATAGGCTAATATGTCACTTTAAGTTCGCATCTCTTAAAAAATGTGTTTTTTTAAATTCATTTTCACTCGGTTGACATTAAGTCCTATAATGAATAATTTGTCACCCGAAATTGAAAAAGGAGTTTCCTATACATAATAGAGCTAATTGAAATTGAAACAACTAGCACGTTAGCAGCACAAGCCGAGCACTTCACAACACAATTTCCAAATTTCTAGTGCGGACTTGTAATAATAAACAGTGCGGACAAATAAATATAATCACTTAAGCATGCTTTCTTTAATAAAAAAAAAAAACAAAAACAATTAAACGTTAGAATTCTGTCGGTATTCAAATTTTATTTAATTTTTAATTTAAATGAACACATTGCACACAACAAGCGACGAAAGGCATGTCTCACACTGTCGCTATAGAGAAATGTTAAGCGACTTGATTATAATAAACACGACAGCAGCAAACTTCATCAGCAAGTGTTTTTTGAATTAAATAATAATTAATTGATAAACTATATTTATTGAAGTTGTAAAAATTGTATTTGAAATAAACAAACGAACCCAGAAACAACCACTTGAGTAACCAGTACAAACAAAAAATAATATATGTAAAAAATGGAATAAAATTCCTTTTGTCGCATGTCAAATTAGAATTAAATTGAAGCCGACGACAACGACATTCGATGTCGCGCAACAATTTCGTCGCAGTCTCCAAAATTGCGTCCCATAAAAAATGCATGTAAATTTCGAGTGACGTTTGGCGCTCGTCGTGTGCAATGTGTTCAAGCTATAATGATGAACGCAAAAGAACCTAAGCAGAACCGCAGATTTTTACTAGCCGAAGTCATTAAGTCTATTCTGTTGTACACAGCTCCAGTATAGGTCGATGCATTTAATACGAAGTCTAATTGTCGTGGCATAAAGTCTGCTGACAGACTTTGTGCTCTCAGATGTATACACTAATCATTGCTGTGATGTACCCAATTGCTCTGAGCAACCATGCCCGGCAGCCCATGTTAACCGGACATGGTTGCTGCCGGGCCTAATTTAATAGGTTCCAACATGAAGACAATGCTTGCTGTGAAGTATGTGGTAACGTCGAGTGACCTCGAGTCAAGTTTTTAAGTGCTCGCGATTCGTTATTGAAAGAGATCGGTTTCGAGTCGATATCGGTGAAATTCTTACTCCCGAAAATATCATTAACCCCATGTTGTGTAGCCTTGACAAATGCCTTGTAATATGCGGTATGGCAGCAGTCGTTATAGTTGAGCTTAGATGACTAGAGCGACTGCGAAGAAATAGCTCAATTCTTCATTTCAGCACTTTGTAGTAATACCTTCAAGAGCCAAAACAGCATCACAATTTCGGTGCATGGACTTCACTAATGGACTGGCAAGTAATCTGTGGTAAAGCGCACCAAGCCAGCTGAATTTTTGCCCAAAGTTCATTCTTATTTTTGGATTTAAACGGTTCCATATCAATTTAAACAGTCTTACACATGGTTTCATGGGGGTTTCGGTTCGATTACAGGCCGTGACATAACATTAATATTACTAAATATAAGTCATTCCTTAACGATGCCGGAAGTGTTTTTTGGATCTTTGTCGTGTTGAAATTGCCATTTAATAGGAATTTCCTATTCCGCAAAAGTTATGCAAACTTTTAACGTCCTGAAGAATTTCAAGATATGATTTCTTATTCATATTTTGTTTTATCAAATATACGGCTTCAATTTTTACCACGAGAAACAGCTCCATACCATGATAATACCTGCAACATGTTTAAATATCATCGCTGTGTACAAACGGGTGGCCAAGTGTGTGGCATGAAAGCCGTTGAATCTCGGTAGACCCGGGTTCAAATCACCATCTAACGAGAAAATTATTTCAATAGAAATATCTGCAGTCAATGACAAACCTCAGGCAGTAAATAATGTTATGTAAAGCTTCTTGAGAACATGAACTTTAGTCGTTCACAGTGTGCATAAGACATGTAGGTCCAGTTCTCGGCCAATAGTGTGCAAATATTTAATATCACGGACAACACAATTGATCATAAAAAGTTCGGTCAAAGTCCTTTAAAGAGCTGAAATGGCCAATTCGTTTTTTTTTTTTGTGTACAATGAATTAATTTCAGCATTCTTTGGTCGGCCAACCCATGTCTTAGCAACACCTTTAATTACATTTATTTTGGATATGTTCTTAAGCAGAATCAGTTAAAAAATAACTTTATTATTTTAGTTAAGGATGATTCTATTTATTTCTACGGCACTGTACAAGCCTAACTTTACAGATAGCACATATTTGTTTGCGCAGTGCAGCACACATATATTTTTATTAAACATAAATCAAAACTAAATCATAGCTAACTTTATGCACAAGCAAAACTGTCATTTACAAGCTACTGCATTTATTTAAATAAAATCAAATCAATTAAATCGAAACAAAATTTTGTTTTAACATAAATTTTTCATTTAATTTTTTTTTTGTGTTACTTTCGCTGCACATAATAAAAAATTGTATAGCATAATTTTTAAAAAATAACAGCCTGTGTTAATAATACATGTACAGCATTAATTAAAATACATATTTTGTTTAAAAATGATATAGAAACAGCTAATTTGTTTTTTTTTCTTGCTCTTCTAGTCAAACGTTTTTCAAAAATTTAGCTAGTTTATTAATGTTACATAGTTCATAGTTAATTTTAATTACAACAGCAAATTTATTAAAATTTTTTTCAAACAAACTTATCTATAGCATTTATTATAACTATGTATATGCAAGTGTGTAAATACGTCATAATTATGCAACAAATGTTTTTTTAATAGTATAACTATTTTTGTGTGTTTTTTTTTTTGTTTGTTTTCATATAATTGTTTTGGTTGTTATTTTAGTATTTATATTATACTATATATATATAATTTATTAGACTAACACAAATTTTTACTGAAACACGCATACTGTGGCTATGTAACGTTTTTGTTTTTTTTTTTAAATGATATTTTGACGCTTTTGATTCCAAATTATTTTAAATGTACTTATTTATGTTTTTTATTTAAGTAAAAATTAAAGTATAAATATATAGACTATATATATGTATATATAAAGATTTTTGTTTTCTTAATTTTTGTTGACTATTATAATAAGTTGAATTATTCCCTTTTGCTTTAAACTAGAGCTGTTTATTATAATTGATAAGTTTTTAAATTATACAATACATTATATTAATAATTACAATCCTTTGCAATTATTTCTTTTCTGTTTTTTTTTTTTGTTTGCTTTCTGCTCTTTATTTGGTTTTGTATTAAATGTTGTTGTTGTTTCTTTGCAATTACTTTTGTTGCCATATTTAAGCTTCCTCTTTGCTTACAACTAGTTAATTATTTGTTCTCTGTTTATAATAAAGTAATGTTTTTTTCAACGCCAAGTTTCTGCTGTTGCTCTGCACGGCTGCGTTATTCGTTTGCATTCATTCAATTTCTTGAAAATTCTTGAAAATTATTTAAAATAATTTTTGTTTTTGTTTATTTATTTTCTCTTTAAACTTTACTTAAATATGCGGAATTTTTTGTTTGATTTTTGTATTTCAATATTTGTTTGTATGTATATTTTGTATGATGCATGATCAACTGAGTAAAGCTTGCTCATGTGTGTGCATGTGTGTCTAGTATTTTTGGTTTACCATATCTAGAACAAATAAAATATAAATATATATATATTGCATGAATAAAACTACAATAATCAACAGTTGAATTATCAAATAAAGATTGAGTTAAAATTTTGATTTGAGGCAAAAAAGAAATGATAATTATAATGCATAAAAAAAAAAAACTCTACAAAACGGCAAAAAGATGAATGATTTGTGTCTAGTTTATATGCTTCAGTTACAATTAGTTTTGAAAACGCTATGGTGGCTTTTTTAGTTATTTTTTGTTTGATGTATACTTAAAACATGGTCGATAGATTAATAAATAAAACAAGACTTTTGTATAAAATATAATAAATAAAGAATATTTTTCAATAAAATGCAAAAACCATTTTTCTAGTCTATATAGATGTATCGGAACAAAAATATTTTAACACCCTCTCTCAATATAATAGCTGCGTTTCTTTCGCCTTAAGATAATCGCAATAATAAAATTTTTAAAAGGAACGGCTCGTAGAGAGAAAAATTACTAGTAGATTGTGCTGCAATTATACTGTTTTTGAATGGTAATTAAAGTCTACATCACAGTTCTAGTACGAAAAGACGGATTACAAAAAATAGTTCAAAATGTTATAGAATTATTATTGTTTTTGATATCGTATTTTTCCAAATCGTGCAGTTGCCATTGATTTGTCAAAATATCTAGCAACGTTATCCCTCAGAAAATTGTATTTTACATCAATGTGTTTAGCACGCTTGCATTCTGTATTGTTGGACCATGGTTATCTTCGTAGATTGGAACAGTGTAGTTCTTATCGAATTAATTCATGTCTTCTCATATTCCTCTTAAACATATTTATTCAGACTAGATGAGGTTGCAACTGTAGCTTGATACTTGCTACAAAAAGAGACGGTATTTCCAAAAACTTGAGACATAACCACGGGATTTACGATCATTTAAATCTGAAGCAATTTTCGTTACGTTTAAAATGCAGCTTTATACTATTTACCTTTTAGCTATCTTAATATTCGCTTTAGAGTTTTCCAATATGGTAACAAATGTCAGGTCTTACACACAATGAATTAGATACATGATACTGCCCAAAGTTCTCTATATGGCTGATTTGTCGTATCTGCTAGATATTCTTGTAGTTGAAATCCTTACTTCATAGGAGTTTTTGCTGTATTACAGTTGGTCATTTCAAACTTTCTTAAGATTTTGTCGATTATTTTGTCTTGTGACAAAACCAAATGCCAATTCTTGTGATCGTAGTCAATATTCATTCCTAAAGTGTTTTAACTGCCCAAAGTCTGATTTCTCGAATTTATCGGCTAGACTTTTCTTCAATGACTGAATTGATGATCATAAATTTGCAGCTGTAAGTAGATTATCAACATAGAGTAGAATAAAAATATAACCATTATAGCTCTGCATAGTGTGCAAACAATAATCGTTTGTCGAACTATTAAATCCGAGCTGTAGAAGATATTAATTTATCCGCCTCTGTTAACAACTGTATATTTTTGATTTAAGTCTGCCAAGAGGTCAACTCAAAAGTAAATTGAAAAGTATTGTGTAATCAGATCTCTATTTATATATATATATGGTTATTTGTTACAACACAGGACGTTGTCCTGAGCCCAATCCTTTCTGTGGTGGGTAAATTTTTCCCACACTAACCTGTTTTGAGCCACTAGAATTCATGGCATTGAAATATTTCAATGATTTCTGGATTGTGGCTTCAAATAGATAAATGCTGGGAATGTGCGAAGAAGCTGTAGTAGCTTAACTCTATTGTTATTGGAATCTTTTCGTTCCAACAGCGAGTGCTTTGTTTCAAACCTTATAGAGATTGTTTTCCAGTTCCAGCTATTGACATTTGACAGCTGGAATTCATGGCATTGAAATATTTCAATGATTTCTGGATTGCGGCTTCAAATAGATTAATGCTGGGAATGAGCGAACAAGCTGTAGTAGCTGAACTCTATTGTTATTGCAATCTTTTCCTTCCAACAGCGAGGACTTTGTTTCAAACCTTATAGAGATTTTTTCCAGTTTATACTTCGCCTTTTCTTGCTTCTAATCCATTCGGAATTCCTGGGTATATATATCTTCTTTAAGTTGGTTAGGAAGAAATGCAGTTTTTACATTTAATTGATGAAAGCACTATTCGAATTATTGTCACCCTTGCTACGGACGCAAAGGTCTCTATGTAGTCGATGCCATACTTCTGAAGGAAACCTCTGGCAACCAATCGAGCTATATACCTAGCGGATTTTGCATCTTCATTTTCTTTTATTCTAAATACCCATTTTTATTTAAGCGGTTTCACTCCATTTGAACACTATACAATTCTCCAGAATTGATTTTTCTCCATTGATTTAAATTCTTCACGAACAGCTTCACGTCTTCAATCCACTTTTGACGATAAGCTCGATTGTAAATTTGCTCATATGTTTTGAAAGCAGATTCAATATAATGTTAATTTACTGTTACATTAGAGCTTGTAAAATAGTCTAAAAACTTACGTGGAATCGAAAACTTCTTCTTAATTGTGGAGTTTCTTCTCCTTCTTCAGTACTTTCTTTTTCATCTGAAACTTGTTCTTTATCTGCAATTCGATCTTCAACTGAACCTCATTCGTTTGCAATTTCATTTTCAATTTCCACATTTTCAGTCATCTCTTGCAATAAAGAACTTTCTCTTCGCCATGTTCCACAGGCGCTATACGTTTGGGGAGTAGCCGATCATAATACAGTCTTGACTGACCTCTCCTAATTTTAATATTTTCTGTTCTAGCAACCATGTTGCATGTTTTACTACTGATACAAATTTAGAATTTAGCAGTTAAGGTTTTGATGACGGCTTGTCTATTGGCCAGAAGAGCTCTATTTAGATTGTTTGTGTGGGGCCGGTAGGTAAAAAAAGTTGCCAACACCAAATTTATCTCATTTTATCTCTTATATCTGCATTTACTCCATTTAGAATTTTTAGCTTTAATTACTTCAGCATCATTCCGACAAACAAACGCTTCTGCTGTGCCTCTACAAAACTTGATGAAATCATATACCAGCTCGTAGAAAAAAAAAATAATCTACAAACTTCAATAAAAAAAAATTTGACTATAAAAAAGATTGTTGGTTTGTTTTTCTTTAACATGAGCATCTTTTTAATTTTTTTTTATAATATAAAAAATATACAAAATGTGCATAAATTATACAAAATAAATGATGATGTGTTTAATTGGAGTCTAAGAAACAAAACAAAATATATAAATAAAATATTTGATGAAGGTTGGTGGTCTGTGTTGTTATTTTGTTGGGTTCAACATTTACAATATGAATGAGGGAGGAGTTGGAAGAGGAAACATATTTAAAAAACACACACATATATATATATATATATTAATAACTACTAAATTTAAATAAAATAATTTTTCAAGCCATTACAAATACTTAATAAGTTTTATTATAAAATTTAATAAGCTATTTGTTGCGTTTGGAATGAAATTAAAAAGGATTTATTATTACTTTAGCCCAGTTTTATGTTAATAAAAAGGGATTTAATTATGGTAGGTATGTGTTTAGGTTTTAAATTTAATAAACTGATGACATATATGTAAGTTACTAATTATGATACTAATTAAGGAGTACACGTTCTTGAACGTTATTGTTTCTTTGTTTTATTTAATTTTTTTTTCTTTTTTTCACCAAGAGTTAGTAACGATTACTAATGGACTTTGTTGAAAGTGTAGCATACAATGTTTTTTTGTTTTTTTTATTTTGTATTTTTTTGTTACTTTTAGTGTATACCTGGCGTGTACGTGGTTTGCTCTGTTGTATTGAGTGATGTGTTTTCTGTGGCAGCAACTGGAGCACCTGTGAAGGGATTAACACCGGTTGCAGGAGGTGGTGGCATGGCAAATGCGGTCTGTCCACCGCTGCTTTGGCCTGGAGCTGGTTGCGATGTCACAGGTCCGCGGCCACCGCCGCCAAGATTAACATCATCGAGATCTCCGTCCTCCTGAAAAGTATAAAACATTTTTATAACATTTTGTTTATGCATTTATACTGAAAAATAATATTATTTTTTATGAAAGAAAATGTTATGTTGTATGTTGTAGGCATAAACGTTTATGTTAATTAGCGGTATATGAGCAGTTGGTTTTGTTAAAAAGTGTGTTTAATTATTTAACTGATTTGATTTATCTAAGCGTTATTGGCTTAAAACGAACAACTTTTAATAAAGAACAATGAACAGAACATTTCAGTAAAGCAGTAAAGCTTAGATACTAAATTATATAATAAATAATTAATAAATATTTATATAAATAAAACTACCACCGTGTAACATTGATCATGTCCTTGCACCGTTTTTGCTATAATGAAGATTACATAGAAAAAAGTTTTATACTTACGACACGTCGTTGTCCAACGGTTGCATTACCACTAGCTTCTATATTGCCATCTCCGCGCTATGATGAGGATACACGAATAAAATAATAACACGTATAAGAAATGCATGTGTGATGGAGAAAATAATATTTTATAAAATAGAAGATAAAATAACAGAAGCAGATAATAGCTTAAATCATAATAGTTCAACTTCATTTGAAAAAAAAAACAAGAAATCGATTTAAAATCTTTAACTAAAAATGCTATTGCGTCTAAGGTTCGATAACAAGTAATTGCATACTTTAAGGCGCAAACTTAAATAAGTCAAACAAATGGAGAACAATGTTTTGTGTTAAAAAAAGCTATTCTCTAACGAGAATTGAGTTTAAAAAATTTAAAAAAGCAATGAATTTTTCAAAATCTTCAGGTTCAAAACGCGTTTCTTCTAAAGATTCATATTTGCAACAAAAGTTAGTAACAAGTTTTTGTGTTTTGTGGTCATTTAAAGCATTTGATGATTTTCGTGAAAGCTTGTGGCAAAACAAATTAAAAAAAAATTCGTTAAAACAAGAGCATTTCTTTTTTTGTGACAACACATAAATTTTAAAAAGAAATAGTTGGCATTTTTACTAAACCAAAGATTGAAATTAACTTAAGAATATGTTTGTTTACAGTTCGAGTTAAACTTGGAAATGTTACCAAAATGTTAGTGTTGTCTTACATGTAAAAATTAAATTCAAACATTTGAAAAGTTTTTCATACAACTTAAAAATAAAATACGCAATGAAAACATAATTTTTTTTAATGAATTAAGCAAAAATAGTTCAGACTTAAAAG
Organism: Tetanocera ferruginea; assembly: GCA_958299015.1. Lineage (NCBI taxonomy): Eukaryota > Metazoa > Arthropoda > Insecta > Diptera > Sciomyzidae > Tetanocera > Tetanocera ferruginea. The sequence continues at coordinate 13,050,532 of OY282644.1, forward strand.
TCGCTCAAACCAAATGCTAAGCAAAATTGCGGTATTTCGGAAATACAATACCTTTATTCGAATTGAAAAATTGAAATATTTGGTGGTTAAATCTTTAGTAAACATTAGACTGCAGTTTTAAAAACTGAAAGGTTTTCACAAACAGTAAGAAACCTCCTTAAAAGAAATGGATGCAATTGTCGCGTAAGCCGAAAGAAGCCTTACATCCGCAAATGATCGTTTTGGGAGCAAGTTTTATTCAGCGGTGAAAGAAAATACAACGTTTATGGTTCAGATGGTCGACGATTTGTATGGAGGAAGCCTAACACTGAAATAATCCGAAAAATTTTACCCCAACCGTGAAACACGTATAAGGTAATCTGATGGTATGGTATCATCCTTATTTTTATAGAGGCAGAAAGGACAATATTCGCATATTTAAATATTCTAAAGGAAAATCTAAAATCCAGCGATGATAAGTTGGGTTTGGATTGTTTATACTATTTCCATCAGGACAAAGAACCTCAACAACATGCCTCGAAGCAATTAAAACATCCAGCTATGTCACTGGATTTAAATCCAATACAGCATTTGTGAGACCACTAGCAAAAAAAAATTCGGGAACACAATAAAACCAACAAAAATCAAATTAAAGCAGTTCTTTTGGAGGAATGGGCAAAGACTCAGCCAGAAACAACAACAAAGCTAGTTCACTCTATGAAAACCGATTAAACGCAGTTATAAAGAATAAAGGTGGACTTACAGTGAACCTACTTTGCGACGACTGCTAGCACAATCCCCGAAACCTATTATTTGGGATCTATCTAATAACTCCAGATGAACTCCATCATACATGTTCTTAAGGACTCAGATCCTGTGTCCGATGCAGGGTGAATTTATTTATAAAGTTGGTCTTGATCTTACCGATACATACATACAAACATAAAATCTTATTAAATAGCCAAATTCGCTGGCATGCTAATAATTTTGATACATTCGACGAATTCTGATTTCATAAGTTTTGTATATCAACATTATGTCAAATATAGATAAATTCCCTGGGACATTTTCATAACTTAAACATTTATAACTCGACTCAACTTCAACGTCGAAAACTTCAGCTTGTATTTAAAACTATACTGAATAAATCACAAATTTTAATATGAGAAATTGAAATTTAACAAAAGTTATTGTAACTTTCCAAGCTGGCTCTAGTTGGAAAAAATTAATAAAACAGCCTATGATAATGTTTTAATTTTTTTTTTAAAGATATTGGCTAATCACCTCTTTTGATACATGATATGAACCTGTTATTTAACTCATTATTCTCATCATAGCTTATTCTGATCTTGGCAATAGAAAAATAAACTCACGCTCTCATGATCATGTTGCACGTTATGTTGGTACTAATGTTATAAACTAATGTGGCATAAAAATATGTTTATTTTATAATTTGAAAATATTTTTTGTGCTACATAAATGTGACTGTAAATGTTAATCTAAAATTTCATGAGTTACATAAATACTTCTAGAAATCTGACCAGTTCTATTGGTACCTGAATCAAAATTTATGGCATGGATGTAACAAAGTTTTTCCACTCTTGTGCTGGAGAGCCAGCCTTTATTTTTGGCAATTTTTAAGTTAATTCCTAATTTTAATAATTAAGTAAATTTAAAGAAATGAGACGAAAAAAGCTATGATACATATTATTTTGCTGTTGGCGCTTAAGAAGAAAGGACTACAGAGGCTGGCCAAAAAGAACTCTAACATATCAGTAGCGAAAATCGTGCACAATGAAAGCGGTAGAAATTAAATTAGAACCATACAAATCCGTTGCATTCTTTATCATTATCATGCTCAAGGATAGTACTTATGCTCATGCTCCTATCAAGGAGTTTGCAATCAATTTAAGAGTTAATTTTTTAAGGGTACCCATGTTATTTTATATTACTCATGGGAAAAACCAGCTCAAAGAATTACTGCACCACCACCTGAAGATGCTTCTTTCATGCAAACTTCTATTTTCAACTTTTTTCATGCCAATGTTCACCTATATTCTGTTTAATTAATAAAACACATTGTTCACCGCTCCGAAAATTTTTCTTATTTTGTAGGCTTTTGAATTTTTGAGCCCTCTGTAAAGGGGATTTTTTAAAAAGCTTTTGGTGTCCTCTACGTGTTTGAAAGCATTTAAAAGTTGTAGAGCATGTCGACTTTTTATTTGCAAATCAAAATAACGAATAATCTGTGTTAACATGAGTTTGTCTTTTGTAGTTAATACGATAATATCGCTATTTTAACATTGAGTCATTTTATTAATTCTGATGTATTTCATTCTGATATATTTAAAGCAAGCACATACCAGTTTAAATAATGGCAAGCAAATATCTAAAATGTGAATATTTTAGCAGCTAATTCGCATGTCGAGTAGCCCTGCATCGTGTAAAACCTCAATTGTTTACTCTAGACATTTTACAATTTTAAAATAAATTCCATGCGATATCTCAAAAAACTTGCCCATCACTTACCTTAGATAAACAATACTTTATTAGTACTGACTAATTCAATGAGCTGATTTTATGTGAATTGTCACAATTAAATAAGATGAAAACATTATCTCAACTGAAAATTTGCTCGATCAAGCAAAGCCTAATAATAGATGTATCTAACTTACGGTATACCTATGAGTACAATTAAGTAAGAGTTGACAGACAGCAATCAAACACCAAGCTTAACTTTTTTTCTAATGCAAAAATACAGCGCAAAAACGCATTTTTGAAGTAACGTCAAAGTGAGTTTATGGCAATTGTCATAAGTAAATAATTTAAAAACAATTCTACAACTGCAGCTGCAATGCTTTAACAACAATTCATTCTGATATTTTTCATAATTTAAAATAAAATATTCGTTTTAAATGGCATTCAATAATTCATAATAAAGGGTGATTTTTTTGAGGTTATGATTTTCATGCATTAGTATTTGACAGATCACGTGGGATTTCAGACATGGTGTCAAAGAGAAAGATGCTCAGTATGCTTTGACATTTCATCATGAATAGACTTACTAACGAGCAACGCTTGCAAATCATTGAATTTTATTACCAAAATCAGTGTTCGGTTCGAAATGTGTTTCGCGCTTTACGTCCGATTTATGGTCTACATAATCGACCAAGTGAGCAAACAATTAATGCGATTGTGACCAAGTTTCGCACTCAGTTTACTTTATTGGACATTAAACCAACCACACGAATGCGTACAGTGCGTACAGAAGAGAATATTGCGTCTGTTTCTGAGAGTGTTGCTGAAGACCGTGAAATGTCGATTCGTCGCCGTTCGCAGCAATTGGGTTTGTGTTATTCGACCACATGGAAGGTTTTACGCAAAGATCTTGGTGTAAAACCGTATAAAATACAGCTCGTGCAAGAACTGAAGCCGAACGATCTGCCACAACGTCGAATTTTCAGTGAATGGGCCCTAGAAAAGTTGGCAGAAAATCCGCTTTTTTATCGACAAATTTTGTTCAGCGATGAGGCTCATTTCTGGTTGAATGGCTAAGTAAATAAGCAAAATTGCCGCATTTGGAGTGAAGAGCAACCAGAAGCCGTTCAAGAACTGGCCATGCATCCCGAAAAATGCACTGTTTGGTGTGGTTTGTACGCTGGTGGAATCATTGGACCGTATTTTTTCAAAGATGCTGTTGGACGCAACGTTACGGTGAATGGCGATCGCTATCGTTCGATGCTAACAAACTTTTTGTTGCCAAAAATGGAAGAACTGAACTTGGTTGACATGTGGTTTCAACAAGATGGCGCTACATGCCACACAGCTCGCGATTCTATGGCCATTTTGAGGGAAAACTTCGGAGAACAATTAATCTCAAGAAATGGACCGGTAAGTTGGCCACCAAGATCATGCGATTTGACGCCTTTAGACTATTTTTTGTGGGGCTACGTCAAGTCTAAAGTCTACAGAAATAAGCCAGCAACTATTCCAGCTTTGGAAGACAACATTTCCGAAGAAATTCGGGCTATTCCGGCCGAAATGCTCGAAAAAGTTGCCCAAAATTAAACTTTCCGAATGGACCACCTAAGACGCAGCCGCGGTCAACATTTAAATGAAATTATCTTCAAAAAGTAAATGTCATGGACCAATCTAACGTTTCAAATAAAGAACCGATGAGATTTTGCAAATTTTATGCGTTTTTTTTAAAAAAAAAGTTATCAAGCTCTTAAAAAATCACCCTTTAGAAGTAAACAAAAATTGTATGATAGCTTAACATTTATATTGAAATCAATTAACCCTTTGTGAACCTTGCATATTTTTTTTTTTTATTACAGTCACATAAAATTAGCTTTAAGTTGTTTGTTCACAATTGTTTTAAGTGGCAAGAAAGATAAATAGTGTTAAGATGTTAGGAGTATAAATAAATAAAAAATAAATAAATAAATAAATAAAAAAACAACAAAGATTTAAGAAAATTAATTATATTAAGATTTTACAGATGTCTACATTGTCAACATATGTTATTGAATATAAGTTTTGTTAGACCAACAGAAAACATTAATGAAAAATTATCAGATTTTAGCTGTTTGTATGTATTTTTGTTTGTGTACAACAAAAAATGTGCAATTTTTTACAAAAAAAAAAAATATATAATAAATTTCTTATGTATAAAAAAATGCTGTCAAACTTAAGATATGTTATAAGTTAACATAAAAGATAAGATCGTTACCTGTTTAAATAAATGGTTACTAAACCAAATAAATTACTTTTTGCGCTTGTTGCTGCAACTACATTAAACAAAAACTACTTTTATAATTAACAAACTAAATAACTTACCTTGGTATGTGCGTTTCGTTTAAGTTGGTGGAGGAAGTGTGTTTAGTTTAATTTAAATTAAAGTCATGATAAAACGTATTAAAAAAAAACTAAAAATAATTTGACTAGAGTTATTAGATAAGCGAAAATAATTTCTATACAAAAGTTTTGCATGCAAAAATAAATATGTACACCCATTTTTTTGTTTTTTTCAATTGATATGTATACAAGCTAACATAACGTAAAGCTTGTTTATTTAATGGTCACCAAAAAAATGGCTCCACAAAAATCATAAAAAAAAAAATTTAAGATACTCCCAACAATTGCACTTGGTGTGTGAATGTGTGTGTGATTATGTTTATGGCTGATTTATGAAAATATTTATATAGCGGTTAGTAGTGCTTATTTATGTATGCAACGTTTTAAACAAACGCTTTTTTGTTTGGTTTTTGTTTTGTTAATTACTTTTTTAATGTTTTAGGCAGCGTGATAATTGAAGAATTTAAATTGTTTTTCTTGTTTTTTTTTGGCTTTTTTTCATTAATAAAAATATAGTTGAATTTAATAGAGAACTTTGGGGGAGATTAAACTTACATTCAAGTGTGAATATTGATCATGTGATTCGTTCGCTGGTGGCTTAAATTTGCCACAACAGAAGTTGAAGCAGCAGCAACAGCAGCAGCAACAACAACAGCCAGTCAAAATGGTGCAGCAAATAACAAGCGCCTGTTTTTAGAGAAAAATTCATAATTATTTCATGTTTATAATGTAATATAAGATCAAACATACCTTAACAGCTGGCGAAGTGACGACGAAGTAAGCATTAACATTTTCTTCGCCAAACTGCTCGGCTATGTAAAGACCCAGTGAGCCATAGTTATCATAAATATTTCGTTTTGTTTGATCGCTTAGTATTGAATGCGCCCGATTGACTTCCTTAAACTGCATACAACGTAGGAGTGAAGAAGAATTGATTATGTTTGATAATTGGAAATGTTTTATTTTGTGCAGAAATAATGTACCTTGTCGGCAGCATCAACATTGTCTGGATTTTTATCTGGATGGTATTTAAGTGCAAGTTTTCTATAAGTCTTCTTAATGTCATCAGCTGTTGCTGTTTTAGGAAGTCCTAAAATTTCATAAAGGGAATCACCCGATGTGCTAGAAAATAAAAATAGATTATTCATTTAAGACTTTTATGAGGAAAACAAAAATTATAAGTTTTTTAACAAGGCATTAAGCTGGGCAGTAAGTTATGTTGAGGTTCACTCTTTTTCACCAACACAAACTCAACTCTCCAATGACCTTTGGTTAGTAGTATTAATTTCTTTGAAGTAGGTAATATTTAAAATATCGACTAAGCAGCAAATTTTCCACTTTTCGACCCGATTTTTGCATAAGGAAAGGCTTTGGTGAAATTTTGGATGAAGAGAGGATATTTGTGAACTATCTTTGGCTTGCCACTACCTTGGCTTGCCACACCATGTATTTCACCGGTGGTAAATTTAGAGGATGCTCCACCCCTTCTAACCGCAGTATAATATCCGTGTCCAGGTAACTGCTTGAAATCCGCTTTGCAGTACGTTTCATCGTCCATGATCACGCAATCAAATTTGGGCAGGTAATCGCGATACAGTTTTCGAGCCTTCCTCTTGGCTTCAGAGTCCTTTAATTCTGACTTATCAGGTACTTTTTGTACTTTATAGCTCCTTAGATTGTAAATTTTTTAATTCGTTGAACACTTGACTTCGATGTTCCCGCTTTTGCTGCCATATCACGAACCGAAGTCCTTGTATTCTGAGTAAATAGCCGCTTAACGTTCTGGGAAAAAGCTTTGTTCGCTGGACCACTTTTTCTCTCTGAGCCTGATGTTTTTGACAAAGGGGTAAGCTGTTTGTATCGTTGTCGCAAGGAGCCGACAGTTTTTACGCACACGCCAACTGCTTTAGCGATCTTTTTGTAGGTGATGTTTGGATTTTCCAGGTGTTTGCAAATAATTGCTTTCCGCTTTTCTTCTTGTTGAGAGACATATTTTCAGTTGCTCTTTTATTTTACTAACGAGTATTTTTTTTAAATCTGCAATATTTATACTTTATTTAGGTACCAAATATGTTGCTATAGAGGTAACACTTTTTTATGAATAACCTAAAAACAAAAGGACAGTTATTTCTGTAAGTCTTTATGTTGATCGCGACACAAATTTAAAGCGCTTCAAGACTGAAAAACAACAAATGCGATTCGAGGCTTTAAACAATTCATCTACCGAGACATCTTCCGATACACTGAAACATGCAATTTTTGATGAAGGTATTAATATTAGTCAATTTTGAGTCAAACCGCTTAAACAGCTCTTTAAAATGGGGCATAAAAACGATATAACGAAAATTTTTCATTCGACAGTTACTTCGAGCGATCTCGGCAGTCGATGTATTCTGCATGTTCAGATACATAGCATGAAATATACCATTAAACAAAAGAACATCTACAGTTTGTTTGCTATGAAATTATATAAAACTGATTTGTTTTGCGATAAGGCTATGAGTGAAGTTATATGCGGTAGCGATTCATATTTTCTAATTAGTTCCGTTGAAAACAAAAAAAATATAAAAACTATATATTACAATAAATGGCGAGGGTTCCGAGATGAATAGTTATAAATAACCATTCACTTGATACGGCATCTTGTAAACACATGGCACGCGAAATTCTTTAATCTGTCAATTTGCTCACTAGATGCAAACGCACTGCTGCCATTAAATTCTGCTTCACATTTGACATTTGCTTCTTGAACAATGCCTAAATCTCGAATGCCTGCCCAAAGAGGACATTCGCAACACATGTGACCAATCCTCGAGGTGTCAGAGTGATCTTGAACGGATGTATGCCGGTGTTCCGTACGGCCTCTATGGATGCACTTCAAGTGTTGTTGGGGATACCGCCCTTAGATTTGGTTGTAATTCAAACCAGCATTGCATACCAAATTTGTAGCGGTTTGCCCTGATTGGCTCCTGATTGAGCTCTGGACATGCTAGGTACGGATTTGAGCTCAATTGAGACAAAGGCTATGCTAAAACTGTGCGATTGCCATCTAGATGGTTCAGAGTCAGAACGGCAGAGTAACCCACAAGTTTATACGTGACGTGACTTTTGTGGAAGGTCATCCGAACTTTTGGTTCTCCCTAAGTCTGGGCTTCCTGTTGACTGGCTGTGGTTCTCTTAGCGCATTTTTGCATAAGCGGAATCTCAGCACACCTGAAGGCTGCCACTGTGGATCACCGACGGCAGAAGTATTGTCAGCGTGTCTGTCTTTTCTAAAAACATGGAAACTATTATCAAACAATTTTAAGTCAGTAATGCTATCGTTCAGCTACAACTAAGTTAGCATAATAATATCATCAGAAATACCCCAAGTTCACAAAAATATGTCTTAGAACGTAATCCGGTTGCATTTTGATAGTAAAGGCATAACCTATTTAGTTTTTTTTTTGGTATAACGGACAGTTTTGTTCTACCTTCTGAAATTATTTTTAAGCTTAAACTCAGAAACGAACATATTATTGCCCAACAAATTAGAGTTGATTACAATTGCAAACTCTTCAGCTGCAATTGTGAGAATGAAGGATACGTGGAAGGGTTTGTTACATATTTGTTTGAGTAAACAGAATGCATTATGGCTTATTAAATTATTTTGTTTGACAAACGTCATAATATTTTCGTTGGTTGTGTCAGGTTGAAGGTGTTAAATAAATAAAATGTTTTTTTCTCGACACTGCCCCCTTTGCAATGCATAAAATTTCAGTAGTACATCTGGCGCCGGACGTGTCAAATTTTCTGCCTAACATTATATAAAGCTAGACACCTGAAATTGTATTTTTGTATTTCTATTCTATGAAAACCATGAGTGTTATAAATGAGTTACTAATACTTAACAAATGTTATCTTATAGTTAATATTATAACTTAATCTTATAGTTAATGTTATGTTGATAGTGAGTATCAGATTTATTGAAATATTCATACGATAAATGACAATTGCCAAAACCAAACTGTTTAAACGGATAAATATTCAAACGAGAGAAGTTTACAAAATGCTTGGCATTCCTCTACTACTACTACTTAAGCACATACTTCTAATCAAAAGATGATTCACCCTAAATTTTCTTATTGGAATCTTCAAATTTGAAAACGCTAAACTTAACATATAATTTTATATTTTAATTGTTTTAAAAATGTATTTGTAAAGTATGCATCAATAAATAAATAAATAAATAAATATTTTAATTGTAGCCTCACAAGAAGCAAACATTTAGCAAACAAGGTCAAATGGTACATTTAACAAACAGTAACAAACAAGGAGCATGAAAGTAAATTTTAAGCAATTTGAAATAAATACTTCAGAAATAAATAACCATTCTGTCTGGATATCTTATTAACGCACTTAATTTAACAATTATTAAAGTATGTAATTTTCACTGATACCTTCAGATGACGTAAATAAACTGTCTAGACCAAAACTTATGCTATCAGCCATACAAAGAATTTGCTAATTTTGTTTTCCTTTTGCTTAGATATTCAAAATTTAAAAGTAAATATATAGTTGTGTTTGACACTTGCTATGAGTACAGCAGAGTAATTAATTTTAATTTTTATCTGCGAAAATAAAGCTGCATAAAAATGAAAGAGTTCGATGGAGCTGAATATTTCAAAAAACAGATAACGTTGGCCTTGTATTGAAGCAGAGCAGAGTACTTTTGCCAATAACTGCCGTTTTGGGCACAGAGCTATTAAAAAAAAAATTTAGAGCACTCAGTCAATGGACTAAAATTTGTGAAAATATGGACGATAGCCAACATAGATAAGAGGCAAACTTTCATATACTAAGGCTGGGTAAAAAATTCTTCGGCAAAAGATTGAGATACAAACTTTAAAATTCAACGTCTTTAAAAACAGCTTTTCCAAATACAGGCTATAAATTGTAGCAGCGCAGTTAAAAAGCTAAACTAAGCATCGCTTTCAATATATTATAGAAAAGCATTATATTTAATTACTAATTTTGCAGAACTATTTTTAAACATATTGAAACTCAAATTCAAATTTTAAAGCATACTTCAAAGCTGTCAGCTAAAATCTGCATGTTTGTTCCTCATCCTAGTTTAAAACAATCAAGTACTAAAACGAAAGCAACGCGCATTGCATTCCACGCAATGCATACTTAACTATGATATAAATAATACTTTCAACTCTGGGTTGGTTTAAATGCTTATTAAAAAACAAAAAACACAAGAAAATCTTATAGCCTTAACTAGCAAAAGCAAGAAAAGTGGCTTAGTACACAAAAATATCTGCCAACAGGAGGATGAGGCAACGTTGGGCGAGATACCAAAAAATCAACAATGCAAACATGTACACGTCGTAACGCTGTCGACGTTGACGTCGACATCAACCATGTCGTAGTCGTCACTGAAAACTTTGCATATGACTAAGCAATGGGCAACAGAAAACGCATCATTGACATTGAAGTCAGTGACGGGCGCGGCAGCAGTGGGTGGCTCTAGCATTTCTCTTCACATGGTTTCAATGCTATTGTGATGGTTTGCGTGCCAACACTGGAAAAACTATTAGACCTTAGTCAGGCTCAAGTGCAGCGTTAAAAGTTTCTACTATAGCGTAGTACTGGAAGCCATTGCCTTAACTTTTGTTATCTCTTCCATGATTTCAGTTTAGATAAGACAAAACATGGTTTAACAATAACGCCATAACAACAAAAACAACCATAACTATTATTATGGTATTAGCCATTATTAAGTTGATAGCAGCAGCAATGGGAAACACCCTGTAGATTAACCAAAAAGATTACTAGGCACTGCTGTCATTAGAAAAAATGTCACAAATTTACACTCGATTGCTATTAAAAATCAATCAATTAGCAAGTTAGCATAAGCTTAAGATGGGTGGTGGTACGCATCATCATCATTCCTGGTTTTTCAGACACACAAATTCAATAATTATATAGCCAAGGGCAAGTAGTGCTGCAAAAAGATTTGTATTAGCCTCACGGCGTCAATTTTCCAAAATGCATCATTCATTGAATGGAATTCCTGCTGCTCGTTCCTCATTCCTCGTTCTCCATACACATATTTGTGTGTACATATTTCTTCTAGTGTTCTTGATGGCGAAACAATGTCGTCGCCGTCATTGTGGGCGTCGCCGCAAGCTTCATCCTCAGTCAGCGCTGCTCTGATGCTCTGTAGAAAACCTTCAACAGTGCTTCAATTTCCTATCGCAATGGCGGAAAATCAATTAAACTGCTACTAGGTGCCGCAACGTCAGCTGCGGCAGCTGCTGCGCCGTCAACACAGCAGCAAATTTCATACAATTCCCTACGTTTTTTTTGTTTAAACTTTTTAGATTTTTGTATACTTACGAGAGTTTTCTTTTTTCCATTCCATTCATTTTGGTGTTGCTTTCGTTGTCGCACTTTAGATTGTTTTATAATTTATTATTATTTGCAAATAATTAACAATACTTTTTCCTATAACAGATTCTTTTCGTGCTGCTCGTCGACAATTTGCTAAAACTCGAGGAATAAAAATTTTCGTAAAGTTCTGCAGCTGCCAGCTCTTCTTTCTCTCTACGCTTTCTTTCAATTTGCTCGAATACGAAAAGAACTGCACAGTTGCAAAACAATAATGAAAACGGACTATTTATAATTGGTAACTCTAATGGAAGGGTTTTGGTACACTTTTTGGAGTACTAATTTAATTGATTTTTATCAATCGCAACAATCAAATATTTGATAAATACTTGTTTTGATTTGCAAAATTCGTTGGTAAAAAATGATCTGATTTAAATTTTAATTGTCATAGAGCGTTCTGATATTATATTTCAGAAAAGTTATTCATGACAACTTACAAATGAAAAGCTAAATTCTTGATTTTCTATACTTGACGTGAACACAGATAAGTAAAAAAATTACGAAAAGCACTTTTTATGCATTTTTTTTTTATATTTAAGAGGAATTTTAAGGAAAATACCAAGATTTCAAAATAATTTTTAATGCGTTTCCAATGATCTTATTAACACTTGTGTCAAAAAACCTATACAGTATCGATTACATTTTCAAAAACCTATACAGTATCGAGTACATTTTCAAAATCCAGTCTCAAAAACTTAAAAACTAAAGATGAATGCAGTACTTGCTGCAAAAACTTTGAAATATAAAATAAACTCACCAAAAAATAAGTAGAAATATTTGATTTGAGGTAAATAGAAAATTTTATAAGTGACCCAGAAGACTATATCCAGTCAGTCATAAGACTTACTTCAAGTAGAGCACGGCAGATCAAAATTGTATTTGTCCTAAGTGGACGTAAAGCTGGTCACAAATCCATCATCGTCATTCGAACATGCTGTGGTCTCTGGCCTCCACGGCTACCCAAGTAAGCTGATCAGGCAAATCGAAGAGAGCAAGCTGAAGAAGAAGTCTTAGGTTCTTCTCAAAGTGCTCAACTACAACCATTTGATATCAACTCACTACATCCCTCATGACCAGTGTTGCCAGTCTAGCTGTTTTGAGGCTAGATCTAGTCTTTTTTTAGTCTTTTCTAGATTCTAGTCTTTTTTTTTTCGTTGCCAAGCCTCAAAAATAACCATCTAGCCTTAAGTCTTTTTTTTGCCTTTTTCTGTTTTATTCTAGCATTTTCTAGACTTTTTTAATATATTGCTTAAAAACGCGTTACCACAATAAATTTTTCTGACGTTTGCAATTTTGAAAGTGTTAGCCTTGTATTGCTCTTATTATACTTTTAAAGTTGTTAGATATAAAATATTTTCTGTTATAGCGAAAGGAAAATCCAATTATTCTATAGAAGAAAAAACGATAATTAAAATACAATGGCAAAAAAAATGTAACTCATAGAAGGATAACTAAAGTTCCACAACTGAATAATGGTCAGAAGTTAGAGAGTATAAAAATTCTCTGAATGAAGACCCGTTTTAAGAACTTTCAGTTTGGTTTTTAGTTTTCTTATTTTGTAATTAAGCAACACTGAGGTAGAAAGAATAATTAATAAAATGAAATTTTGTAAATAAAAAAGCAAAGAAAGCGTATTCAAACTGGCATTCTAAATTCTATTCTAATGATACGATATCCTCTTAAAAGAAAAACACATGCTGTTAGAAATTTTAAAATCACAGATGATATTATAAGTTTTACAAATAGTTGCGTTTAATATGTAAATTCTGATTCTTTAGAAGAAGAGAAAATATTTGTTGAGATATAATTTTAAGTAGTGATAGAAGTTCACCGTTTTTATTGGTACGAAGGCAAGGACTTGAATGAATAAAACATATTTTTAAAATTGAAATAATAAAAGTGTTGTTCTTAATTGTTTTTATTTTAAAAGCTTTTTGGTGCTAGTTTTCAACTGTTAGATTTATATGCTTTTATATATTTAAGCTAGAAAGGCTAAATTCTATTTATGGCTACATTAAAGTTTTTTTTAGCGCCTGTGAACTACATTGTGGCAAATTGAGTAAATCTGTTGGCTTGACGGCAAAAAGTTGCGCGGTTTTTGCGTTGAGATCCAGCACTTCCTTTTCCTCAGAGCGACGACGAACTAGCAACCTAGTGGAAAAGTAATAGTTTAGCTTTTAACGTGGAAAGGAACAGTTACAAACTTACTCTCTGCAATTTGAAGCTGTTGTTTGTCTGCCGAATTTTTACTATTAAATTTTTAGAAATGTCATATAAAATTAAAAATGCCATGCATCTATAAGAACGGTTGTAAAATATTATAGCATGTGATACACTTTTATAGGAAAAATTCAAGAAGTTGAACTTTTGCTATCCTCTAGTATCTCTTTAAATGACAAGGGATATCACATGCTATAAAAATAGAAAATTTATGCGTGTTCCACACTAACATTAGTCACTCCCGTAAAATATGGCACGCATGCTCTTTCTTTCTTACTAAAAATGGGATAAGATAAGATAAGATAAGATCACATGGAAACGCAGATTTATGAATGTATTCATTTCTGAGAGTTCAATTGAAAACACATAAGTGGAGAATAATAGCTGTGTTTTTTACCAAGCGAGTACACAAAAAACGACCAAATCGCTTAAAAATTTATTGTTGGAACTTGGAAGCACTTTCCGAAATGTCACATATAATTGAAAAAAAACAAATCGGAAAGAAAAACAAAAAATTGGAAAATATGAGCAGAAACTAAAATGGACCAAAATGAAGTGATTATTTTTATGAAATTATTGGCAAAAATCTGATATGTTGTGTTGAATCTTCCCATTGTGTCGCTGGTACAACTTCTTGAAATTTCATAGTTGCTACATTTCTTTCCTATTTTTAACCACCACCAAAAATTTGTGAGGATATGCATTGTGCCTTTAAAGACCATAAACTTTAGACAAGACCAAACAAATATTATTCGATTTTTCGTTATCAAAACAAGTAAATATACTACAGAGCTTTTGATTTAAACAGAAATATAAATACAGTTCAAAGCGGCGAAGAAAAACAAATAACTTGATGGACGATATTTTTAGAGTTCTTGCTGCGTTTGCATTTTATGTTTTTTGAGCAGCCTAAATTTCATTTGGAGTCATGTTTAGGCGGGAAAAATCTAGGTTTTTTTATTGACTTCCTCTGCTCAATAAGCACGATTTTTATGCTGGGTGACTGCAGTTTCACGAGAAATATAAATGTATTGTCTCAGCAGCTGCATGTGCCACTTCAGGATACTCCAAATAAAATCATTTGCTTCCAGAAATACGTTTTCAGCTGCTAGAAGTATTTCGTTAGCTGGTCATCCAAACACCCATGCGAAATGATTTTAAAAATAACGTACCGTTTATCAGCAACTCTTGGTTTCTATTCTGCTGCCACTACAACGGCTTATTCCTTGGATTTTTTACTGGTGGCCATTGATTTTTGCTGCATGGTTTAAATATTTCCATAAAAGGATGCGTCAAATACCCAAACAATAAGGATAACGAATAGAAAGCAATAATTTGATTTATTTTACTTTTTTCTTTGATTTTCCATATATTTGCTGACAATTTGTTTTCTATTTTAAAGCTTTGACAGCTATTGTTGCATAATTTTTTAGAAATAAATTATTTGAATATCGGTTTTTAAATTTAACCAAATACCGAAAATAGTTCTAATTCTAAATGCTTGGAAAACAATTATATTTTTTAAGTAACGGGTATATTTGATCAAAGTTATTTATCCTTTTTATTAAATGATACATTTTTATTGAGAAAAAGTAAAAATTTTATTTGATCAAAAAGAAATTTTGAGATTTCGGCAAAAGTATTGGGTACAAAACAATTTAGATTTCGTGAATCACTATTAACTATCAACCAGTTACAGTTGCCACCTTTAAAGGTAATTTATACAATAATTGAAAAATAACTTGGAAGCATTTTTGTTTGTTTGGTCGGCAAACTTTTAAGCGACTAACGGTTTCCTGTGTTATTTAAGCGAGTATACATATGATAAGCGATCGTTTTCTTACAACTCGCTTGGTAAAAAACACAGCTAATGTCTCAGTAATAAGGTTCGATGACCTCCTTTTTCTGCTCTTACTAGCTCTTGATATTTGTATTTTAAGCTTTTCTAAATTACACTGTCGATCTTTTCTACACTTTTATATTGTTGGCAGTTAGAGCAGCAGCAAATAAATAAATCAAATATTTTGATTCTTGTTGAAATTTTTTAAAGCTTGAAAAATGAAAACCTCATCTCCATTTCTGAGGGATATCAAAAACGTAATAAAAGGTTATTTATTTATTAATATCCGTGTTGTGTTTATTTTTAATAGTTATTTGCTTGAACTTTTTTGTGCTTTATTATATCTTACCTTCTATGCTCTGAATTTATTTTTGACTAACTTCAAGTCTTTTTTTCTTTTTTACTTTGCTCTGCAGTGAGAAATTTTAATTGAATACAGCTATTGTTAATTAGTTTTTTGTGAAAGCAAAAAACTAAAATTTTACATATATTGTTAAAAAATAGCACAATACGACCAAATATGACAGTTTGTGAAAACCCGATATATGTGTATACCATAGCTTTTCAGTAACATTTTTTTATTTCATCCCTGATTAAGTAATTAATACAATGAACTGTCAATAATCGTGTTTTGACATTTGCGTGCGGTGCGTTTTTAGCTGTCAACATTAAATACACACGTGTTTTCACATATAAAACGCTTAAATTTTTACAAATTTATTTAATTTTTCTATTTAAAAACTATTATGGGCAAAATAAAGACTGAACCCGTCGAGACAGCTGATGATTCCGTTCCTATCGATCCAAATGCAACGGTCAAGGAAGAGGATACTTACGATGATAAGATGAAATATGTGAATTCTATTGCGCGACCGATGGCATCAAAGAAAATGGCCAAAAAATGCTACAAACTTATAAAAAAAGCGATGAAACAAAAGACATTTCTGCGTAATGGACTTAAGGATGTGCAGACTAGACTGCGCAAAGGCGAAACTGGGTAAGTCGTTGAGAATTCGATTAAGGTTTGGTATTAAACAAATTGACTATTTCATTGCAGCATTGTAATATTTGCTGGCGATGTGACGCCCGTTGAGATCATGTGTCATTTACCTGCAGTGTGCGAAGAGAAGGGTATACCATATGCCTACACGCCCAGTCGTGCTGACTTGGGTGCTGCTATGGGTGTGAAACGCGGCACAGTGGCATTGCTGGTGCGCGAACATGCAGAGTATAAGGATCTCTTCGATGAGCTAAAGGATGATATATCAGGCCTGAGTATTCCGGTCTAAGGAGGAACTTATAGACATTTTTTTTTTTCTTATAGATGCTGAGTGCTTCTCCTAGTTTCTAAGTCTGCAATTCTGCGTTCAATAGTTTTTACTTGTTAAGCATAATTTTTCTTTTTATACCACACAAGAGTTGAAGTATAAAATATACAAATAAAAGAATAAAAAAATTACAAAAAAATTAAACTGTTTTTGTGCCTTTCATTGGAAGACATGAAGGGAGTTTTTTTAAGACACTGAAAGTTGATAAAAATGTCTTCTAAGCATGATTAGAAATGCTTAAATTGTGTTAAAATAATGTTGCTCTACATTTTTTGAAATGGAAAAGTAACTGAAGTCGATTTCGAAGGACGACCTGAAATTTTTAAAATTATTTAGCACCCAAACATAAACTTATTTAATCAAAAATATATAAGTCGAAAAATGCAATGCACTGAAATAAAAATACAAATGAAATAACTTAAAATATAATCTATTACGTTTCAAATTCAACTTTTTCTATTTCAAATTCAACTTTTTCCCAAATCAAATTAAATTTTCCAAATCAAATTAAATTTTTTACAATTCAAATAAAATTTTTTATAAGTGAATTTTATTGAATTTTTTAAAAATTAAAAAAATTTATTTTTTTTCACACTTTTTTTTCAAATCAAGCTGTTAAAAGTGGAATTTGAAATAGAAAGTTTTCTTGATTTGTTAAGTTTTTCACTTGTAAAAAGTTGTATGTGATTTGAAAAAGTTACATTTTAAATGTAAAAGTTGAATTTAAATTTAAAAATCTGTGACTATGTATAATTCTCCATCAGTTCTCTGGGTACTCGTTCAATTCTTATTTATTTATTTTTTTTTTTTAAATAAAGCACTTTCAACTTGCGGCTCTCAGGGCTGTTTATTTGCAGTTTTCTAAGTAGTTGTTTTTTCTGTTGCCTTTTTCATTTAGACTTAAATTTTAAATTATTTCAATATATATATACGCTTTTTCGTCCATTGAGTTACAAAGATTTTTTCTCCTTTTTTGTTTTTTTTTTTTCATTTAATATTCAAAAGTTCTCTTACAACAATGCATATTTTATGTGTTTTTTGTTTTTTACAAAGTTACTGTTTTTTTCTGAAATTACATTTAGAGTTAAGTAAAAGCTAAAAATTTTTTGTTAATTAATTTATGTAATAATAAGAAATAAATGTGGCATACTTTTTTTTTTGTTTTTTGTTTTTTAATAAACAATTATTTTTTTTTCATAATGAATTTTTTTTTTTCTTATGCTAGGTTCAGCGAAACGTACGATTTATACAGCGCCACAACAAATGTGGAGAAGTTCGCAACGCCTTTAAAAGAAAAATTGTTTCTGGAAAAAGTTTTTTGTTGTTAGAAGGGTTGCTCGCGCCAGCCAAGTGGCGTTAAAATGGGCCAAATATTGTGCTAATATAAACTTTTGTCCATTACAAAAATATTTCTACGCTGCCTAATGTTAATTAATAACTTTTTGTTTTTCTTTTTGAGTTGTTTTTTTTATAACTAGACAGAACAGTAAAGCATTGGCATGCATTCAAAGGTAAAATGCTTGTTAGAAATTAAATTGAACTAAAGAAGAACTCGCCTTATATAAAAGAGTTTATTCCAGTGCTCTGGGCGCCACTATAGTAAATGCAATCCCGTAATTTTTATATGCACATGCACAAAATTCTTCCATAATAAAGCTGACTGACTTTTAATTTTAGTTCTTCTAAATGCCAATCGTACATATTTTTATTCAGTACAATAATTAAAACTGCTAGAAGATTCAGCTATTAAAGCACATCATTCTTTCATGAACAGAGTTCTTCTAAACTTAATCTTCTAGCAAAAAAACTATAGGAATAGGTTTATGATTAAAGCTTCAATATGAAATATTCGACTAAAAACTCTGAAGAGATTCAACTCTCAACCATATATAAATTTTTTAAATTCTGTAAAATTTTTGTTCTCAAAATTCATTCTCAAAAAGCGTCTTTTTTCAAAGAAATAAACTGTTCAAAACCATAGTAGAATAAACAAGAAGATTTGAAGACAAAATCTTTTGTCTTCTCGTTCTTTCACTTTTCCGTTCGGTGTTTTTTTGACCTTCGGCTCTCAATCCTTCAGCTAACTTGTTTATTATACCATGTCGAAAACATTTTTCAGAGGAAGATTTCATTAAATTAAGAAGCCGATGTATATATTTCAAAAAGATATGTCCAACTATTTTTGGCTTGAATTTATTTAAGAGGTAGAATATAATTCCTGACAACAAAGCTCCCAAAACTATTTAATCTGCCAAGAAGAAAATACCTCGAATTGAATCCCTCCGGAATAAGGCATATAATAGAAATTAAAAAAATACTGAATCTCTCTTGAAGAAACTGACTAAGATATGGAAAAAGAAACTGAAAGGAACTTTATAATAGCTGTCCCTTAACTTTTCAAAATTCCTGTTTTAACTCTAAAAATAAATTTTCGATGAGAAAAGCTCAACTCATTTCAGCATGAATTTATTTAAGAACTGGTATAAAATTCCCGAGTTTTTTTTCTTCAGTTTGCGATGAAGAAAATTCCCCCGAATTGAACCTCTCCGGAACAATGCATAAAATAGAAATTTAAAAAAATTTTTAATCTCTCAGGAATAAAATGTGCGAAAAGAAACTGAAAGTAACTTTATTTTAGGTCAGCTAGAAGACCTATCCCTCAACTTTTCAAAATTGCAGTTTTAACTCTAAAAATCTATTTTCGAATACTTTCAACACAAGAAAATGGAAAGAAATTAAACATATTCTTGGAAAATCCCAAATAAATTCAAGTACCGGGGTACATTTTACGAATTCGAATTTTGTTACTCCTTTCGCAGTCGAACGGAAATTTACGTAAGATTACTTTTGGGACTTTTGGATCGAATACTTTCGACATAACGAAATGGAGAGAAATGCGTATTTTTGGAGAACCTAAAAGAAATTCAAGTACCAAAGTAAATTTTATGAATTCAAATTGTTTAACTTCTTTCGAAGTTGAAGGGAAATTTGCGTAAGATTACTTTTGGGACATTCATATAAATATAATGCCAAAATTATTTTATAAAGAAGTAAAACTGTCTTTAAATACTTTTGTATGTCACTCGATAGTTCAATATTTTTAACATGGTAACTGAGATAAAACCAAAGTTGGCACATTTTTAAGAACTAAGTAAGGTTTTTAGTTTCATAAAAGACATCTATACTCAGGCTGATGTCAGAGTAAACACGAGTCGATGATATACTGCAACTCAAAGCTATAAACCTGTGTCCATGTTTTTCTATGTGATATCACAAAAGCTGTCAGAATTAGGCTGATGCCAGAGTGAGCGCTGCAAGAGAAGCGATACTTGAAACTTTGCTATTAGGCTCATGTCAGAGTGAACGCTACAAGCAAGAGTGAACGCTACATCTACAACGCTACTCGAAGCTACAAAAGTTTGCCTGTTTTTTTCTATGAAAAATTTCAAAGATGTCAGAGCAAAAGCTATGCTATAAGCTATAGGGAATTTATACAATCAAACTAGTAGCATGATACTATCAAAAGTGAGGGTAGTAGGAAAGGAAACGAAAGTGAATGAAAAAAAGTCTCTCGGACTGTGATTTCATGAAACTTTTTAGACGCTATTCTTTCATATTTTCGTTGCTGGTTGAATTTTGAAAGCAAAGACTCTTCAAAGATGAAACTTTAAAAGAAAATTCAAGAAAGTTTTATGCGACAAGTTTCATTGTATAAATCCCCTCCTCCATGAAGCTATTTTGAAAGCTTCAAGCGTTCCATTGATGTTTGAACTGATTTGTATGAAATTTGAATTTGAAAAATGAATGATTCAGCATTTCAAGTTATAAAAAACTTGTTGACTCGGATTTTGAGTCACTCTGACATCAGCCTAAGATATTATAAGCAATGCTCTTCTATATCAAAGTGAAAACTGAAGCATTTTTGTAACAAGAAAAACTGTACAATTTTTTCGATTTAAAATTTTATACAAATCATTTCAAGCATCTATTGAAGGCTTGTAGCGTTCACTCTGACATCAGCCTAAAAGCGATTCTATAATCTTAATGCAGCTACTTTGAAGCCTTCAAGCATTCAATAGAAGTTTGAAATGATTTGTATGAAATTTTATATATAAAACTTTCTAGTAATGAAAAAAAAAAACGCATTCACTCTGACATAGAATAATAGCATTGCTAATAGCATCTAATAAAAAGGCTTGAAGTATAGCTTCAAAGTAAAGGCGATGCTATAAGCAGCATGAAGCTACTATGAAAGCTTCAAGCGTTCAATTGATGTTTGAAATAATTTGTATGAAATTTGAATTTGACTAAAACTGAATGATTCAGAAAATTATGACAAAAAAGCATAGCATAGCGCTCAATCTGACATTAGCCTTAGAAAAATCGTTTAAAATGTCTATAAAAATATGCTCTGGTTGCTAGAGAGCTTTAAAACTCAACCCATGTTTTTTTTTTAAAAAAACGGAAATGTTGTTGTCCCTGTGAATGCAAATTTATTTTGAAAACCAGCCTAAACGGGGGTACACTTCTTTTTTCCTGCAGCCAACTACTGTTCTGTGCTATTCTTCACAAAATCTTTTTTATTAATTTGTATATGATAGTTGTTATTTTTTTTTTCAAACTCAATACATATTTTCTTGTTTTTTTTTTCATACTAGCTACGCTGTATATTGTTTGTTTCTTTTATTTGTGTGTGTTTATTTAAAATTTAAATTTAAATTTAGTGTTTAAATTTAAGGGTTTTTGTTTTAATGTAGGTGTTTTATTTTTATTTTACTTTTAGTAAATGTTTTTGCAATTATATTATATAATATTTATAGTTTTGCATAATAAGTTCTAAATATATCAAGTATATATATATATAAATCTGTATTTATATGTAGTTGTTAATAAATGTTATGCAATAATTGTTTTTATATCTTTATATATATATGTTTGTTTCATTAAAGTTAATTAAGAAAAATTACGCTATAATTTTACATCAAAGTTGTTGTTTTTTTTTTGTTGTTTTTTTTACTTTTTTAAAATGTACGCTTTTAAGTTGCTACTTCAATAAAACTTAATTAACGTATTTAATAGATTTTTTTATGCATTACTTTACAATTAGTTGTGGGTTAATAAATAATATAAATTTTGTAATTAATTACTTTATAAATATATATGCTATATATATAGATATATTTGCAGTTTTTGTAATATATTTTTTTAGAAACTTTTGCATTTTTTTAGAAATTTTACTCATTTTTTTTTAGAAAATTTTTCTCATTTTTTAGAATTTTTTTAATTTTTTTTTAGAATTTTTGTTTTCTTTTAATTTTTTTTTTTTAAATTTTTTGTAGTTTTTTAATTTTTGCTACTGTTTTTGTTTTTTTTTTTTTGTAGACTGTTCTTGCTACTTTTATTTTTTTTATTTTCTTGTGTATTTTTGTTGTTTATTTTTTTTTAATTTTTTTATATATATATACTTTTTTCATACATATATATATATAAATATAAATTATTTTATGCACAAATATTGAATTTGAAAATATATAAATTCACGTTTTATATTTTAAGAATTTGTGTTTATTTTTGTTATTGTATTTTTGTTGATTTTTTTTCGTTTTTTTTTTGTTTTGTTTTTATTTGTTGTCATACAATTGATATTTTATTTTATTTTATTTAATTAATTTTATGTGCTTAACTTAGACTAAAAATTTCTTAAGAAAAATCAATTATAGAGTCGTTAACTAGCGCCATCTCTTAGCGCTTTGCAGCTTTTGTGTTGCATTGTTTATAACTAAACATAAACAACATGTTGTTGCATTATCTCTTATATAAGCAAGCAAATCAACAATACGCTTAACAACAGCAAAAACTAGTCTAATTCATGTTGCTTATATAAACATTAACATTTAAAAATTAATAATTAATGATTAAAAATTAATAATTATTTCCAAAATTGCAAATAGATAGGTATGTATAAAAAAAAAACAACAAAAAACAAAAAGAGCAACATTCCACACTTTCGCGCCTATTGGAAATAGTTGTAGAAGCCATTGGTTCCTTGTCCAAGTTCGCGTATAGCTGCAAATGGATCCTTTTCTACTTCCATCTGTGCGCCGCCAGTGCCACCTGTTTGCTCCATATTGGCATGGAAATTGTGCACAACATGCTGCGACTGTTCGTGCGACATGTTGTGCGGTTGTTGTGCATGCTGATGTCCATGACCTATGTGACCATGTTGCTGTTGTTGCTGTGGCCCTTGACTCAATACTGCGGCATATGTTGTATTGCGATGTTCTGGCACAACGCCGCCACTGGCTTGAAAATGCTGCAGCTGTTGTTGAGCATGCTGCTGCTGCTGCTGCTGTTGTTGTTGTTGATGATGATGATGTTGTTGCTGACTATTGCCGCCTGCTACCACATCCAACATGCCACCCACACCACCCAATTGATTTTCGCGCTCCATGCGCATAAAGAGATCCAATTCATTGGGCTTCAGCGTTGCTGCAGCGGCAGCATAATTATTGTAGAGCAGTTTCTGAAAGGCAGTGTTGCTCTGCTGCTGCTGTTCGGGCATAGGCTGCGTTTGAAAGATGGCATCTATAAGATTACCACCTGTGGTTGTGCCTAGACCAGTCAAGATGTCGCTATTGGCGCCTATATTGGCTAAAATATTATCAGGTGTCGATGAGGAAATCGAGTGCGCGCCAGTTGAAGAGTTTGAATTCGAGCTATTGTAGCTTGATGAGCTGACATTGCCATTGCCCATGGCCATAGCCTGACGCCGATACAGCGGCACTGAAGTAGCCGAAACTCCAGCAGCTGCAGCGCCGCTAGTGGCAGTGCCCAAAATTAAATCCTTGTTGTTGAGCAACGCATCTGTAAATAAATCTTTTAAAATAAAAAAAGTGCAAATTGTAGGGCGGTAATTATGTGATTAAACATTTGCATAAAGTTCGCCAATTCACCAAATATGATTTATTATAAAAAAAAAATATATGCTGTGCTATATGATAGCACATCGGGCACATTATAACACATTCAAATAAATCATAAAACTTGGCTGAGCTAACTTTATGCACTTGATAAAACTTACTATTGCTCAAAAATGAGCCGTGCGGTTGTGGCGGCGGCGCATGTTGTTGCTGCTGTTGCTGCAGATGTAGCGGAAACATGTGGGGCTTCAAATTAGGCTGTTGTTGTTGCTGCTGCTGTTGTTGCTGCTGCTGCTGTTGTTGTTGCGGCTGTTGTGGGCCCACATTGGCTGCCAGCACGGGGAACACTTTGCTCTGCTGTTGCGGTGTGTTCAACATCAAGTCGCCATTAACGTTATTCATTATGTTTGAAGTGCCAACACTGTTACCGCTATTACTGCCACTGCCACCAACCATGCCTAGCAGATCTCTTAGTATGGGCTGTGAGATTTCGTTGCCATTCATTAGCGAGTTGAACACCAAATCAATTTGTTGATTAAAGTTGATGTTGCCATCTAGCGAGGATGTTTCATCGTTGGTGGCCAAAAGTGCGGGCGGCTGCGCTGCTGAAGCATTGATGCCACCAGGCGTTAAGAAGGGTGGCATGCTATTGCGCTGCTGCTGCTGATTCAACTGGTTGGCACCAAGTGGTGGCATACCCTGCTGTTGCTGCATTAACTCACGTGGCAGCATTTGTTGCGCTTGATTGAGATGCGGTGGCTGCGCATGCATCTGCGGCGGCTTGCCTTGCGTTTGCACCTGTTGTTGTTGTTGTTGTTGCTGCTGTTGTTGTTGCTGTTGTTGCTGCTGCTGCTGCTGATGTATCATGGTCATAACCTGACGCAACACTTCGGTAAACTTGTTGGCCGCCTCTTGACCATGCATCTCCAGCAGCTTAAGATACCACTTGTACTGCGATTCTTTTGGTTCAAAAGCCATCTCATAGATATTCATATTTGGCGGCAACAGCGCGCTATAGTCCTGCTGCGGTTGAAAACGAAAAGCAGCCCCTCCAGGCGATTGCTGCTTATTGGCTGCAGCAGCGGCGCTAGCTTGTGAGGGCGTTTGAAACATGGAGCCACCCACGTTAAGCGGCACATGCACATTATTCAAAAATTGAAAATCTTTTTCCTTAACGCCGCCAGCCGCACTGTTGGCCACACCAAAAAAGTTATTCTGCGGCGGTGGGCCTTGGCTGCCGGCCTGCGCCTGGCGTGTCATAAATGGATCCATGGGACTGATGGGACCATTGGGCATGGGTCCAACGTTGCGTTGATTAAGCATTTGCAGCTGATTCGGAGGTGGAGGCGGCGGTTGATTGGGACCCATGTTCGAGCCGCTGCCATAGGCAGTGAAGTTGGCATGAGGTGGTGGCGGCGGCTGTTGCTGCGACGGATGCTGCTGACCGTAGAGCGTTTTCTTGGCTAGATAGCCCAAATCGCTGGGATTACCACGCATTTGTTGCTGATTTGGTGGCTGCGCTGGCGGTACTTGTAGATTACTACCTGCGCCACCGCCACGCATGCCCGGCTGGGGCAGTGGTATGGGCCTGCCACCCGCCGTAGGCGGTTGTTGCTGCTTTGGCAAAACACCCCAGGGATTGTTCTGCGGCGGCGGACCCCAGAGACTGGCATTAGGGTTTTGCGACTGCGGCCCGCCTTGTGGCGGAAATCCACCCGTCGGTTGTGGAGGACCACCGCGTATTTGCTGGGCCTGCTGCCAGGCCATATACTGCGAGAATTGCGCCGCTGTAGTTGGTGGTGGCGGCGGTATTCCGCCCGGCGTTTGCTGACCCATGTGACCAGGTGGCGGTGGTGGCCCACGCGAGTTGTACGGCTGTTGTCCGAGTGGTGGCTGCGGCTGCTGCTGCGGGCCGCTTGCTTGCGGCGGTCCTAAAGCACGCATAGGCGGCATATGATTGGGATGTCCTCCAAAGTGGTGGCCACCACCACCACCACCACCGCTTTTCCCAGGCATGCCTTGATTCATCATTGCAGCAGCAGCGTTGTAGGCTGCGGCGGCAGCCGGATGTTGCGAATACATATGCGGCATCTGTTGATTGCCTGCCATGGCAGCATGATGTGGCGGCACTTGCATGCCACCATGTTGTGCGACGCCACCTGGCCCACCTCCGTGATGACCACTCACACCGGGATGATGGCCACCTACATTGTTGGCCATGGCAGTGCCACCGCTGCCAAGTAAATACATCGCAGCCTGATCGCGTAAATAAGCTTCGGGCTGCAGAGCACGTGGTATGAACTCTGGTGCTAGCGGATTAAGCACATAGCCGCGTTTCAACTCGACGCCATCCAATTGCGAACGCAAGGCGCTCCAGGTTATGCCAAACAACGATTTGTTCTCATCACAGATTTCAATGAAACGCTCCCAAACCTTGCGACAACGTCCAATGGAACAGAGTGCAACGGGATCGCCGACAACGGCAACCAGTGATTGCGCGCGTGTTATAGCTGTGTTGAGCAGTTTGGAATTGCTCAGAAATCCATAGTCTGCGTCTTCGGTATGATTCAAGGCATTGCCGGGTAGCCCAACACCGCCGCCACCGGCATTGGGCAGACAAGTGCGCCGCGTGCGCACAGTGGACAGAAAGACGGCACGAAACTGTTTGCCTTGCACGTTCAGCACACGCTCTACCGAAATGCCGCCCATGCGTCGCTTGCGCAGCTCGGAGCGTATGCGAAAGACTTGATCGGCATAGGGCGTCATAATGCCAATGCTGGCATCGTTGATTTTGCCCCAAGAGCTAGGCCATTTCTTGCGCAGCTCCGACACACGCTCTACCAGTTCATAGACTTCGGCATTGTTGTAGAAAGCTGTAGAGTTTTTATCCTGCACATCCTCACCGCGTGTGGTAAAAAAGGTAAGCGGATAGAAACGATCGTGACGCGGTTGCTTGCCAGATGCTATAAGTTTCTGCTCGTAAAATAGCTCCGATGTAAATTTAATAATGGCTTCATGGGCGCGATAGTTCTCGCAAAGCAGTATCTTGCAGGGAAAGTTTGATGGATAGTGACCGTAGAGTCGCTCTAGCAGCGAAATGTGCAACTTGCGCTCTTTGGCAAAGGCTGAAAAGAGCTCTGGACTCATTTGCATGTGATCACCAGCCAGAACAATGCGAGTGCTATCATTGGCCAAGGCCAAAGGCATGATGGCCTCACACTCCATGGCCTGAGCAGCTTCGTCGAGGAAAACGTGTGTAAAATAGCCTTTAGGCAAACCTAAAGTGGCCAATTCCATAGAAATGCTGAGTGTTACCACGACGATGCGATGCTTCATAATATCCTCAACGCTAGGGCGCCTAAAGTTGCCAGCTCCATCGGTGATGCAGTACTGGGAAAAAAGAGAAGAGAAAAGAAAATATGAACATGAAAAAGTAGATGTAAGTCAAAAATTTAATGAATTTCAAAAGAAAATCGAGTAGTAATGAAATTCGTGCCATTCTACTTCTTCTTGGCGAAATTCGTGCCAACTTACCTTTTGCACCACGCTATTGACGGTGGCAACCCAACGCTTGTGATAGTAGACACGCAACGGTGTGGCTTCCTCCATGCCCTCTTCTATCCAAGGATGCAAATACTCTTTAATATACAGATCTGCTGCAGAGTTCGAGTGTGTACAGATGAGTATCTTAGCTTCGGGCTGTGATAGCAACTGCTTGATGGCTTGTGCCAATGTATAAGTTTTACCTGTGCCAAAGGGTCCTATGAGCAGTATAGGAGGCAGTTTGATGCCCAACGAAGTGGTAATGGCATTCACCGCTTCACGTTGTTTGGCATTTAACTTAGGCTCGCAAGTCTCGGACCACTGCTTTTTGGGTGTCCAGGGTATGTTTGGCTCAATTTCGGTGGCCGGAAATATTATCCGAAAATCTGTTATTTTATCGACTGCATTATGCCACTCACAATATGGCAGTCGATTTAGCTGAAATTGTATGTCCACCTCAATGTCTGTATCCGCTTTAAGTGCCATGGCTTCAACGCATTTGGCCGATAGTTTGAGATAGATGACATTTTTGCCCTTGTCCTCGATAACAGCCTCGAAGACATGACGTTTTTTTGCAACATCTTTGTTGACGACAACTCCAGCTGGCGGTGCATCTTCCGGCACGGCTATGTAGACGCTGGAACAATTTGATAATATAAGACGTCCGGCCGAGGTATCTTCAGAGATATCTTTGCCCAGACGCAGCAATGCAAATAGCTCACCGGCGAGCGAATACTTGGCAGTGCTTGTGGCCATACCCGCGGGCGTAAGAATGTAATTCGAAGTGACTGTGAGCTTAGTGCGCACGTTATAACGTGCAATTTGTTCGTAGCGTGCAATCTCCTCGACGTAGAGCAGCTCGTGTATGCGTGAACGATAATTGTTTTGCGTCAAACGTCGCTCGACAATGGTTGATTGGGTGAGTGTAAAGGTTTGAGCACGTGGACAGGGATAGCGTTCGAGCATTTCTTTTTCGTGCTTTATATCGTTCAGATAGGCCTCAGTCTTTAGGTGGGTGCCGATGGTTGTTTCAAATCTCACCAAATTGGTGTTTGACACGTCCCAGCGTTGTGACGAACTGTTGATGATGTCGCGTTTAATTTCCTCTATTTTCTCGGCATCACCCACAGGCACAACATCGACACACAGGTGTTTGGCCAGCAGTGGTTCTTGACCAAAATCAAAGCAGACAGTCTGACGAAAGGTGCCATAGATTTCCGTATGAAATTCAACGCACACCTGATGCTCCAAAGTAGTCATGGCTGCTGCATCTAGGGCAGACTCATCCTTCTGCTTCTGTTGTTCGTCAGCAGCTGCGACTTGCGGCGTTTTAAATGTTACCCACTCCTGATCTGATTTGAGTTCTACTTCAGTGCCTGCGCTGGTTTTGATGGATTTAATGGCAAAGTGATTTCGATGAGCGTCCTGCAGCAGAGCGACAGCACGCAGTTGTGTGCGTGACTTCAGCACAAACATCCATTCGCGTATTGAGGTTTTGGAGCTAATACTGGTGACCAGCTCCTGTTCACACTTGTCTTCAACATCTTCTACCTTTTCGGTCATGATGCGTTCGGGTGCCGTGGCTTGTATCCATCGTTCGAGTATTTGTTCGGTGTAAGATTTGCCATAGAGTTCTTTTTCGCAGGCTTTTTGCAAACGCATGCGTCGATACTCGAAACGCTCCTTCCATTCGTTGAGTTCGTCTAAGCCATGTGCTTCGACACATTGATTGCCATACTGGCAGCTGTGTGGTTCACAGTACGACTCGCAGAGACTGTAAGAATCGAGTGTAAAGCCACGCGGTGGCGGACGCCACTTCCAATCGCGACCTGTGAGCAATAAAAACAACGATTATTTTGGTTCGAATAAAAATGTAAATTTGAGCACAGCTACCTTCATCGGACATTATCACATTTTGATGACTCTCGGTTTGACAGTGTTGGCGCAGCTCGTGTCGCGACTGAAACGTAATGGCGCAGTAGGAACACGTGGTGCCAGTGTCGTTGGCATCTACACTGCTGACATGTTTGCCACCTGTCAACTTAATGGCCGACAATAGATCGGTTGTCTTAAGCAGTGCAACATTGTTGCTGTTGTTGGCATTATTGAGCGTTCCATTGCCGCCATTTTGTTGCTGTTGTAACGTTAGACCCGGCTGTTGAGCGGCACCATCGCGTTTCTTGAGGCCTTTGTTGCTTAGTAGCTTGCTATACTTATCCAATGGCAGATTATTGGTGGCCCAATGATCAAGCTTGGTATCAAGTATAGACATTTCATCTTCCAGTCGTGACAGCGAGATCTTTTGCGTTGTTTTGTGTCCATTAATCATTTGTATGATGGACTTGTAGCGTTCCAAAGTTTTTGAAATGTCCGCAAAGCTTTGTTGGCCAGCGATTTCCGAGATCCATTCGCGCACTGTTTGCTCAGCTTCCTAGAGTCGAAAACAAGAACGAAAAAAAAAGAATTAAATTTCAAAACAAAATTAAAGAAATGATGTGTGACAAACCGTATATTTCTTGAGCTTGCAGAGCGCATGTATGAGCCAACGACGCGCACGTGAAACGCTGGCCAAGCAGTCTGTTTGTTCGGCCAGCAGCGCTAGCACTTTGCGCGCATCAGCCAAACAGCTCTCGTATCTGGCTAGCTCTAGCAGACACTCACAGCGTCCCAGCAGACAGGCAATCTGACGATCTTTCTGTGAACGCGGCGTGCTCAGACCACTGACACCACTGTTATTGCTACTGTTGCTGCTGTTGCTGCTGCTGCTACCAGCTATATTTAATGCTGCGGGCTGCAATTGTGCCAATATTGGGTCATATAAAGCTACGGCGCGCGACCAACTACGCCGTCGCACCATGTCATGCGCTTGCATTTCCTTCTCGACCATTCTGCTGATTGCGTCCACGTTGTGAAGCAGCGTGTTGTTTGATTGATTGTAGTAGCAACGTTTTGCTGTTGTAGGTAGTTACAGGCGTCTACGCGGCTGTTGACCTAATGTAAAGCCACTGTTTAAATTTTTACAAAAACAAAAATTCTTCGTACTTCGCTTGTGGTTTAAGTTTTGAAATAAGCTGTTGTTCTGTTCTTTCTCTGATTCTAGGACATGATGAAATTAAATCTGAAAGAGATAATTAATGATTGGTCTTTTTTTGTGCTTGTTGTTATAAGTCTGCCAGATTATGACAGATTTTATTGAAAAGAAATGAAGTAATCTTAAACACATGCTAAGTAAATTTGCAGCAGACTCGAACACCGAAATGGGCATCAAACTCAGGCAGACATGATTATTTTTTATTGATAGGTTTTGGTTATGTTCGAGTAAATATGAACGAATATAATATTCCGAATACTTCTCCGCTTGAAGCACTGAAAGCTTGAGTAATAATTGAAAAATTTCGAAATTTTTTGTAAACTGATCAAAAAGTAAATGTCAAGAACACAATTAAAACCCTCGAGCATCCATTAGACCTAGGATGTGTAGCATCTTTAAGATAAAATTGCCTTTCGTGATCCTTTTAATCGGATCGGACAAAGCATTATGTTCGAGTAATATGCAACTGTTTTTCTGAGGTTTAGGGTTGATACTCTACCTATGTCTTAAAGAATTAAAGTACAACTTTGATTTTGAATATAACGCAACCGGTTCGAAATTTTTCCAAATATTTTATTTTGTTCGAAAGAGCACACATTAGAATTATATGTGAAAAATTATTTCGCGGATATGTTCACCGCGACTATTCCGTAGATATCTCAATTTTTCGGCCATATTTTCATTTGCATATGTAGTATCGTCATGACATTTTGCAGTATGGCATCCGGTATGGCCTGATTCATCGATGTAATATTGCTTTTCAAGTCTGGAATTGTCTTCGGATCATTCATATAGACTTTATCCTTCGTGTAACCCCACAGAAAAAAGTCTAGCGACGACGAATTGCATAATTCAAATCACCGCGACTAGAAATTACACAGTTCGCGAATTTGCTTCGCAAACATTCCAAATTCAGGCGAGCTATGTGTTTTATATCGCCATCCTGTTGAAACTAACCAAGTTTCAACCTCCGGCATAAAATAATCCTCCAACATATTGTGGTACCGCTCAACGTTGACTTTTTCGGTGTTTCCGTCGAAAAAAAAAAAACGGTCCGATGACCGCACCAAACAGTGACTCGCCGTGGAGGCATTGGCTTCTCTTCGATCACTTGTGGATTTTCCGAGCCCCAGATACGGCCGTTTTACTTGTTTACATAGCCGCCGAGTTGGAAATGATCCTCGTCCGAAAAACGATTTTTTGGAAAAAGGTTAGGATAGGTTAGAAGGGACGTGCTCCTATGAGGTGCTTCCGTCGGTAACCCATTTAGGTTGTGGTACCCAATAAACCAAGTTCATTTTTATTCCTGTTCACCTTAACCATCCTGTGATTTTTGTGAACCTCCATATGTATAGCAGTGGTGTGTTCAGGAGCTTCTCCAAAACTTTGAAAAATCTGACTATTGTAATTTTGGAAAAATCATCATCTTCAGCAATCAGCGAATGTTCGGTTTTGTGCATGGTCACGAGCAACAGCTGCTGCGTCAATTATACTTAATACGGGTGTAACTTGAAGTCCAAGCGCGAAATTCGATGCATGGATGTTGCAAAAATAGCCAGTTGTCGCGAACAATGTCGAATAGACGTTTCGGGGGACTCGACAACACTTGCGCTTAATGCCAAAATTCGAAGATTTTAATAAGTTGTTCTTTCCTGTAGCGATCTATGACTAAAATCCTATACTTAACCAAACAAAAAAGGTTCGATAATGTAGATATTAATGGATAAGAAATTACCACACCTTCCATTGGAACACCCTTTATAAAGTGGAATTTTTTCTTGGATATAGTATTCTTTGAGAGGTCGTAGAGAGGACGTAGAGCAAACATTTCACATGCGCTCTCCTTGGGACTTTTGCACATAGTAAAAGTTAATTTTCTTTTAGTTGAGATTGTA
Source organism: Tetanocera ferruginea (assembly GCA_958299015.1). Lineage (NCBI taxonomy): Eukaryota > Metazoa > Arthropoda > Insecta > Diptera > Sciomyzidae > Tetanocera > Tetanocera ferruginea. Next base: position 13,082,640 of record OY282644.1, read on the forward strand.
TGTTTTAAACACTGTATCAAAGATCGTTTCACCACGACTTGTTAACGCTATTAATTCATCGAACTGACGCGGTGTACTTTTCCATTTAATACAATATGATATGTTTTCTAGAAGCTGCTTTTTGACTCCAGAGATTTGTTATTAAAACCAATATTAAGTGTCACATTCGAATGTTTCTTGTAGTTATACAAATCAGCCTTCCATAGCACAGGGCAGAAAGAGTGTCACATCCAATTCGAAACAAAAATTAAAAGACATAAAGAAATAATCTTATTTTCAGATGTTTTTCACATAAATGCCATAATTTCGTGTGCTGGTTTTTTCCAATCTTAAACAAGGGCCTTTCTTTGCATGGTTTTCACGGATATTTAACCGGGAGGATTAACAGTTTTACCCACAACAAAGCAAATTTTAAACAATACTTTTGTTAAGGCAAAGACTTCATCATGAATTTTACTGAAATATCATTCACATCCGCTGCACCAGTTCCATTAAAATCGATCTTTTAGAGGATCGCTGAAGTCTCAGATTTAGATTTATATTTTATTATTTCGATAAGGCTTAAAGTAAAAACTTCTATTTTACTGCAGAATATGACCTAACTAGGTCAGAGATAAGCTTGGCCGGTAAAATTCGGTGCCGAATTTTATCGTTAAGCATTATCAGGCAAATAAACTGCAGCGGAATTCCTAAAGATTTGATCGAGTTTACGAGACAGGCTCTCCATTTCTCTTGTTATATTTTCTGTCATGATTTGCATCCTTTTTGTTGGCTTTCTGTTGCAGCTTAGTTCTGAAAAAACATCGTTGTCTTGTGCCGCTCATCATCATTTCTTCAGCCTGCCTAGAAGATAAGTGAAGAAGACAATAACATTTGAATAACCTTACTTTTTCTAGCCACTTATGGTGCTTTTGCATCAATGATGACTGTGCCAAAAGCTGTTCTAATTTTCCAGTCACATAACCAGTGAACATTTATTTGGAGTGCCGCTATTAATGCCTTGAATTTTTTCGTGATATTGTTTTCTTCTTTTGTGTGCTACCAAATTTAAAAAGACTTTTCTCAAACTCACAAAAGTGATTCATCTCGAGTTGCGGCTGATTGTTTTTCTAATAATTGCTCACATTTTGTTGAAAAGGTTTTTATTTTTATGCTTCCACTGCCAGCCAGCTGGTTTTAAAGATGTACTGCTGCATGCTAAGCAGGGTGCGTTGTGTCCACTGACAAAATTTTTAAGACTGCAACTAAGCTGTATAGGCATTGCTGCTTGTAGTATTTAGCTTCCTATTCACTCCTGTGTGAAAGTTTTATTTGTGTATATCCAGTGACAGACCTCTACGATGCCAACTTTCCTATATGTGCTTGAGAAGTTGTTAAGTATACGCGCTTATTTTTCTCTGGGAATAGCTTAGCGTGTCAGGTTTCTGCCTGCATCTTCAGCTGCTTCTACTGCTTCCCGGTAATGCTCCGCCTGCTGCTTTCTGCCTACTTCTTAACCCTGTTTTGCAACTTGTTACGAAATTCTACCTAATACTATATTATTTTCTTTTTTTAATAGCTCGTTTCAACTCTTTGCTGAACACTGTGCGCGGCCACCTTTTGCTTGTCCATAGTTTAACAAAATTTTATTTACAATTGCTTTTATTTTTTCTTTTTTTTTTTTGTACTAAATAAAAAATTTTTTTGCCAAATAAGTGACTTGCTTTTGGATATTTTCATAGCTTTATCTTGGTTCTTTTATTAAATTTCGTGTATTTGTTGATTTGTTTCTTTTTTCCCTCCCCGAGAAAAAAAATTTTTTTCTTCCCAACAAGAGTTCGTTTTCTTCTTCTTGTCCCCGACAGTGTACAGTCATTTTCTCTTTTCTACTTGCGGCGACCCGATTTTGAAAATTCGCATTTTATTGAATTTTCCTTAAATATATGCAAGTAATTATTTGATCAACCATAACTTCAATATTTTTCTTACAAAAAATTTCTTTTGGCCACACTTTTAAGGCCTAAAATAATTACTTTTTTCTACCGTGTTGTACCACCGACGTCCGTTACTTGCTCCTTGACTGTCGTTCGTTTTCGCACGTCTTTCTACGTTGAAGACGGCAAAGCAAAGCAAGAAAAAGTGACAGAAAGTATGAAAGAGCCATTAAAAGGAAAGACCAGCAAATGCAGAAACAGAAATAACCACAACAACCAGTGTAGGAAAAAAAGAGGTTATGTTTGCGCACAAAACTGACTGTCAAACTTCAGCGCGCACACAATCATACACACACGCTGTTGTTGTTCTTATTTAAAGCGCCATTCCGCACACTGTGTAAACTACCTATAATTAAAATATTAAACAAATAATTAAAGTTAATAACTATTTAAGCATCACCGGCGCTTTTCCCAAGTGCCTCTAGTCTGTTTCTTGTTGTTGTTTGTCCATTCAACTTCACACAATACTTCGTTGAACATACGGCTGGCTGATGCTTTTGTCAACTTTTCTTCACCTTTCTTTTCATTTCGACATTTGCTGTTTTACTTTTCGTTTCTATTCGGAGCAGCTGTCATTTTGCAATTTTTCATTTTTTCATGTTTTCACTATTGCTCTTGTAGTTTTATGCATTTTTTCCAACATTCACTAAATTTTACTCACCTTAATTTTACTTATATTCACTTTAAACTACATTATTTTAAGTTTTTTTATATTTTTAGAGCATTTTAACGCACCACATCACGAAAGAATTGTACAAAATGTGAAACGATATAAAGTAAGACAGCGAAAAAAATTGCGAACTAACGTAGAAAGTGATATTAAAATGGAATTTGCAAAAAAGGCAAGTTCGGCAACAGGGTTGCAGGCAGCCTCATAATTTCATGGCCAGTTAAAACGTAGTAGATTTTAGAAAATACTGCTTTGCTTATTTTGTAATTAAAAGTTTTGTTTAAGGGGTCTGTCTAGTTAAGCTCGTAACATACAATTAAATTTATACTATGTTAAATTTATTTTGTGTTTATTCTTAAAAATATTGAAAACCATTTTTTTTAACATAAATAAACATTTTTTGAAGAATGTTCTTACAAATAGCACAACGTGATTCTCAAGGCCCTGTTGTTTAGTAAAAAGTGTCAATGTGTTTTTCTTTAAACACATGTGTTTCCATACATTAATCAGAAGTCCTGTGAAAATGAACCGAGAAAACAACGAATGATATTTTAAGGTTAAGACTCAAACCTATTGAGCTCCGAAGTATCATTTTGATAAAAGCTTGTCATCAGACAAGATCAGTAGTGGAATTCTGTAACTTGTTCTCAACTTCCGATCGGAATCGCAATTTGCGACTATTCTCGGTTGTCATACCGAAAACGGTATTCACTAACTTGTACTTTGCGACAAAATTCGGTTGCCTACAAATTTGTTCGGTTCAATTATCGTCAACAAAATATTCGTCGAAAGTCGACAAAATCAGAAAAGGTGTTTACTAAATACCATTTTCCTAAAATTATCGCAAACAGAACTTCGCGACACCGAATATCTACCGAAATGTGTTACAGAATTCCACTACAGCTTGCGCTAAAAACAAAAGTAGCATTAACACATTTTCAGCCTTTTTGGTAAAAAATATACAATGTTTCGGAACTTATTGAAGAAAATATTTGAAAGAATAAAAAAATATTCCAGGGTCATTCGGCATCCCAATGCCTTCACTTCGCGGATGATCTTTAACTATTCTGGACTATCTAATGTGGATGTTATTCTTCTTCAAACTGTTATTGACTTAATTTTTATCTGTTGCGAGTTGAAGAAACTATCATTTAGTATTTCATAATGACAAGGCATCTCATTTAATATAGATCTCCATTTCCATTATTAATTCCATATTTTATAAATTACTGTCTATTGGAAAGTGTTTCAAAGAAAGAAATTGGTATTCTTTTTGATTCTTGTTTTCACTTAAAAGACCATATTCTTAGATTCTTAATAAGCAACTAAGCAGATTTTAACGATTCCTCAGTATTAAGGGCTAACTATAATAGCCACATGCTGGCATACGCTTATGTCAAGAACTGAACGGAAAGCCAGCCGGCTGTTGTCAAAATCGAAGAATGCCCATAATTGCCCGACGTTGGCTTTGAGAAGTGTCACAAAATTATTTTGTTTTGTCTGTGATTATTTGTCAGTTTTTTTGAAAAAAAATATACAAAATGATATAAAAAAATAAATTAACAAAAACAACCCTTGTTGCTTTGCTTGAAATGTATGAAATTTTTATTTTCAATTTGTTTTTGACACTTGCCTATGCTGTGAGCGATTTGAATCGCTCTCCAATAAGCCAATGAAAGTCAACGAAACTTAACGAAAGTGTGGCTATTCCAATTATGGGTATACTCATATATTTATATGAGCTCGCTTTCATTTTGACAATTCAGTCTGCCAGCATGTGGCTATTATAGTTAGTCCTTTAGTTCGACATCATATAGAATATTGCTTTCTCTTATGGAACCCATCTTTGCCCAACCAAACTCTGAGAATCGAAAGAGTTCAGTTAAATTTTATAAGATTGTAAAAAAATGTGAAATTGATAAATAAATTATTTAAATTTCATATAAAACTCATATGAAGTTCTCTAAGTCAGTGCAAATTCCAACATAAACTCTTTTCAAAATTTGTTTTACACAAAATGCGTTCTATGTATATTGGTAGTATTTCTTTTTTTTTTTTTAATTTATTGAGGCTTAAAAATTTGAAACTTACAGTGCATCTTGTTTTACATGTTTAATTATAGACTATAATGTATTATCTATATCGAGATGACAATATTGTACAATGCTACGAACTTAAAATGAATGTTAAAATTAACAGGAATGTTATAAATTATAATATTTATAAGGAGGACAATTAGAGTGACCAAGTTTTGCTCATGACTTGAATGTTGATGTTCAGGAAAAGTTCTCATATTCAACTATAGGTAGTATTTCTTTTAAGACTTATCTCCACAATGGTTGATCTAATGAAAGCTATCAGAGAGACAATGTTTACGACCACTTTTTCAAGAATTTGTGGTGGTATATCCACAATAGCATAAATAATATTGGCATCTAATGTGCCGAATGTTGATGGTTTGCCAGCGTAGGCATGCGACATAGCTAATCCGCAAAGAAAAGTATCAATAGGTGCCAAATAACACGATCTAGTTGCCCATCGTGGTTGGTTGATCGTGAATGGTTAAATAAGTTGATTGTTTTGTTTATTGCGCTGGAATCGTACTTCTTTCACATTTGTACCATTAAATTGTGGAATGAAAATTCATTATTTATGGCTCTTCATAGCGACTGTTAACCGCAATACTCCTATAAGCCTCATTTTGAAAAATAATAATCTAATGACACCACCTATACACAAATCTCACCAAGCAGTGCATGTTTTTGGAATGTAATGGCGCTTTGATAATCCCATGTGAACTGTTTTCATTCTAAATGCGACAATTTTGTTTATTGACGTATCCATTAAACGAAAGAGCCTCTCGCTGATAACAATTTGTCTATAAATCGGCCCATACAATAGATTTTGGGTGCAATCACTGAAATGTGAACGAAAATTATGGTCATTCGGCTTAAATTCTTGTACGATCTGTATCTTGTCTTCAAAATAAAATCTTTGCATAACATATTTCGTATTCTTATGAAAAAAAGGGCTTTTAAATTAAAAAAATGCTACTGACACATTTTGAGCGGTCACTCAAGTCATTTCGGGCACATTTTACACGAGCTGCAGATAGCTTCAGCCTATTAAGGTGGATCGTTTAACACATCACCCTGTATACAATTTTAATACTATTTTTCTATTTTTAGGAGAGAGGAGTATTTATAGAGAAAATAGTAGTAGACAGTTTTCGAATATCACTTTGTTGGTTGTGTTCACAGCAAATTTAAGACAGTCTTCCCACGATAATTAGGAATATCATAAGCATTTGATTAAAATATAGGGAACAAAATTAATAATTGTTTTCAAGAGAAGAATTCATTCAGAAATTTCTCGATTCAATGAGTTGATGGTCAATGATTGGATTCACGAATTTTTTAAGAGATTTGGCATATAATAATCCGATTTATGCTTAATTGGATGTTGTTATATGGTAAAATATGCTGTCAAGCAGATTACAAAGAAAATATATGATTTTAATGACCAGAGTATTAGTTGGTTCTTAGCAAGGTGTATCACGTATTATTGTTATCTTCAGTAAAACATATATATTGTATTTGACAAAACAGTTTAACATAATTTTTTGTACAGCTTAAAAAATGTAATTTTAAGAAAACTAAGTTACAATTGAAACTTATTGCCATAAGAAAAACTTCAAGACATAGTCTAAAAATATAAATTTATACTCAACATGTGAGTCATAGCCATGATATATTTTTTTAAATTTTTCTAGTGACAAATTGAAAATTTGATGATTTAAAAATTTGAAAAGAGAAAAAGTTGAATAAAATGATTTCATATTTTCAACATATTATGCCGTACGTCAGGAAAAGAACATATTCTGCGAATTTGTGCTTCGGAATTATGGACAGAAAAATGTGTTTAAATAAAAATGTTGGCACACTTTTGTATAGTTTTTGTACAGTCAAGCTTAAGTTACAATTAAAAACTGAACTTGCATTCGGAGTTTGAAAGCTTATTTTTATTAAATTGGCATTAGTTTTGAAAATTAACTCTATCCAAAATGTTGGTAAATGATATTTCAATAAACTCACTGAATCATGTACTCATACAAAAAACTTATTGAAGTTTTTTGCCATTAAAGAAATTCTTGTTTCATGAAGAACTTTTCTTGTTTGATAAAATATTAATTAATCTATTATCTTATCCTAAGTATACTTTTTCAAGTTTAATATTTCAAATCACTATTGATATTTGTTATAATTTTTCTGAATATCATATTTTGTGATTCCCCATATTCAAGGTTATTTAGACAGATAATCTAAAAATTTATCTTAAAGTTTTACTTATTATTTTATTTATTAAGATTTTTGTTCATTTATTATTTGATTTCATTCATTTTATTGCTTGTTACTTCATTCTTTAAGTAATTCAAAACCACATTTAATTTTCTTGGCTTAGAAGTTTTTTGAAAACTTATAAAATAGTATCATAATTATCAGCTACTTGAACTAATTCTCCTCAACTGCACTCGGTTACCCGGAGTTGTTGTAGAAAAATCAACTTCAAAGCGAGAGAACGATTACATTTTTTTTTAAACTGCAGCTCTAAATAACTGTTAAATTTATGCATTTATACCACGATAATAGCACGTTTTGGAGCGTGATAAAGCAAAAGTCTTGGCCCAAAATTGATTTTTAAAAAATTTTCCAAAAAACATGGAAGGCTTTAAGGCTGCCTATAGAGGTAATTTCTCTACAACAATTTTTTGTTGATCGTTTCATTTTTGGTTTAAATTATCAAAATTTATATTTTTCTCTCATAGATCCAAAATCTCCGCTGACTCCACTTACTCCACTGGCTAATAACTCTGCATTCAGTTTCAATTTTGGTGGTGATAATTCGCTAAGAACCAGCATTGAACGCGCAAAACCAACGCACACTCCAAGGGCGCATCCCAAACGTTATTCTTCTGAATTTTGTCGAGTTCGCGATGTATATGAGCAAAAACCATGTGAAGTAAAAATTAAAATTACCAACGCAAATGGAGTAGCAGAGAGAACGCCCATCAAAGGCAGCCCTTATCATCCGATGGCAGCGAGTACACGTTATATTGACTTGAATAATGCCGCATGTAGACAGCTAGCTGCTGCTCAGCAGCAAAATTTCAAGAGATGCTCTCCCATACAGTCCAGACCAATAAGTCCACGTACCTCAATGCTTTTGTTCAGAGCGGGCATGTCTAAATATAAGCCACTGTTCCAGCGCGAAGAAATTGATTTGGAAATTTTTCGAACACTAAGTATGGAAGATCTGGCTCAGCTGGGAATACGATGTGTAGAAGATCGAGTCAAGATCATGCACGCTGTGCGTTTAGCGGCAACTTATCGTTGAGCGGAATTTGACTTTGGATTAAATTGAGTTATTCTTTTCGAAGTTTTATTTTGTCTTGTGTTGTATCTTTTTTTAAACAATCGACTTTTTAATTATGTTTATGTTTGTAATTGTGTTCTATATGTTATAATAAGAAATTAAGTTGTTGTGCAAAATGATAAAGAAATGCAAACTGCAGGTCAAAGTTGTCTTTTTTTTGTGAAAATTGACTTTTTTCTGATACAAACTGCGGTTTATTCTGAAGAATATTCTTGAAAATTATGACAGAATGCCGAAAATGAATGATGTAAATCCTTACCTAAATTTTTAGGTTTTAAAATGAAACAAATATTATAGGATACGAGTGATAGAGCATATACGGGATTTTGAGATCTTTTTGGTATCATATATTTATGACTGAATTTATAAATTTTCTTATTATTATAATTTTAATTCAAAATAATTCTTTTTAATCATATTGTTTTTATAGTTAAATAGAATTGTTATAAATAGGAAAGCGGTCTTCAGGTCAGATTTTTAAAAATAATTTATTTTTTTCCGATATATCGAACTCCTTCGCAGTTTAATAGAATTTAGTCGAGTTGAGAAAACATGGTGTATAGAATATATGTTTGGTATTCTAAAATTCTTCATTGGAATAAGACATACAAAACTTTTTTGAAAAAATTATAAAAAATTATTAAAAATTTTAAGAATATAATCATAATAATCTTATAAAAATTAAATAAATATTTTAATGACAAAGAATTAAAAAAAAAACCAAAATCTTATTTATTTAATCTAAGGAATTACTTCAAAAGAAGACCTAAAAGAAAAACATTTGTGTAATAATCTGTGAACTTTACAGTTTTGAGTTTGTAGTTACAGTTTACTAATACTGAACTTTCCCAAATTTTCCAAAAGTAAACACAAGTGCATCAAATATAGTTCTAAAAGAGAAAAAACTTACACATGGTGTTTTGAATACAAATAATATCCAGCTTGAAGTTTGAATCCTGAATATTTATACAATAAAAATCTTTACGTTTTAAATTAAATAAAAAAAGGATGACCTGATAACAAGGCATTGATTATAGCGTGCTAGTGATGATTCCATGAAATAACTTGTTTAAAAAATGTTCAGACTAGCAAATCTCTGAAGTGGGTTGACCAATTTTAATAATGCTTTTTCCAAACTGTTCTAAGCTTCTTTAATAACTTCTTCTCGAAGTTGAAATTTCGAAAATATATTTAGTTTAAAAGTTTATAAATATTATGTAAGCCTGATTTTATAGGCTTCTTATTACAAAATATGTGATTAAAATATTCTAAGTAGCTCTTTATGGAATGAAAACATATAAATATTTAACAGAGCTCTATTAAAGAATGCTTTTATATCCTGTTTTGAGCACGTACAAATTCGAAATACTCATTCAATGAAGCTTTTTGAGAGTAAAAAGTTTAAATAGAGCTCTTTCAGTGAAAAAGATATACAAACCTGTAAGAGAGACGTTCACAAGACAATTATAACTGGATTATTACATAAATGCTCCATAATTAAGGTGTTTCGGAGTAAAAAATAAAATATTATGTTTAAATCATTCTGCTCAATCCTTTGCGATCCAAAACGACGAAAATTTTTTGGGAAAAAATTATTTAATCCTTCTAAAACTGCATATTCTATAGAATATTCGAATCTTCTTTCTTGCATGCTTTTTTCGAATCTGACAGCAGATTATTGCCATCTGTCGCCATATCTTCAAAATGGCGGCTCGAAATAAAGAAAAATTCAAAATTTTTAAATATTTTATATAAACATCGTAAATTAAAACATGAAGTTGAGTCGAACAAGAAGTAGAGTCTGGTGGCAAAAATTCTCTGAATCTGGTGGCAAAAAAAGGTGTTAGAATAAATAATATGTAATATATATAATAATAAGTGCGGGTAAATCAAACTTGGCGGATGCAAAATGGCACCTTTTGGGCAGAAATTTTTTTATGTTAATCGCTGGTCTAAACATTGAAAGGATTTAAGTCAAAGTAAGGAATAGATATTGAATTAATCAATCCAAAACTCTTCTGATAGGTTAGTAAAAGATTAACAGCCCGCTTAATAAAATATTAACCATCTGTGAGAGCGAAAATTAACTCAGAATACTTTATTGAATCAATAAAAGTTTTGATTGCGCAGTCAATCAGTCAAAACGTTTCAAACTTCTATATAAGAAAGACCAAAGAAAAAAGAACAATAATGAGCTTTTAAGAAATAAAAAAACTGCAAAAGGATACTGTAGATACATTCTTGAATTATTAAAAAAAAAAAAAATCACGTGCAAGCAGACAAAAATGAAATATCTCAACGAGAGAACAACAGCAAAACCGCAATATACTTCAATCATTTGATTGACGTGCGAACACCTACTAAATGAGAAATAAAAAGTAGTAGAAAAAAGTTACAGCTGATAGAGCCATGAACACAACCGTAGGTTTTAGACGTGACAACTAATTTTTAACAGTATTTTTATCGGACGAAGGTGAACACTTGCCAAGTTACTTTTACTCATGGTTGAATAACAAGGTTGCCTCAAAACTGACTGTGCTCTCTTTCGCTTATCCGAAAGTGTCAAAATCAACTGGCTGTCGAAAAAAAGAACAACAACAACAACAGCTGAAGCAGTTCGCTTTGACATTTGCGGCAGTCGCGCTCTCCGTGTTGCGGCTACCTTATTCAGTGTACCCTGCTTTTACTTAACTTTATGCTCAGTAGGCAATTGAGAAGCAGCGCCTGCTCTTGACGAGCAAAACTCACTCTATATAAGTCATTTAATTAAATGACATTGGCAACGTTCAAGATCCTTCGTTAGATCTTTGGTACAATCTGCATCAAAGATGAGTGCCACATACGATGGAACAGTGAGCTGAACGCAGACATCGCCATACTGATGCGCACAAAATCAAGCGGCTTCGCTGGCTAGGCTGACTTCGACGTTCTATTCAATAAAAATTGTTGCTTCATTACCCGGTGGCGGTCAACGCAAGGGAGGATGCCCGAATCTGCGTTGGAAGAACCAAGATTTGGAGAACCTGACGGCACTTGTCATAAAGGAAAAAAGAAGAATTGGATAGTTCAAGATCTTAGAAGAGATCAAAAGCGACTTACGGTTGTAAACGTCAGTTAAGTAAGTAAACAATATGTCTGTTTCCAAGTAAAGTTCGAGCAAAATCAAACCATAATTGTTAATTTTTTATTACGAACACTTTAAAATTATGGAAAATTACATGAAATAGGCAATGAAATTGGTTAAATAAATAACTTGCATGTATTATGCAATTATTTAGTTCTGTTTTCTAAAATTAATTTTTCTCTTATATAAAGCCTCTGATAGTGCGAACATAATTATAAGAAAATTCTATGACCTGTCAGATGTTTTGAGAACACTGACAAGAAAAGCATACAAAAATTTGTTTGATTTGTAAGATAGTCTAAAGCGACTTTTATCTATCAAAATCTTAGATTTTATCAAAAATTACGGAGACGACTTCAAGCAAGTTCCAAGCACAACAGCTGATAACACATTTTTGCAATAAAAAAATTGATTATTATTCATCTTATTTAAAACATTAGCACTTATATTTTAAAATAATAAGCGTATAATTTTCAAAAAACAATTAAAAATTTCGAGCTGTCGAGCAACTATTCTATCAGCTGTTCATATGTGATCGAATCGTGCTCGAAGAAATTGTTCAAGCTAGTTTTAAGCTCGAGAGAGCGACATTTTGCTTGTTCTTCTTCTCTCGAGCTCGAAAAATGTGTAATGAAACGCTTTCGTGTAACTTCAAGTTACTTGAAGAAATTACGGAAACAGACCTAATATTGCCCTCATCCTTGTGAACTGATCCGTGTCCTTATTCTTGGAATACTTCGTGATATTTACATAGTACTACAGTAGATATCGGATATAAGAAAGTCAAAAAAAGCCAGAGATTTCTTTCTTATATGCGATTTTTTCTTATATGGAATTATCGGATATAAGAAAGTTGTTTCTTATAAGCGTACGTACGCATTTAAGAAATCTGTTTCTTATACGAATATGTAAATATATTTAAATAAAATGTAAAAAAAACATGTTTTAAAGAAAAACATTTTATTAAACAAAACAATTCAGTATAAAAAAAAATAACTAAAATAAAATCAGTTCACAATTTGGTAAAACAATTGAGTATGTGTATAAAAAACTTAAATTGAAATAAACAAAAAGAACAAAATAACAAAATTAAAATCAGTTCACAGTTTGACTAAAAATAGGTGCATATGTTTCCATACATATAAATAATATTCTTTCAAATAGAATAAAAAAAGTCTTTAATTTTTCTTTGGACTAGTGAATTATCACGCTGATTAAATAAAACGTTTTCAATGTTAATAATATTGTTATCATCAGACTCCATATACTGTTTTAAAAAAAATAACGCCTTAATAGCTTCTTCTCTGCTTGGCTTAGATGTTGTCTCAGGTACTAGCTCTACTTCCTCTTCGTCAGAATTTTGACCTTGTACTTCACTTATTATTTCAGTATCATTTAAGGTACCAAAGCTGTTAAGAGCTTCATATTTTGGTTTTCTGTCTCTCTTTTTGTCCACATTTTTCGATGCAAAATAATTATTTTCTATATTTTTTGAATTTTTTATTATTTTTGATAACGTTGACACTCCAATATTATATTCTTTAGCAACTTCATTTCTTTGCTTGCCCTTTTGAATGTCTTTCAATATTTTAATTTTTTTTTTAATAGAAACTGTATTTCTTTTCTTTTTATCGTCCATTACATATCGTTTTGACAACACGTGTATATGTACAGAGTTACCTACATGCATATATGAATATGTTTACATATTCAGTGTGGCCAACAATCTTAAATACTTTCTTATATGAAACCTTTTCAAACACGTTTGTCAGCTTTGGTGTTTGACAAACATTTCTTATATCAGTGTTTTTCGTATACGTGTTTTTCTTATATGAAGCAATTTTAACACTGAAAAGATGTAAAAAGGCTCGGTGTTTTTGCTAATACTTCTTATATGCGATTTTTTCTTATATGAGATGTGCTTATATCCGATATCTACTGTATTGCTTGCCCATTTCACTTTTCTATGCATTTTCGTATTGTTATCATTATCAAATATTTTTCTCGTGATTCTTGACCTAATTTGAATCCTTATTCTTATTAAAACCTTTGCCCTAATGCTTGTTTTCATCCTATTACCCATGTTATTATGCTTGTCCTTTATCCTGGTCCCAAGATTTATCTTAGTCCTAGTATTAGTTCTTTTCGAAATCATTGTTCCATTAATTGTCCTTATCTTTGTCTTATTCTTTGTCGAAATCATTGTTCTAATGCTTGTCCTGATGCTTGTCTTCATCCTTGTCGTTAACTTGGTCTTTATCCTTATATTAATTCTAATCAAAATTCTCGTTCTAGTTGTTTCCTCCCTCTTCTTAACTTTTCTTTCAAAACTTTGAAGTTTTGAAACGTTTTGAAAACTTTGAAAACGTTGAAATCTTAGTCAGTGTTTTCATCCTTGATATAATACTTGTCCTAATTGATTATGGACATTGATAATGATATTGATTATGTCTTCATTCTTGTCTCAATCTTTGATTTAGTCCTTGTTGCTTCTTTGCCCTTATTCTTGTCTTCATCTCTATCCAAATTATTGTTCCAATTCTTGTCCTAGTTCTCTTCATTATCTTCTCAGTCCTTTTTTAAATACTTGTCGAAATCATTGTTCTAATAGCCTAGACACATTGACTGCGGCTGCAACATAACAACACGAGGTGAAAACGAAAATGTTGGCATGTTGTCTACGACTTGATTAATTTGGATGCAGAGCGTTAAGCCGTATTTTCATATATTTTTGTTACTAAACATCGAACATACATGCAACGCCGTTTCATTTTCGTTGCATTAAGCGATTGCCGGCGCGTTCGTTGCTTCATAATTTTCTTTTATTTCCGTCATGTGGCAAAACAATCAATCTATATTGAGGTAAAATAAAATTTACTGTTGAACCTATATTAAGCGATTAAAAATTTCATGCAACGTTATTGATATTTTGTTGCTTAAACCTTTTCGTTACGAAAATTAAAAATTGTTAAGCGCTGTTTCAAAACTCGAAATTCGTTAATACAAAATAAAAAAATCATATAAACCAAGATCGATAGTCTTGGACGTCCTTTTCAGAATTACGTGATCAGAATCAGGTTAAGATTCTTAATATCAAAGTTATGATAATTTTTTCGAAAAAAAGCGTTAATTTTTTCAACAGTTTTTTTGTGAAAATCACAAATTTTGACATTGAACAAGTCGATACGAAGTCCAAACTTTGTAATATGAATTACAATTTTCAATATTGAAGCGCCTTTCACAGCGACTTCATGATGACATAATTTGTTTTTTTTTGTATTTTTGACATGACATACAACAACATATGTTGCAGCAGCTTTCGTCAAACAGTTTTAAAATTTGTTGGAAATAATTATAATTTTATTATATCAAGTTGTACTTGAAGTGCCCTTGAGAGTTGCTTCTTTTTGTGTCTTAAAAAAATGTACTTATTTTTAAAAATGTAAAAAAAAAAATTCAAAATTATATCGTCCCATTGAACTTGTAATAGAATTGTTATTGCGTTTTTTTGTATATTTTGATAATTCAAATTAAATCTTAATTTTGCGTCGCTAAAAAATATAATTCTAAAAATTTCGGTCAAAGACCTTCTGCACAATCCAGCAGAACGATCGATCGATCGATCCAGTTTATTGCATTAACTCGTCTTTGTTAACAATAACAAAAAACAAATGTCGATGAGATATTTTTAGTGAATATTTGAATAGTTGATTATTTGGCCAATTTATTATTTTGCTAAAAACAATAAATACAACAGTATAGAAAAAAAAATACAAAAAATCAGCCAAAATAACTTCTAAACCTGCCAGACAAGACAGACAAGAGCAAACAAAAAAAAATAAAAACAAATTTTTTAATAAATAAACAAACAAAAGAAAAGAGTTTGTGAATAATTTATTCACCAGCGCATGACGTAAAAGAAATATTTGCTTAGTGTGGTGAGTAAAACGGTGAGATCAGCTGGTTGATTGATGCTGAAAATGTAGAATGAAAAATTTTGTTTTTGAAGTTTGAAGTAAGTATATGAAAAATTATTTTTTCTTTAAGAATATTAAAGAAGAATGTGGAAAAATATTAATACATAATAATTGATACAACCTTATAAGTATTATAAAAAAAAAAATTTTATCCGAACTATTTTTTTTTGGTTTTTAATATTTTTAAATATCGAAAGTCAAATCTACTCAAGTGAATTAAGTTATATTTAAAATCACAAATGAAACCGAACGCACCTTGTATTAATGTCATGCTGCGCAACTAATATCGCTAAAACTGCTGAAATTATTTCTGTCTATCACAGTGCTTTTCAAATTTAACTTTTCCTATCTCAAAAAATGTTCAGCCTGAAACTATGGCCAATTTCTAAAGACTCTTGAAGTTTTTAATATTATTTTTTAGAATTCCTTTTGCTTTACGTTTTGTACGTTGAGAACGTTTATAAAACAACATATTTAGTATAAAGAAGACTAAAACTTTATGTTAAAATACTGTGAATTATTAAATTTTGACGAAATAATTTTTAACTATTTCAATGGATCATTAGTTTGTTTTTAAAATGTTTGTTTTGACTTATAACCAATATTTGCGTCGCATCGAATTTGCGTTGCTCCGATTTCAATTTGCGACGCATGATTACAAAGATGCGTCGCAATGACTTCGAATTGCGTCGCATGACTTTGATGATGCTTCGTTCAGTTAGTGGAATTCTTTTAATATTTTTTTAGATATTTTTGTTTTGAAAAACAAAATTGTTTGCATGTTTTATTCAATGAGATTTCATTAAACATATGATCATGACATTTTAAGAGTATAATAATTTAATCTGTGATTATAAGTAATAATCGCCTACCTACGGAATGAAAACCGTACCTACCTCCCATACAATGTGACGCATAAAAACTTCAAATCTCTTCAAATTCTATAAAAAATCTATCGTATATTATTATTTTCAACCTAATTTGTTACATAAACGTCTAGTTTGAAATTCATCAATTTTAGCGCGAATTAAATCAAAAAATCAGCATATAGTTTTTTTGCTTAAAAATGAGTACAAATTACAAATTTGTAATGGAGAGTATTCAACAAAGTAAGTATTTAAAATTTTTTATTAAAAATATCTTTATTCTAAAAGTTCAGTAAGGTATTAGAAGAGTATTTTTTTTTTCGTAAAAATGGATATATTTTAAATGTTAAAGTTTGCAGATATTTGCAAGTCTTAAAACATATTTTCTCCGAATCTTTATGATTTTGGTTTCAAGAAACAAAAAACAATAAGTGCCCCTACCCGCCACTTTGACTTTTATCTTATATTATAGGAGCGGACCTCGCATGGAGCTCTACAATGAATGGCTGCTTGTGAAAAATTTTAAATTTTTATAATTTTTTCTTCACAATATTTTGAGTTCTTCTGTTTTCTTTTTAATTAATATTTAAATTTAACATAATATTATCATAAAAATAATTTCTCTAACTTTTCATTTTATGGCTGAAACTTCATGCATCAGAAGATTTTGGTATCTTTATTATTATAAAAATATGTATGCATATTTTAGTAAAATTTTTTTTAGCTTTTTTTAAAATAATATTACATCTGGGTTCAGCGTAAGAAATAATAAACAAAAAGATTACAAACTGTAATTTTTTTATTACTGGTGGATTTTCAAAAGAATTAATGTATTGACTTTATAATTCATGCATAAGTCATGATATTTAAAACGTACTTATTTCATATTATATCACATCACATCACATCACATCACATCACATCACATCACATCACATCACATCACATCACATCACATCACATCACATCACATCACATCACATCACATCACATCACATCACATCACATCACATCACATCACATCACATCACATCACATCACATCACATCACATCACATCACATCACATCACATCACATCACATCACATCACATCACATCACATCACATCACATCACATCACATCACATCACATCACACCACATCACATCTGATCACATCACATCATATCATATCATATCACATCACATCACATCACATCACACCACATCACATCTCATCACATCACATCACATCATATCTCATCTTATATCATATCATAACATATGCATAATATTATTGAATTATGATACCACATCACATCATATAAAATAATACCACATCATCTCACTTCATATAACAAAAAATAATATCTTATAATTTCATGTCATATCAAATCATATCATTATTAGATATGATATGATATCATATATCATATCATATCATATCATAATATATCATATCATATCATATCATATCATTTCATATCATATCATATCATATCATATCATATCATATCATTTCATATCATATCATATCATATCATATCATATCATATCATATCATATCATATCATATCATATCATATCATATCATATCATATCATATCATATCATATCATATCATATCATATCATATCATATCATATCATATCATATCATATCATATCATATCATATCATATCATATCATATCATATCATATCATATCATATCATATCATATCATATCATATCATATCATATCATATCATATCATATCATATCATATCATATTATTTCATTTCGTTTTTATTGAACTTGCGCAAATAAATCAACTCGTGTTTATTTGTAACTTTTCATCAAAAAACTAAAATTTCTTTTCATCATGCGATTTAAAAATTTTGTTCTAAATTTGCCAACAGGCAAATGTTAATATTGTTATAAGAACGAGGTTACTTTTATTTATTCGGTACCTATTCTATAATTAAAAATTGCATGATATTTTTCAATATCTCTTTTTTTAACCAGCTAAGCAGCAATAAAATCAATGAGAATTCTTTAAAATTAATAAAAAAAAATTAGCAAAAAAAAGAATATTGAAGCTTATCAAAATTTTGAAATTAAAGTTAAAAAATATGCATTGTTAAAATATGAATTGTAAATATTCGGTAATTTATGATAAAAAATTATATGACATTTTTTTATAAAAATTTGTATCAACTTAGCAATAGAATGAAAAGTTATACTATATAATAAATGCAAAAAGAAGTTAATTCAAGCACTTTATTTAAATCTGTTAAAAATAAAACTATAAATCTTTCAAGACAATTGCTTTGATAATATTTTTGTTTGAATACATGAAATAGCAGGAGATAAAATTGCAATAGAAATTAATCAATAGAAAGTTGCTTAAAACTGCAAAATAACAGTTTATTAGTTTCTTAAAAAAGCTAGCGCGATATTTTTTAAAATAAAGTCAAATATTTGAAATAAGTTGTTATAAATATTGGATGATATTTTTATTGCTAATTTTTTAGTATCAACTAAATAGTAATAAAATAAGGGTCACTGCTTTAAAATCAATTAGAAAAAGTAAAAAAAAAAAAAAAAAAGTCGACAGAGAAGCAATTGTTTAAGATTTTTTTTCACAAATGAAATAGCATGTTATATTTCATTCTTTAAATAATAGTTACTTTATTTATTATGTATAACGGTCTACGGATTTAAACAATTCTGAAGACAATTACAGATCTTATCTTAATTGAATTAAATGACGTAGAGGTAATAAGAGTTATAAATTTATGAATTTTTGAGGATAGATAGAAAAAATCGGGTGGTGGCTATATCTCAAGCTGAGCGAATGGCCTTTCCATTGGTGCCACTTTCGTCTCTGTCCGATCTATAGTTTAGGAGATACAGTCAAATGAATAAAGTTTTGTCCTAATTTAAAAAAAAGTGAAGATACCGAATTTTAAAAAAATCGGGTGGTGGCTATATCTCAAGCTGAGCGAATGGGCTTTCCATTGGTGCCACTTTCGTCTCTGTCCGATCTATAGTTTGGGAGATACAGTCAAATGAATAAAGTTTTGTCCTAATTTAAAAAAAAAGTGAAGATCCCGAATTTTAAAAAAATCGGGTGGTGGCTATATCTCAAGCTGAGCGAATGGCCTTTCCATTGGTGCCACTTTCGTCTCTGTCCGATCTATAGTTTGGGAGATACAGTCAAATGAATAAAGTTTTGTCCTAATTTCAAAAAAAAGTGAAGATCCCGAATTTTAAAAAAATCGGGTAGTGGCTATATCTCAAGCTGAGCGAATGGCCTTTCCATTGGTGCCACTTTCGTCTCTGTCCGATCTATAGTTTGGGAGATACAGTCAAATGAATAAAGTTTTGTCCTAATTTCAAAAAAAGTGAAGATCCCGAATTTTAAAAAAATCGGGTGGTGACTATATCTCAAGCTGAGCGAATGGCCTTTCCATTGGTGCCACTTTCGTCTCTGTCCGATCTATAGTTTAGGAGATACAGTCAAATGAATAAAGTTTTGTCCTAATTTAAAAAAAAAGTGAAGATCCCGAATTTTAAAAAAATCGGGTGGTGACTATATCTCAAGCTGAGCGAATGGCCTTTCCATTGGTGCCACTTTCGTCTCTGTCCGATCTATAGTTTAGGAGATACAGTCAAATGAATAAAGTTTTGTCCTAATTTAAAAAAAAAGTGAAGATCCCGAATTTTAAAAAAATCGGGTGGTGGCTATATCTCAAGCTGAGCGAATGGCCTTTCCATTGGTGCCACTTTCGTCTCTGTCCGATCTATAGTTTAGGAGATACAGTCAAATGAATAAAGTTTTGTCCTAATTTCAAAAAAAAGTGAAGATCCCGAATTTTAAAAAAATCGGGTGGTGGCTATATCTCAAGCTGAGCGAATGGCCTTTCCATTGGTGCCACTTTCGTCTCTGTCCGATCTATAGTTTAGGAGATACAGTCAAATGAATAAAGTTTTGTCCTAATTTCAAAAAAAAGTGCAGATCCCGAATTTTAAAAAAATCGGGTGGTGGCTATATCTCAAGCTGAGCGAATGGCCTTTCCATTGGTGCTACTTTCGTCTCTGTCCGATCTATAGTTTGGGAGATACAGTCAAATAATTAAAGTTTTGTCCTAATTTCAAAAAAAAGTGAAGATCCCGAATTTTAAAAAAGATACAGTCAAATGAATAAAGTTTTGTCCTAATTTAAAAAAAAAGTGAAGATCCCGAATTTTAAAAACATCGGGTGGTGGCTATATCTCAAGCTGAGCGAATGGCCTTTCCATTGGTGCCACTTTCGTCTCTGTCCGATCTATAGTTTAGGAGATACAGTCAAATGAATAAAGTTTTGTCCTAATTTCAAAAAAAAGTGAAGATCCCGAATTTAAAAAAAATCGGGTGGTGGCTATATCTCAAGCTGAGCGAATGGCCTTTCCATTGGTGCCACTTTCGTCTCTGTCCGATCTATAGTTTGGGAGATACAGTCAAATAAATAAAGTTTTGTCCTAATTTCAAAAAAAGTGAAGATCCCGAATTTTAAAAAAATCGGGTGGTGGCTATATCTCAAGCTGAGCGAATGGCCTTTCCATTGGTGCCACTTTCGTCTCTGTCCGATCTATAGTTTGGGAGATACAGTCAAATGAATAAAGTTTTGTCCTAATTTCAAAAAAAAGTGAAGATCCTGAATTTTAAAAAAATCGGGTGGTGGCTATATCTCAAGCTGAGCGAATGGCCTTTCCATTGGTGCCACTTTCGTCTCTGTCCGATCTATAGTTTGGGAGATACAGTCAAATGAATAAAGTTTTGTCCTAATTTCAAAAAAAAGTGAAGATCCCGAATTTTAAAAAAATCGGGTGGTGGCTATATCTCAAGCTGAGCGAATGGCCTTTCCATTGGTGCCACTTTCGTCTCTGTCCGATCTATAGTTTAGGAGATACAGTCAAATGAATAAAGTTTTGTCCTAATTTAAAAAAAAGTGAAGATACCGAATTTTAAAAAAATCGGGTGGTGGCTATATCTCAAGCTGAGCGAATGGGCTTTCCATTGGTGCCACTTTCGTCTCTGTCCGATCTATAGTTTGGGAGATACAGTCAAATGAATAAAGTTTTGTCCTAATTTAAAAAAAAAGTGAAGATCCCGAATTTTAAAAAAATCGGGTGGTGGCTATATCTCAAGCTGAGCGAATGGCCTTTCCATTGGTGCCACTTTCGTCTCTGTCCGATCTATAGTTTGGGAGATACAGTCAAATGAATAAAGTTTTGTCCTAATTTCAAAAAAAAGTGAAGATCCCGAATTTTAAAAAAATCGGGTAGTGGCTATATCTCAAGCTGAGCGAATGGCCTTTCCATTGGTGCCACTTTCGTCTCTGTCCGATCTATAGTTTGGGAGATACAGTCAAATGAATAAAGTTTTGTCCTAATTTCAAAAAAAGTGAAGATCCCGAATTTTAAAAAAATCGGGTGGTGACTATATCTCAAGCTGAGCGAATGGCCTTTCCATTGGTGCCACTTTCGTCTCTGTCCGATCTATAGTTTAGGAGATACAGTCAAATGAATAAAGTTTTGTCCTAATTTAAAAAAAAAGTGAAGATCCCGAATTTTAAAAAAATCGGGTGGTGACTATATCTCAAGCTGAGCGAATGGCCTTTCCATTGGTGCCACTTTCGTCTCTGTCCGATCTATAGTTTAGGAGATACAGTCAAATGAATAAAGTTTTGTCCTAATTTAAAAAAAAAGTGAAGATCCCAAATTTTAAAAAAATCGGGTGGTGGCTATATCTCAAGCTGAGCGAATGGCCTTTCCATTGGTGCCACTTTCGTCTCTGTCCGATCTATAGTTTAGGAGATACAGTCAAATGAATAAAGTTTTGTCCTAATTTCAAAAAAAAGTGAAGATCCCGAATTTTAAAAAAATCGGGTGGTGGCTATATCTCAAGCTGAGCGAATGGCCTTTCCATTGGTGCCACTTTCGTCTCTGTCCGATCTATAGTTTAGGAGATACAGTCAAATGAATAAAGTTTTGTCCTAATTTCAAAAAAAAGTGAAGATCCCGAATTTTAAAAAAATCGGGTGGTGGCTATATCTCAAGCTGAGCGAATGGCCTTTCCATTGGTGCTACTTTCGTCTCTGTCCGATCTATAGTTTGGGAGATACAGTCAAATAATTAAAGTTTTGTCCTAATTTAAAAAAAAAGTGAAGATCCCGAATTTTAAAAAAGATACAGTCAAATGAATAAAGTTTTGTCCTAATTTAAAAAAAAAGTGAAGATCCCGAATTTTAAAAACATCGGGTGGTGGCTATATCTCAAGCTGAGCGAATGGCCTTTCCATTGGTGCCACTTTCGTCTCTGTCCGATCTATAGTTTAGGAGATACAGTCAAATGAATAAAGTTTTGTCCTAATTTCAAAAAAAAGTGAAGATCCCGAATTTAAAAAAAATCGGGTGGTGGCTATATCTCAAGCTGAGCGAATGGCCTTTCCATTGGTGCCACTTTCGTCTCTGTCCGATCTATAGTTTGGGAGATACAGTCAAATAAATAAAGTTTTGTCCTAATTTCAAAAAAAGTGAAGATCCCGAATTTTAAAAAAATCGGGTGGTGGCTATATCTCAAGCTGAGCGAATGGCCTTTCCATTGGTGCCACTTTCGTCTCTGTCCGATCTATAGTTTGGGAGATACAGTCAAATGAATAAAGTTTTGTCCTAATTTAAAAAAAAAGTGAAGATCCTGAATTTTAAAAAAATCGGGTGGTGGCTATATCTCAAGCTGAGCGAATGGCCTTTCCATTGGTGCCACTTTCGTCTCTGTCCGATCTATAGTTTGGGAGATACAGTCAAATGAATAAAGTTTTGTCCTAATTTCAAAAAAAAGTGAAGATCCCGAATTTTAAAAAAATCGGGTGGTGGCTATATCTCAAGCTGAGCGAATGGCCTTTCCATTGGTGCCACTTTCGTCTCTGTCCGATCTATAGTTTGGGAGATACAGTCAAATGAATAAAGTTTTGTCCTAATTTAAAAAAAAAGTGAAGATCCCGAATTTTAAAAAAATCGGGTGGTGGCTATATCTCAAGCTGAGCGAATGGCCTTTCCATTGGTGCCACTTTCGTCTCTGTCCGATCTATAGTTTAGGAGATACAGTCAAATGAATAAAGTTTTGTCCTAATTTAAAAAAAAAGTGAAGATACCGAATTTTAAAAAAATCGGGTGGTGGCTATATCTCAAGCTGAGCGAATGGCCTTTCCATTGGTGCCACTTTCGTCTCTGTCCGATCTATAGTTTGGGAGATACAGCCAAATGAATAAAGTTTTGTCCTAATTTAAAAAAAAAGTGAAGATCCCGAATTTTAAAAAAATCGGGTGGTGACTATATCTCAAGCTGAGCGAATGGCCTTTCCATTGGTGCCACTTTCGTCTCTGTCCGATCTATAGTTTAGGAGATACAGTCAAATGAATAAAGTTTTGTCCTAATTTAAAAAAAAAGTGAAGATCCCGAATTTTAAAAAAATCGGGTGGTGACTATATCTCAAGCTGAGCGAATGGCCTTTCCATTGGTGCCACTTTCGTCTCTGTCCGATCTATAGTTTAGGAGATACAGTCAAATGAATAAAGTTTTGTCCTTATTTAAAAAAAAAGTGAAGATCCCGAATTTTAAAAAAATCGGGTGGTGGCTATATCTCAAGCTGAGCGAATGGCCTTTCCATTGGTGCCACTTTCGTCTCTGTCCGATCTATAGTTTAGGAGATACAGTCAAATGAATAAAGTTTTGTCCTAATTTAAAAAAAAAGTGAAGATACCGAATTTTAAAAAAATCGGGTGGTGGCTATATCTCAAGCTGAGCGAATGGCCTTTCCATTGGTGCCACTTTCGTCTCTGTCCGATCTATAGTTTAGGAGATACAGTCAAATGAATAAAGTTTTGTCCTAATTTAAAAAAAAAGTGAAGATCCCGAATTTTAAAAAAATCGGGTGGTGGCTATATCTCAAGCTGAGCGAATGGCCTTTCCATTGGTGCCACTTTCGTCTCTGTCCGATCTATAGTTTAGGAGATACAGTCAAATGAATAAAGTTTTGTCCTAATTTAAAAAAAAAGTGAAGATCCCGAATTTTAAAAAAATCGGGTGGTGGCTATATCTCAAGCTGAGCGAATGGCCTTTCCATTGGTGCCACTTTCGTCTCTGTCCGATCTATAGTTCAGGAGATACAGTCAAATGAATAAAGTTTTGTCCTAATTTAAAAAACAAGTGAAGATCCCGAATTTTAAAAAAATCGGGTGGTGGCTATATCTCAAGCTGAGCGAATGGCCTTTCCATTGGTGCCACTTTCGTCTCTGTCCGATCTATAGTTTAGGAGATACAGTCAAATGAATAAAGTTTTGTCCTAATTTACAGTCAAATGAATAAAAAAGTGAAGATCCCGAATTTTAAAAAAATCGGGTGGTGGCTATATCTCAAGCTGAGCGAATGACCTTTCCATTGGTGCCACTTTCGTCTCTGTCCGATCTATAGTTTGGGAGATACAGTCAAATGAATAAAGTTTTGTCCTAATTTAAAAAAAAGTGAAGATCCCGAATTTTAAAAAATCGGGTGGTGGCTATATCTCAAGCTGAGCGAATGGCCTTTCCATTGGTGCCACTTTCGTCTCTGTCCGATCTATAGTTTGAGAGATACAGTCAAATGAATAAAGTTTTGTCCTAATTTAAAAAAAAAATGAAGATCCCGAATTTTAAAAAAATCGGGTGGTGGCTATATCTCAAGCTGAGCGAATGACCTTTCCATTGGTGCCACTTTCGTCTCTGTCCGATCTATAGTTTGGGAGATACAGTCAAATGAATAAAGTTTTGTCCTAATTTAAAAAAAAAGTGAAGATCCCGAATTTTAAAAAATCGGGTGGTGGCTATATCTCAAGCTGAGCGAATGGCCTTTCCATTGGTGCCACTTTCGTCTCTGTCCGATCTATAGTTTAGGAGATACAGTCAAATGAATAAAGTTTTGTCCTAATTTAAAAAAAAGTGAAGATCCCGAATTTTAAAAAAATCGGGTGGTGGCTATATCTCAAGCTGAGCGAATGGCCTTTCCATTGGTGCCACTTTCGTCTCTGTCCGATCTATAGTTCAGGAGATACAGTCAAATGAATAAAGTTTTGTCCTAATTTAAAAAAAAGTGAAGATCCCGAATTTTAAAAAAATCGGGTGGTGGCTATATCTCAAGCTGAGCGAATGGCCTTTCCATTGGTGCCACTTTCGTCTCTGTCCGATCTATAGTTTAGGAGATACAGTCAAATGAATAAAGTTTTGTCCTAATTTAAAAAAAAAGTGAAGATCCCGAATTTTAAAAAAATCGGGTGGTGGCTATATCTCAAGCTGAGCGAATGGCCTTTCCATTGGTGCCACTTTCGTCTCTGTCCGATCTATAGTTTAGGAGATACAGTCAAATGAATAAAGTTTTGTCCTAATTTCAAAAAAAAGTGAAGATCCCGAATTTTAAAAAAATCGGGTGGTGGCTATATCTCAAGCTGAGCGAATGGCCTTTCCATTGGTGCCACTTTCGTCTCTGTCCGATCTATAGTTTGGGAGATACAGTCAAATGAATAAAGTTTTGTCCTAATTTAAAAAAAAAGTGAAGATCCCGAATTTTAAAAAAATCGGGTGGTGGCTATATCTCAAGCTGAGCGAATGGCCTTTCCATTGGTGCCACTTTCGTCTTTGTCCGATCTATAGTTTAGGAGATACAGTCAAATGAATAAAGTTTTGTCCTAATTTAAAAAAAAAGTGAAGATCCCGAATTTTAAAAAAATCGGGTGGTGGCTATATCTCAAGCTGAGCGAATGGCCTTTCCATTGGTGCCACTTTCGTCTCTGTCCGATCTATAGTTCAGGAGATACAGTCAAATGAATAAAGTTTTGTCCTAATTTAAAAAACAAGTGAAGATCCCGAATTTTAAAAAAATCGGGTGGTGGCTATATCTCAAGCTGAGCGAATGGCCTTTCCATTGGTGCCACTTTCGTCTCTGTCCGATCTATAGTTTAGGAGATACAGTCAAATGAATAAAGTTTTGTCCTAATTTACAGTCAAATGAATAAAAAAGTGAAGATCCCGAATTTTAAAAAAATCGGGTGGTGGCTATATCTCAAGCTGAGCGAATGACCTTTCCATTGGTGCCACTTTCGTCTCTGTCCGATCTATAGTTTGGGAGATACAGTCAAATGAATAAAGTTTTGTCCTAATTTAAAAAAAAGTGAAGATCCCGAATTTTAAAAAATCGGGTGGTGGCTATATCTCAAGCTGAGCGAAAGGCCTTTCCATTGGTGCCACTTTCGTCTCTGTCCGATCTATAGTTTGAGAGATACAGTCAAATGAATAAAGTTTTGTCCTAATTTAAAAAAAAAATGAAGATCCCGAATTTTAAAAAAATCGGGTGGTGGCTATATCTCAAGCTGAGCGAATGACCTTTCCATTGGTGCCACTTTCGTCTCTGTCCGATCTATAGTTTGGGAGATACAGTCAAATGAATAAAGTTTTGTCCTAATTTAAAAAAAAAGTGAAGATCCCGAATTTTAAAAAATCGGGTGGTGGCTATATCTCAAGCTGAGCGAATGGCCTTTCCATTGGTGCCACTTTCGTCTCTGTCCGATCTATAGTTTAGGAGATACAGTCAAATGAATAAAGTTTTGTCCTAATTTAAAAAAAAGTGAAGATCCCGAATTTTAAAAAAATCGGGTGGTGGCTATATCTCAAGCTGAGCGAATGGCCTTTCCATTGGTGCCACTTTCGTCTCTGTCCGATCTATAGTTTGGGAGATACAGTCAAATGAATAAAGTTTTGTCCTAATTTCAAAAAAAGTGAAGATCCCGAATTTTAAAAAAATCGGGTGGTGGCTATATCTCAAGCTGAGCGAATGGCCTTTCCATTGGTGCCACTTTCGTCTCTGTCCGATCTATAGTTTAGGAGATACAGTCAAATGAATAAAGTTTTGTCCTAATTTAAAAAAAAAGTGAAGATCCCGAATTTTAAAAAAATCGGATGGTGGCTATATCTCAAGCTGAGCGAATGGCCTTTCCATTGGTGCCACTTTCGTCTCTGTCCGATCTATAGTTTAGGAGATACAGTCAAATGAATAAAGTTTTGTCCTAATTTCAAAAAAAAGTGAAGATCCCGAATTTTAAAAAAATCGGGTGGTGGCTATATCTCAAGCTGAGCGAATGGCCTTTCCATTGGTGCCACTTTCGTCTCTGTCCGATCTATAGTTTGGGAGATACAGTCAAATGAATAAAGTTTTGTCCTAATTTAAAAAAAAAGTGAAGATCCCGAATTTTAAAAAAATCGGGTGGTGGCTATATCTCAAGCTGAGCGAATGGCCTTTCCATTGGTGCCACTTTCGTCTCTGTCCGATCTATAGTTTAGGAGATACAGTCAAATGAATAAAGTTTTGTCCTAATTTAAAAAAAAAGTGAAGATCCCAAATTTTAAAAAAATCGGGTGGTGGCTATATCTCAAGCTGAGCGAATGGCCTTTCCATTGGTGCCACTTTCGTCTCTGTCCGATCTATAGTTTAGGAGATACAGTCAAATGAATAAAGTTTTGTCCTAATTTAAAAAAAAAGTGAAGATCCCAAATTTTAAAAAAATCGGGTGGTGGCTATATCTCAAGCTGAGCGAATGGCCTTTCCATTGGTGCCACTTTCGTCTCTGTCCGATCTATAGTTTGGGAGATACAGTCAAATAAATAAAGTTTTGTCCTAATTTCAAAAAAAGTGAAGATCCCGAATTTTAAAAAAATCGGGTGGTGGCTATATCTCAAGCTGAGCGAATGGCCTTTCCATTGGTGCCACTTTCGTCTCTGTCCGATCTATAGTTTGGGAGATACAGTCAAATGAATAAAGTTTTGTCCTAATTTCAAAAAAAAGTGAAGATCCTGAATTTTAAAAAAATCGGGTGGTGGCTATATCTCAAGCTGAGCGAATGGCCTTTCCATTGGTGCCACTTTCGTCTCTGTCCGATCTATAGTTTGGGAGATACAGTCAAATGAATAAAGTTTTGTCCTAATTTAAAAAAAAAGTGAAGATCCCGAATTTTAAAAAAATCGGGTGGTGGCTATATCTCAAGCTGAGCGAATGGCCTTTCCATTGGTGCCACTTTCGTCTCTGTCCGATCTATAGTTTAGGAGATACAGTCAAATGAATAAAGTTTTGTCCTAATTTAAAAAAAAAGTGAAGATACCGAATTTTAAAAAAATCGGGTGGTGGCTATATCTCAAGCTGAGCGAATGGCCTTTCCATTGGTGCCACTTTCGTCTCTGTCCGATCTATAGTTTGGGAGATACAGCCAAATGAATAAAGTTTTGTCCTAATTTAAAAAAAAAGTGAAGATCCCGAATTTTAAAAAAATCGGGTGGTGACTATATCTCAAGCTGAGCGAATGGCCTTTCCATTGGTGCCACTTTCGTCTCTGTCCGATCTATAGTTTAGGAGATACAGTCAAATGAATAAAGTTTTGTCCTAATTTAAAAAAAAAGTGAAGATCCCGAATTTTAAAAAAATCGGGTGGTGACTATATCTCAAGCTGAGCGAATGGCCTTTCCATTGGTGCCACTTTCGTCTCTGTCCGATCTATAGTTTAGGAGATACAGTCAAATGAATAAAGTTTTGTCCTAATTTAAAAAAAAAGTGAAGATCCCGAATTTTAAAAAAATCGGGTGGTGGCTATATCTCAAGCTGAGCGAATGGCCTTTCCATTGGTGCCACTTTCGTCTCTGTCCGATCTATAGTTTAGGAGATACAGTCAAATGAATAAAGTTTTGTCCTAATTTAAAAAAAAAGTGAAGATACCGAATTTTAAAAAAATCGGGTGGTGGCTATATCTCAAGCTGAGCGAATGGCCTTTCCATTGGTGCCACTTTCGTCTCTGTCCGATCTATAGTTTGGGAGATACAGCCAAATGAATAAAGTTTTGTCCTAATTTAAAAAAAAAGTGAAGATCCCGAATTTTAAAAAAATCGGGTGGTGACTATATCTCAAGCTGAGCGAATGGCCTTTCCATTGGTGCCACTTTCGTCTCTGTCCGATCTATAGTTTAGGAGATACAGTCAAATGAATAAAGTTTTGTCCTAATTTAAAAAAAAAGTGAAGATCCCGAATTTTAAAAAAATCGGGTGGTGGCTATATCTCAAGCTGAGCGAATGGCCTTTCCATTGGTGCCACTTTCGTCTCTGTCCGATCTATAGTTTAGGAGATACAGTCAAATGAATAAAGTTTTGTCCTAATTTCAAAAAAAAGTGAAGATCCCGAATTTTAAAAAAATCGGGTGGTGGCTATATCTCAAGCTGAGCGAATGGCCTTTCCATTGGTGCCACTTTCGTCTCTGTCCGATCTATAGTTCAGGAGATACAGTCAAATGAATAAAGTTTTGTCCTAATTTAAAAAACAAGTGAAGATCCCGAATTTTAAAAAAATCGGGTGGTGGCTATATCTCAAGCTGAGCGAATGGCCTTTCCATTGGTGCCACTTTCGTCTCTGTCCGATCTATAGTTTAGGAGATACAGTCAAATGAATAAAGTTTTGTCCTAATTTACAGTCAAATGAATAAAAAAGTGAAGATCCCGAATTTTAAAAAAATCGGGTGGTGGCTATATCTCAAGCTGAGCGAATGACCTTTCCATTGGTGCCACTTTCGTCTCTGTCCGATCTATAGTTTGGGAGATACAGTCAAATGAATAAAGTTTTGTCCTAATTTAAAAAAAAGTGAAGATCCCGAATTTTAAAAAATCGGGTGGTGGCTATATCTCAAGCTGAGCGAATGGCCTTTCCATTGGTGCCACTTTCGTCTCTGTCCGATCTATAGTTTGAGAGATACAGTCAAATGAATAAAGTTTTGTCCTAATTTAAAAAAAAAATGAAGATCCCGAATTTTAAAAAAATCGGGTGGTGGCTATATCTCAAGCTGAGCGAATGGCCTTTCCATTGGTGCCACTTTCGTCTCTGTCCGATCTATAGTTTAGGAGATACAGTCAAATGAATAAAGTTTTGTCCTAATTTAAAAAAAAAGTGAAGATCCCAAATTTTAAAAAAATCGGGTGGTGGCTATATCTCAAGCTGAGCGAATGGCCTTTCCATTGGTGCCACTTTCGTCTCTGTCCGATCTATAGTTTAGGAGATACAGTCAAATGAATAAAGTTTTGTCCTAATTTAAAAAAAAAGTGAAGATCCCAAATTTTAAAAAAATCGGGTGGTGGCTATATCTCAAGCTGAGCGAATGGCCTTTCCATTGGTGCCACTTTCGTCTCTGTCCGATCTATAGTTTAGGAGATACAGTCAAATGAATAAAGTTTTGTCCTAATTTAAAAAAAAAGTGAAGATCCCAAATTTTAAAAAAATCGGGTGGTGGCTATATCTCAAGCTGAGCGAATGGCCTTTCCATTGGTGCCACTTTCGTCTCTGTCCGATCTATAGTTTGGGAGATACAGTCAAATGAATAAAGTTTTGTCCTAATTTAAAAAAAAAGTGAAGATCCCGAATTTTAAAAAAATCGGGTGGTGGCTATATCTCAAGCTGAGCGAATGGCCTTTCCATTGGTGCCACTTTCGTCTCTGTCCGATCTATAGTTTAGGAGATACAGTCAAATGAATAAAGTTTTGTCCTAATTTAAAAAAAAAGTGAAGATCCCAAATTTTAAAAAAATCGGGTGGTGGCTATATCTCAAGCTGAGCGAATGGCCTTTCCATTGGTGCCACTTTCGTCTCTGTCCGATCTATAGTTTAGGAGATACAGTCAAATGAATAAAGTTTTGTCCTAATTTCAAAAAAAAGTGAAGATCCCGAATTTTAAAAAAATCGGGTGGTGGCTATATCTCAAGCTGAGCGAATGGCCTTTCCATTGGTGCCACTTTCGTCTCTGTCCGATCTATAGTTTAGGAGATACAGTCAAATGAATAAAGTTTTGTCCTAATTTCAAAAAAAGTGAAGATCCCGAATTTTAAAAAAATCGGGTGGTGGCTATATCTCAAGCTGAGCGAATGGCCTTTCCATTGGTGCCACTTTCGTCTCTGTCCGATCTATAGTTTAGGAGATACAGTCAAATGAATAAAGTTTTGTCCTAATTTAAAAAAAAGTGAAGATCCCGAATTTTAAAAAAATCGGGTGGTGGCTATATCTCAAGCTGAGCGAATGGCCTTTCCATTGGTGCCACTTTCGTCTCTGTCCGATCTATAGTTTAGGAGATACAGTCAAATGAATAAAGTTTTGTCCTAATTTAAAAAAAAAGTGAAGATCCCGAATTTTAAAAAAATCGGGTGGTGGCCATATCTCAAGCTGAGCGAATGGCCTTTCCATTGGTGCCACTTTCGTCTCTGTCCGATCTATAGTTTAGGAGATACAGTCAAATGAATAAAGTTTTGTCCTAATTTAAAAAAAAGTGAAGATCCCGAATTTTAAAAAAATCGGGTGGTGGCTATATCTCAAGCTGAGCGAATGGCCTTTCCATTGGTGCCACTTTCGTCTCTGTCCGATCTATAGTTTAGGAGATACAGTCAAATGAATAAAGTTTTGTCCTAATTTCAAAAAAAAGTGAAGATCCCGAATTTTAAAAAAATCGGGTGGTGGCCATATCTCAAGCTGAGCGAATGGCCTTTCCATTGGTGCCACTTTCGTCTCTGTCCGATCTATAGTTTAGGAGATACAGTCAAATGAATAAAGTTTTGTCCTAATTTCAAAAAAAAGTGAAGATCCCGAATTTTAAAAAAATCGGGTGGTGGCTATATCTCAAGCTGAGCGAATGGCCTTTCCATTGGTGCCACTTTCGTCTCTGTCCGATCTATAGTTTAGGAGATACAGTCAAATGAATAAAGTTTTGTCCTAATTTCAAAAAAAAGTGAAGATCCCGAATTTTAAAAAAATCAGTTGGTGGCTATATCTCAAGTTGAGCGAATGGCCTTTCCATTGGTGCTACTTTCGTCTCTGTCCGATCTATAGTTTAGGAGATACAGTCAAATGAATAAAGTTTTGTTCTAATTTAAAAAAAAAGTGAAGATCCCGAATTTTAAAAAAATCGGGTGGTAGCTATATCTCAAGCTGAGCGAATGGCCTTTCCATTGGTGCCACTTTCGTCTCTGTCCGATCTATAGTTTAGGAGATACAGTCAAATGAATAAAGTTTTGTCCTAATTTCAAAAAAAAGTGAAGATCCCGAATTTTAAAAAAATCGGGTGGTGGCTATATCTCAAGCTGAGCGAATGGCCTTTCCATTGGTGCCACTTTCGTCTCTGTCCGATCTATAGTTTAGGAGATACAGTCAAATGAATAAAGTTTTGTCCTAATTTAAAAAAAAAGTGAAGATCCCGAATTTTAAAAAAAAATCGGGTGGTGGCTATATCTCAAGCTGAGCGAATGGCCTTTCCATTGGTGCCACTTTCGTCTCTGTCCGATCTATAGTTTAGGAGATACAGTCAAATGAATAAAGTTTTGTCCTAATTTCAAAAAAAAGTGAAGATCCCGAATTTTAAAAAAATCGGGTGGTGGCTATATCTCAAGCTGAGCGAATGGCCTTTCCATTGGTGCCACTTTCGTCTCTGTCCGATCTATAGTTTGGGAGATACAGTCAAATGAATAAAGTTTTGTCCTAATTTCAAAAAAAGTGAAGATCCCGAATTTTAAAAAAATCGGGTGGTGGCTATATCTCAAGCTGAGCGAATGGCCTTTCCATTGGTGCCACTTTCGTCTCTGTCCGATCTATAGTTTAAGAGATACAGTCAAATGAATAAAGTTTTGTCCTAATTTCAAAAAAAAGTGAAGATCCCGAATTTTAAAAAAATCGGGTGGTGGCTATATCTCAAGCTGAGCTAATGCCTTTCCATTGGTGCCACTTTCGTCTCTGTCCGATCTATAGTTTAGGAGATACAGTCAAATGAATAAAGTTTTGTCCTAATTTCAAAAAAAAGTGAAGATCCCGAATTTTAAAAAAATCGGGTGGTGGCTATATCTCAAGCTGAGCGAATGGCCTTTCCATTGGTGCCACTTTCGTCTCTGTCCGATCTATAGTTTAGGAGATACAGTCAAATGAATAAAGTTTTGTCCTAATTTCAAAAAAAAGTGAAGATCCCGAATTTTAAAAAAATCGGGTGGTGGCTATATCTCAAGCTGAGCGAATGGCCTTTCCATTGGTGCCACTTTCGTCTCTGTCCGATCTATAGTTTAGGAGATACAGTCAAATGAATAAAGTTTTGTCCTAATTTAAAAAAAAGTGAAGATCCCGAATTTTAAAAAAATCGGGTGGTGGCTATATCTCAAGCTGAGCGAATGGCCTTTCCATTGGTGCCACTTTCGTCTCTGTTCGATCTATAGTTTAGGAGATACAGTCAAATGAATAAAGTTTTGTCCTAATTTCAAAAAAAAGTGAAGATCCCGAATTTTAAAAAAATCGGGTGGTGGCTATATCTCAAGCTGAGCGAATGGCCTTTCCATTGGTGCCACTTTCGTCTCTGTCCGATCTATAGTTTAGGAGATACAGTCAAATGAATAAAGTTTTGTCCTAATTTCAAAAAAAAGTGAAGATCCCGAATTTTTAAAAAAATCGGGTGGTGGCTATATCTCAAGCTGAGCGAATGGCCTTTCCATTGGTGCCACTTTCGTCTCTGTCCGATCTATAGTTTAGGAGATACAGTCAAATGAATAAAGTTTTGTCCTAATTTAAAAAAAAAGTGAAGATCCCGAATTTTAAAAAAATCGGGTGGTAGCTATATCTCAAGCTGAGCGAATGGCCTTTCCATTGGTGCTACTTTCGTCTCTGTCCGATCTATAGTTTAGGAGATACAGTCAAATGAATAAAGTTTTGTCCTAATTTCAAAAAAAAGTGAAGATCCCGAATTTTAAAAAAATCGGGTGGTGGCTATATCTCAAGCTGAGCGAATGGCCTTTCCATTGGTGCTACTTTCGTCTCTGTCCGATCTATAGTTTAGGAGATACAGTCAAATGAATAAAGTTTTGTCCTAATTTCAAAAAAAGTGAAGATCCCGAATTTTAAAAAAATCGGGTGGTGGCTATATCTCAAGCTGAGCGAATGGCCTTTCCATTGGTGCCACTTTCGTCTCTGTCCGATCTATAGTTTAGGAGATACAGTCAAATGAATTAAGTTTTGTCCTAATTTCAAAAAAAAGTGAAGATCCCGAATTTTAAAAAAATCGGGTGGTGGCTATATCTCAAGCTGAGCGAATGGCCTTTCCATTGGTGCCACTTTCGTCTCTGTCCGATCTATAGTTTAGGAGATACAGTCAAATGAATAAAGTTTTGTCCTAATTTCAAAAAAAAGTGAAGATCCCGAATTTTAAAAAAATCAGTTGGTGGCTATATCTCAAGCTGAGCGAATGGCCTTTCCATTGGTGCCACTTTCGTCTCTGTCCGATCTATAGTTTAGGAGATACAGTCAAATGAATAAAGTTTTGTCCTAATTTCAAAAAAAAGTGAAGATCCCGAATTTTAAAAAAATCGGGTGGTGGCTATATCTCAAGCTGAGCGAATGGCCTTTCCATTGGTGCCACTTTCGTCTCTGTCCGATCTATAGTTTAGGAGATACAGTCAAATGAATAAAGTTTTGTCCTAATTTAAAAAAAAAATGAAGATCCCGAATTTTAAAAAAATCGGGTGGTAGCTATATCTCAAGCTGAGCGAATGGCCTTTCCATTGGTGCTACTTTCGTCTCTGTCCGATCTATAGTTTAGGAGATACAGTCAAATGAATAAAGTTTTGTCCTAATTTAAAAAAAAAGTGAAGATCCCGAATTTTAAAAAAATCGGGTGGTGGCTATATCTCAAGCTGAGCGAATGGCCTTTCCATTGGTGCTACTTTCGTCTCTGTCCGATCTATAGTTTAGGAGAAACAGTCAAATGAATAAAGTTTTGTCCTAATTTAAAAAAAAGTGAAGATCCCGAATTTTAAAAAAATCGGGTGGTGGCTATATCTCAAGCTGAGCGAATGGCCTTTCCATTGGTGCTACTTTCGTCTCTGTCCGATCTATAGTTTAGGAGAAACAGTCAAATGAATAAAGTTTTGTCCTAATTTAAAAAAAAGTGAAGATCCCGAATTTTAAAAAAATCGGGTGGTGGCTATATCTCAAGCTGAGCGAATGGCCTTTCCATTGGTGCCACTTTCGTCTCTGTCCGATCTATAGTTTAGGAGATACAGTCAAATGAATAAAGTTTTGTCCTAATTTCAAAAAAAAGTGAAGATCCCGAATTTTAAAAAAATCGGGTGGTGGCTATATCTCAAGCTGAGCGAATGGCCTTTCCATTGGTGCCACTTTCGTCTCTGTCCGATCTATAGTTTAGGAGATACAGTCAAATGAATAAAGTTTTGTCCTAATTTCAAAAAAAAGTGAAGATCCCGAATTTTAAAAAAATCGGGTGGTGGCTATATCTCAAGCTGAGCGAATGGCCTTTCCATTGGTGCCACTTTCGTCTCTGTCCGATCTATAGTTTAGGAGATACAGTCAAATGAATAAAGTTTTGTCCTAATTTCAAAAAAAAGTGAAGATCCCGAATTTTAAAAAAATCGGGTGGTGGCTATATCTCAAGCTGAGCGAATGGCCTTTCCATTGGTGCCACTTTCGTCTCTGTCCGATCTATAGTTTAGGAGATACAGTCAAATGAATAAAGTTTTGTCCTAATTTCAAAAAAAAGTGAAGATCCCGAATTTTAAAAAAATCGGGTGGTGGCTATATCTCAAGCTGAGCGAATGGCCTTTCCATTGGTGCCACTTTCGTCTCTGTCCGATCTATAGTTTAGGAGATACAGTCAAATGAATAAAGTTTTGTCCTAATTTCAAAAAAAAGTGAAGATCCCGAATTTTAAAAAAATCGGGTGGTGGCTATATCTCAAGCTGAGCGAATGGCCTTTCCATTGGTGCCACTTTCGTCTCTGTCCGATCTATAGTTTAGGAGATACAGTCAAATGAATAAAGTTTTGTCCTAATTTCAAAAAAAAGTGAAGATCCCGAATTTTTAAAAAAAATCGGGTGGTGGCTATATCTCAAGCTGAGCGAATGGCCTTTCCATTGGTGCCACTTTCGTCTCTGTCCGATCTATAGTTTAGGAGATACAGTCAAATGAATAAAGTTTTGTCCTAATTTAAAAAAAAAGTGAAGATCCCGAATTTTAAAAAAATCGGGTGGTAGCTATATCTCAAGCTGAGCGAATGGCCTTTCCATTGGTGCTACTTTCGTCTCTGTCCGATCTATAGTTTAGGAGATACAGTCAAATGAATAAAGTTTTGTCCTAATTTAAAAAAAAGTGAAGATCCCGAATTTTAAAAAAATCGGGTGGTGGCTATATCTCAAGCTGAGCGAATGGCCTTTCCATTGGTGCTACTTTCGTCTCTGTCCGATCTATAGTTTAGGAGAAACAGTCAAATGAATAAAGTTTTGTCCTAATTTCAAAAAAAAGTGAAGATCCCGAATTTTAAAAAAATCGGGTGGTGGCAATATCTCAAGCTGAGCGAATGGCCTTTCCATTGGTGCCACTTTCGTCTCTGTCCGATCTATAGTTTAGGAGATACAGTCAAATGAATAAAGTTTTGTCCTAATTTCAAAAAAAAGTGAAGATCCCGAATTTTAAAAAAAATCGGGTGGTGGCTATATCTCAAGCTGAGCGAATGGCCTTTCCATTGGTGCCACTTTCGTCTCTGTCCGATCTATAGTTTAGGAGATACAGTCAAATGAATAAAGTTTTGTCCTAATTTCAAAAAAAAGTGAAGATCCCGAATTTTTAAAAAAAATCGGGTGGTGGCTATATCTCAAGCTGAGCGAATGGCCTTTCCATTGGTGCCACTTTCGTCTCTGTCCGATCTATAGTTTAGGAGATACAGTCAAATGAATAAAGTTTTGTCCTAATTTCAAAAAAAAGTGAAGATCCCGAATTTTAAAAAAATCAGTTGGTGGCTATATCTCAAGCTGAGCGAATGGCCTTTCCATTGGTGCCACTTTCGTCTCTGTCCGATCTATAGTTTAGGAGATACAGTCAAATGAATAAAGTTTTGTCCTAATTTAAAAAAAAAGTGAAGATCCCGAATTTTAAAAAAAATCGGGTGGTGGCTATATCTCAAGCTGAGCGAATGGCCTTTCCATTGGTGCTACTTTCGTCTCTGTCCGATCTATAGTTTAGGAGATACAGTCAAATGAATAAAGTTTTGTCCTAATTTAAAAAAAAAGTGAAGATCCCGAATTTTAAAAAAATCGGGTGGTGGCTATATCTCAAGCTGAGCGAATGGCCTTTCCATTGGTGCTACTTTCGTCTCTGTCCGATCTATAGTTTAGGAGATACAGTCAAATGAATAAAGTTTTGTCCTAATTTCAAAAAAAAGTGAAGATCCCGAATTTTAAAAAAAAGGGTGGTGGCTATATCTCAAGCTGAGCGAATGACCTTTCCATTGGTGCCACTTTCGTCTCTGTCCGATCTATAGTTTAGGAGATACAGTCAAATGAATAAAGTTTTGTCCTAATTTCAAAAAAAAGTGAAGATCCCGAATTTTAAAAAAATCGGGTGGTGGCTATATCTCAAGCTGAGCGAATGGCCTTTCCATTGGTGCCACTTTCGTCTCTGTCCGATCTATAGTTTAGGAGATACAGTCAAATGAATAAAGTTTTGTCCTAATTTCAAAAAAAAGTGAAGATCCCGAATTTTAAAAAAATCAGTTGGTGGCTATATCTCAAGCTGAGCGAATGGCCTTTCCATTGGTGCCACTTTCGTCTCTGTCCGATCTATAGTTTAGGAGATACAGTCAAATGAATAAAGTTTTGTCCTAATTTAAAAAAAAAGTGAAGATCCCGAATTTTAAAAAAATCGGGTGGTAGCTATATCTCAAGCTGAGCGAATGGCCTTTCCATTGGTGCTACTTTCGTCTCTGTCCGATCTATAGTTTAGGAGATACAGTCAAATGAATAAAGTTTTGTCCTAATTTAAAAAAAAAGTGAAGATCCCGAATTTTAAAAAAATCGGGTGGTGGCTATATCTCAAGCTGAGCGAATGGCCTTTCCATTGGTGCTACTTTCGTCTCTGTCCGATCTATAGTTTAGGAGATACAGTCAAATGAATAAAGTTTTGTCCTAATTTCAAAAAAAAGTGAAGATCCCGAATTTTTAAAAAAAATCGGGTGGTGGCTATATCTAAAGCTGAGCGAATGGCCTTTCCATTGGTGCCACTTTCGTCTCTGTCCAATCTATAGTTTAGGAGATACAGTCAAATGAATAAAGTTTTGTCCTAATTTAAAAAAAAGTGAAGATCCCGAATTTTAAAAAAAATCGGGTGGTGGCTATATCTCAAGCTGAGCGAATGGCCTTTCCATTGGTGCCACTTTCGTCTCTGTCCGATCTATAGTTTAGGAGATACAGTCAAATGAATAAAGTTTTGTCCTAATTTCAAAAAAAAGTGAAGATCCCGAATTTTTAAAAAAAATCGGGTGGTGGCTATATCTCAAGCTGAGCGAATGGCCTTTCCATTGGTGCCACTTTCGTCTCTGTCCGATCTATAGTTTAGGAGATACAGTCAAATGAATAAAGTTTTGTCCTAATTTCAAAAAAAAGTGAAGATCCCGAATTTTAAAAAAATCAGTTGGTGGCTATATCTCAAGCTGAGCGAATGGCCTTTCCATTGGTGCCACTTTCGTCTCTGTCCGATCTATAGTTTAGGAGATACAGTCAAATGAATAAAGTTTTGTCCTAATTTAAAAAAAAAGTGAAGATCCCGAATTTTAAAAAAAATCGGGTGGTGGCTATATCTCAAGCTGAGCGAATGGCCTTTCCATTGGTGCTACTTTCGTCTCTGTCCGATCTATAGTTTAGGAGATACAGTCAAATGAATAAAGTTTTGTCCTAATTTAAAAAAAAAGTGAAGATCCCGAATTTTAAAAAAATCGGGTGGTGGCTATATCTCAAGCTGAGCGAATGGCCTTTCCATTGGTGCTACTTTCGTCTCTGTCCGATCTATAGTTTAGGAGATACAGTCAAATGAATAAAGTTTTGTCCTAATTTCAAAAAAAAGTGAAGATCCCGAATTTTAAAAAAAAGGGTGGTGGCTATATCTCAAGCTGAGCGAATGACCTTTCCATTGGTGCCACTTTCGTCTCTGTCCGATCTATAGTTTAGGAGATACAGTCAAATGAATAAAGTTTTGTCCTAATTTCAAAAAAAAGTGAAGATCCCGAATTTTAAAAAAATCGGGTGGTGGCTATATCTCAAGCTGAGCGAATGGCCTTTCCATTGGTGCCACTTTCGTCTCTGTCCGATCTATAGTTTAGGAGATACAGTCAAATGAATAAAGTTTTGTCCTAATTTCAAAAAAAAGTGAAGATCCCGAATTTTAAAAAAATCAGTTGGTGGCTATATCTCAAGCTGAGCGAATGGCCTTTCCATTGGTGCCACTTTCGTCTCTGTCCGATCTATAGTTTAGGAGATACAGTCAAATGAATAAAGTTTTGTCCTAATTTAAAAAAAAAGTGAAGATCCCGAATTTTAAAAAAATCGGGTGGTAGCTATATCTCAAGCTGAGCGAATGGCCTTTCCATTGGTGCTACTTTCGTCTCTGTCCGATCTATAGTTTAGGAGATACAGTCAAATGAATAAAGTTTTGTCCTAATTTAAAAAAAAAGTGAAGATCCCGAATTTTAAAAAAATCGGGTGGTGGCTATATCTCAAGCTGAGCGAATGGCCTTTCCATTGGTGCTACTTTCGTCTCTGTCCGATCTATAGTTTAGGAGATACAGTCAAATGAATAAAGTTTTGTCCTAATTTCAAAAAAAAGTGAAGATCCCGAATTTAAAAAAAATCGGGTGGTGGCTATATCTCAAGCTGAGCGAATGGCCTTTCCATTGGTGCCACTTTCGTCTCTGTCCGATCTATAGTTTAGGAGATACAGTCAAATGAATAAAGTTTTGTCCTAATTTCAAAAAAAAGTGAAGATCCCGAATTTTAAAAAAATCGGGTGGTGGCTATATCTCAAGCTGAGCGAATGGCCTTTCCATTGGTGCCACTTTCGTCTCTGTCCGATCTATAGTTTAGGAGATACAGTCAAATGAATAAAGTTTTGTCCTAATTTCAAAAAAAAGTGAAGATCCCGAATTTTTAAAAAAAATCGGGTGGTGGCTATATCTCAAGCTGAGCGAATGGCCTTTCCATTGGTGCCACTTTCGTCTCTGTCCAATCTATAGTTTAGGAGATACAGTCAAATGAATAAAGTTTTGTCCTAATTTAAAAAAAAGTGAAGATCCCGAATTTTAAAAAAATCGGGTGGTAGCTATATCTCAAGCTGAGCGAATGGCCTTTCCATTGGTGCTACTTTCGTCTCTGTCCGATCTATAGTTTAGGAGATACAGTCAAATGAATAAAGTTTTGTCCTAATTTAAAAAAAAGTGAAGATCCCGAATTTTAAAAAAATCGGGTGGTGGCTATATCTCAAGCTGAGCGAATGGCCTTTCCATTGGTGCTACTTTCGTCTCTGTCCGATCTATAGTTTAGGAGAAACAGTCAAATGAATAAAGTTTTGTCCTAATTTAAAAAAAAAGTGAAGATCCCGAATTTTAAAAAAATCGGGTGGTGGCTATATCTCAAGCTGAGCGAATGGCCTTTCCATTGGTGCCACTTTCGTCTCTGTCCGATCTATAGTTTAGGAGATACAGTCAAATGAATAAAGTTTTGTCCTAATTTCAAAAAAAAGTGAAGATCCCGAATTTTAAAAAAATCGGGTGGTGG
Source organism: Tetanocera ferruginea (assembly GCA_958299015.1). Classification (NCBI taxonomy): domain Eukaryota; kingdom Metazoa; phylum Arthropoda; class Insecta; order Diptera; family Sciomyzidae; genus Tetanocera; species Tetanocera ferruginea. The sequence goes on from OY282644.1 coordinate 13,123,367, forward strand.
CTATATCTCAAGCTGAGCGAATGGCCTTTCCATTGGTGCCACTTTCGTCTCTGTCCGATCTATAGTTTAGGAGATACAGTCAAATGAATAAAGTTTTGTCCTAATTTCAAAAAAAAGTGAAGATCCCGAATTTTAAAAAAATCGGGTGGTGGCTATATCTCAAGCTGAGCGAATGGCCTTTCCATTGGTGCCACTTTCGTCTCTGTCCGATCTATAGTTTAGGAGATACAGTCAAATGAATAAAGTTTTGTCCTAATTTCAAAAAAAAGTGAAGATCCCGAATTTTAAAAAAAACAGTTGGTGGCTATATCTCAAGCTGAGCGAATGGCCTTTCCATTGGTGCCACTTTCGTCTCTGTCCGATCTATAGTTTAGGAGATACAGTCAAATGAATAAAGTTTTGTCCTAATTTAAAAAAAAAGTGAAGATCCCGAATTTTAAAAAAATCGGGTGGTAGCTATATCTCAAGCTGAGCGAATGGCCTTTCCATTGGTGCTACTTTCGTCTCTGTCCGATCTATAGTTTAGGAGATACAGTCAAATGAATAAAGTTTTGTCCTAATTTAAAAAAAAAGTGAAGATCCCGAATTTTAAAAAAATCGGGTGGTGGCTATATCTCAAGCTGAGCGAATGGCCTTTCCATTGGTGCTACTTTCGTCTCTGTCCGATCTATAGTTTAGGAGATACAGTCAAATGAATAAAGTTTTGTCCTAATTTCAAAAAAAAGTGAAGATCCCGAATTTTAAAAAAATCGGGTGGTGGCTATATCTCAAGCTGAGCGAATGGCCTTTCCATTGGTGCCACTTTCGTCTCTGTCCGATCTATAGTTTAGGAGATACAGTCAAATGAATAAAGTTTTGTCCTAATTTAAAAAAAAAAGTGAAGATCCCGAATTTTAAAAAAATCGGGTGGTGGCTATATCTCAAGCTGAGCGAATGGCCTTTCCATTGGTGCCACTTTCGTCTCTGTCCGATCTATAGTTTAGGAGATACAGTCAAATGAATAAAGTTTTGTCCTAATTTCAAAAAAAAGTGAAGATCCCGAATTTTAAAAAAATCGGGTGGTGGCTATATCTCAAGCTGAGCGAATGGCCTTTCCATTGGTGCCACTTTCGTCTCTGTCCGATCTATAGTTTAGGAGATACAGTCAAATGAATAAAGTTTTGTCCTAATTTAAAAAAAAAGTGAAGATCCCGAATTTTAAAAAAAATCGGGTGGTGGCTATATCTCAAGCTGAGCGAATGGCCTTTCCATTGGTGCCACTTTCGTCTCTGTCCGATCTATAGTTTAGGAGATACAGTCAAATGAATAAAGTTTTGTCCTAATTTCAAAAAAAAGTGAAGATCCCGAATTTTAAAAAAATCGGGTGGTGGCTATATCTCAAGCTGAGCGAATGGCCTTTCCATTGGTGCCACTTTCGTCTCTGTCCGATCTATAGTTTAGGAGATACAGTCAAATGAATAAAGTTTTGTCCTAATTTCAAAAAAAAGTGAAGATCCCGAATTTTAAAAAAATCGGGTGGTGGCTATATCTTAAGCTGAGCGAATGGCCTTTCCATTGGTGCCACTTTCGTCTCTGTCCGATCTATAGTTTAGGAGATACAGTCAAATGAATAAAGTTTTGTCCTAATTTCAAAAAAAAGTGAAGATCCCGAATTTTAAAAAAATCAGTTGGTGGCTATATCTCAAGCTGATCGAATGGCCTTTCCATTGGTGCCACTTTCGTCTCTGTCCGATCTATAGTTTAGGAGATACAGTCAAATGAATAAAGTTTTGTCCTAATTTAAAAAAAAAGTGAAGATCCCGAATTTTAAAAAAATCGGGTGGTAGCTATATCTCAAGCTGAGCGAATGGCCTTTCCATTGGTGCTACTTTCGTCTCTGTCCGATCTATAGTTTAGGAGATACAGTCAAATGAATAAAGTTTTGTCCTAATTTAAAAAAAAAGTGAAGATCCCGAATTTTAAAAAAATCGGGTGGTGGCTATATCTCAAGCTGAGCGAATGGCCTTTCCATTGGTGCTACTTTCGTCTCTGTCCGATCTATAGTTTAGGAGATACAGTCAAATGAATAAAGTTTTGTCCTAATTTCAAAAAAAAGTGAAGATCCCGAATTTTAAAAAAATCGGGTGGTGGCTATATCTCAAGCTGAGCGAATGGCCTTTCCATTGGTGCCACTTTCGTCTCTGTCCGATCTATAGTTTAGGAGATACAGTCAAATGAATAAAGTTTTGTCCTAATTTAAAAAAAAAAGTGAAGATCCCGAATTTTAAAAAAATCGGGTGGTGGCTATATCTCAAGCTGAGCGAATGGCCTTTCCATTGGTGCCACTTTCGTCTCTGTCCGATCTATAGTTTAGGAGATACAGTCAAATGAATAAAGTTTTGTCCTAATTTCAAAAAAAAGTGAAGATCCCGAATTTTTAAAAAAAATCGGGTGGTGGCTATATCTCAAGCTGAGCGAATGGCCTTTCCATTGGTGCCACTTTCGTCTCTGTCCAATCTATAGTTTAGGAGATACAGTCAAATGAATAAAGTTTTGTCCTAATTTAAAAAAAAAGTGAAGATCCCGAATTTTAAAAAAATCGGGTGGTAGCTATATCTCAAGCTGAGCGAATGGCCTTTCCATTGGTGCTACTTTCGTCTCTGTCCGATCTATAGTTTAGGAGATACAGTCAAATGAATAAAGTTTTGTCCTAATTTAAAAAAAAGTGAAGATCCCGAATTTTAAAAAAATCGGGTGGTGGCTATATCTCAAGCTGAGCGAATGGCCTTTCCATTGGTGCTACTTTTGTCTCTGTCCGATCTATAGTTTAGGAGAAACAGTCAAATGAATAAACTTTTGTCCTAATTTAAAAAAAAAGTGAAGATCCCGAATTTTAAAAAAATCGGGTGGTGGCTATATCTCAAGCTGAGCGAATGGCCTTTCCATTGGTGCCACTTTCGTCTCTGTCCGATCTATAGTTTAGGAGATACAGTCAAATGAATAAAGTTTTGTCCTAATTTCAAAAAAAAGTGAAGATCCCGAATTTTAAAAAAATCGGGTGGTGGCTATATCTCAAGCTGAGCGAATGGCCTTTCCATTGGTGCCACTTTCGTCTCTGTCCGATCTATAGTTTAGGAGATACAGTCAAATGAATAAAGTTTTGTCCTAATTTCAAAAAAAAGTGAAGATCCCGAATTTTAAAAAAATCGGGTGGTGGCTATATCTCAAGCTGAGCGAATGGCCTTTCCATTGGTGCCACTTTCGTCTCTGTCCGATCTATAGTTTAGGAGATACAGTCAAATGAATAAAGTTTTGTCCTAATTTCAAAAAAAAGTGAAGATCCCGAATTTTAAAAAAATCGGGTGGTGGCTATATCTCAAGCTGAGCGAATGGCCTTTCCATTGGTGCCACTTTCGTCTCTGTCCGATCTATAGTTTAGGAGATACAGTCAAATGAATAAAGTTTTGTCCTAATTTCAAAAAAAAGTGAAGATCCCGAATTTTAAAAAAATCGGGTGGTGGCTATATCTCAAGCTGAGCGAATGGCCTTTCCATTGGTGCCACTTTCGTCTCTGTCCGATCTATAGTTTAGGAGATACAGTCAAATGAATAAAGTTTTGTCCTAATTTCAAAAAAAAGTGAAGATCCCGAATTTTAAAAAAATCGGGTGGTGGCTATATCTCAAGCTGAGCGAATGGCCTTTCCATTGGTGCCACTTTCGTCTCTGTCCGATCTATAGTTTAGGAGATACAGTCAAATGAATAAAGTTTTGTCCTAATTTCAAAAAAAAGTGAAGATCCCGAATTTTAAAAAAATCGAGTGGTGGCTATATCTCAAGCTGAGCGAATGGCCTTTCCATTGGTGCCACTTTCGTCTCTGTCCGATCTATAGTTTAGGAGATACAGTCAAATGAATAAAGTTTTGTCCTAATTTAAAAAAAAAGTGAAGATCCTGAATTTTAAAAAAATCGGGTGGTGGCTATATCTCAAGCTGAGCGAATGGCCTTTCCATTGGTGCCACTTTCGTCTCTGTCCGATCTATAGTTTAGGAGATACAGTCAAATGAATAAAGTTTTGTCCTAATTTCAAAAAAAAGTGAAGATCCCGAATTTTAAAAAAATCAGTTGGTGGCTATATCTCAAGTTGAGCGAATGGCCTTTCCATTGGTGCCACTTTCGTCTCTGTCCGATCTATAGTTTAGGAGATACAGTCAAATGAATAAAGTTTTGTCCTAATTTCAAAAAAAAGTGAAGATCCCGAATTTTAAAAAATCGGGTGGTGTCTATATCTCAAGCTGAGCGAATGGCCTTTCCATTGGTGCCACTTTCGTCTATGTCCGATCTATAGTTTAGGAGATACAGTCAAATGAATAAAGTTTTGTCCTAATTTCAAAAAAAAGTGAAGATCCCGAATTTTAAAAAAATCGGGTGGTGGCTATATCTCAAGCTGAGCGAATGGCCTTTCCATTGGTGCCACTTTCGTCTCTGTCCGATCTTTAGTTTAGGAGATACAGTCAAATGAATAAAGTTTTGTCCTAATTTAAAAAAAAAGTGAAGATCCCGAATTTTTAAAAAAAATCGGGTGGTGGCTATATCTCAAGCTGAGCGAATGGCCTTTCCATTGGTGCCACTTTCGTCTCTGTCCGATCTATAGTTTAGGAGATACAGTCAAATGAATAAAGTTTTGTCCTAATTTCAAAAAAAAGTGAAGATCCCGAATTTTAAAAAAATCAGTTGGTGGCTATATCTCAAGCTGAGCGAATGGCCTTTCCATTGGTGCCACTTTCGTCTCTGTCCGATCTATAGTTTAGGAGATACAGTCAAATGAATAAAGTTTTGTCCTAATTTAAAAAAAAAGTGAAGATCCCGAATTTTAAAAAATCGGGTGGTAGCTATATCTCAAGCTGAGCGAATGGCCTTTCCATTGGTGCTACTTTCGTCTCTGTCCGATCTATAGTTTAGGAGATACAGTCAAATGAATAAATTTTTGTCCTAATTTCAAAAAAAAGTGAAGATCCCGAATTTTAAAAAAATCGGGTGGTGGCTATATCTCAAGCTGAGCGAATGGCCTTTCCATTGGTGCTACTTTCGTCTCTGTCCGATCTATAGTTTAGGAGATACAGTCAAATGAATAAAGTTTTGTCCTAATTTCAAAAAAAAGTGAAGATCCCGAATTTTAAAAAAATCGGGTGGTGGCTATATCTCAAGCTGAGCGAATGGCCTTTCCATTGGTGCCACTTTCGTCTCTGTCCGATCTATAGTTTAGGAGATACAGTCAAATGAATAAAGTTTTGTCCTAATTTCAAAAAAAAGTGAAGATCCCGAATTTTAAAAAAATCAGTTGGTGGCTATATCTCAAGCTGAGCGAATGGCCTTTCCATTGGTGCCACTTTCGTCTCTGTCCGATCTATAGTTTAGGAGATACAGTCAAATGAATAAAGTTTTGTCCTAATTTAAAAAAAAAGTGAAGATCCCGAATTTTAAAAAAATCGGGTGGTAGCTATATCTCAAGCTGAGCGAATGGCCTTTCCATTGGTGCTACTTTCGTCTCTGTCCGATCTATAGTTTAGGAGATACAGTCAAATGAATAAAGTTTTGTCCTAATTTAAAAAAAAAGTGAAGATCCCGAATTTTAAAAAAATCGGGTGGTGGCTATATCTCAAGCTGAGCGAATGGCCTTTCCATTGGTGCTACTTTCGTCTCTGTCCGATCTATAGTTTAGGAGATACAGTCAAATGAATAAAGTTTTGTCCTAATTTCAAAAAAAAGTGAAGATCCCGAATTTTAAAAAAATCGGGTGGTGGCTATATCTCAAGCTGAGCGAATGGCCTTTCCATTGGTGCCACTTTCGTCTCTGTCCGATCTATAGTTTAGGAGATACAGTCAAATGAATAAAGTTTTGTCCTAATTTAAAAAAAAAGTGAAGATCCTGAATTTTAAAAAAATCGGGTGGTGGCTATATCTCAAGCTGAGCGAATGGCCTTTCCATTGGTGCCACTTTCGTCTCTGTCCGATCTATAGTTTAGGAGATACAGTCAAATGAATAAAGTTTTGTCCTAATTTCAAAAAAAAGTGAAGATCCCGAATTTTAAAAAATCGGGTGGTGGCTATATCTCAAGCTGAGCGAATGGCCTTTCCATTGGTGCCACTTTCGTCTCTGTCCGATCTATAGTTTAGGAGATACAGTCAAATGAATAAAGTTTTGTCCTAATTTAAAAAAAAAGTGAAGATCCCGAATTTTAAAAAAATCAGTTGGTGGCTATATCTCAAGTTGAGCGAATGGCCTTTCCATTGGTGCCACTTTCGTCTCTGTCCGATCTATAGTTTAGGAGATACAGTCAAATGAATAAAGTTTTGTCCTAATTTCAAAAAAAAGTGAAGATCCCGAATTTTAAAAAAATCGGGTGGTGGCTATATCTCAAGCTGAGCGAATGGCCTTTCCATTGGTGCCACTTTCGTCTCTGTCCGATCTATAGTTTAGGAGATACAGTCAAATGAATAAAGTTTTGTCCTAATTTAAAAAAAAAGTGAAGATCCCGAATTTTAAAAAAATCAGTTTGTGGCTATATCTCAAGTTGAGCGAATGGCCTTTCCATTGGTGCCACTTTCGTCTCTGTCCGATCTATAGTTTAGGAGACACAGTCAAATGAATAAAGTTTTGTCCTAATTTAAAAAAAAGTGAAGATCCCGAATTTTAAAAAAATCGGGTGGTAGCTATATCTCAAGCTGAGCGAATGGCCTTTCCATTGGTGCCACTTTCGTCTCTGTCCGATCTATAGTTTAGGAGATACAGTCAAATGAATAAAGTTTTGTCCTAATTTAAAAAAAAAGTGAAGATCCCGAATTTTAAAAAAATCAGTTTGTGGCTATATCTCAAGTTGAGCGAATGGCCTTTCCATTGGTGCCACTTTCGTCTCTGTCCGATCTATAGTTTAGGAGACACAGTCAAATGAATAAAGTTTTGTCCTAATTTAAAAAAAAAGTGAAGATCCCGAATTTTAAAAAAATCGGGTGGTAGCTATATCTCAAGCTGAGCGAATGGCCTTTCCATTGGTGCCACTTTCGTCTCTGTCCGATCTATAGTTTAGGAGATACAGTCAAATGAATAAAGTTTTGTCCTAATTTCAAAAAAAAGTGAAGATCCCGAATTTTAAAAAAATCGGGTGGTGGCTATATCTCAAGCTGAGCGAATGGCCTTTCCATTGGTGCCACTTTCGTCTCTGTCCGATCTATAGTTTAGGAGATACAGTCAAATGAATAAAGTTTTGTCCTAATTTAAAAAAAAAGTGAAGATCCCGAATTTTAAAAAATCGGGTGGTGTCTATATCTCAAGCTGAGCGAATGGCCTTTCCATTGGTGCCACTTTCGTCTCTGTCCGATCTATAGTTTAGGAGATACAGTCAAATGAATAAAGTTTTGTCCTAATTTAAAAAAAAAGTGAAGATCCCGAATTTTAAAAAAATCGGGTGGTGGCTATATCTCAAGCTGAGCGAATGGCCTTTCCATTGGTGCCACTTTCGTCTCTGTCCGATCTATAGTTTAGGAGATACAGTCAAATGAATAAAGTTTTGTCCTAATTTCAAAAAAAGTGAAGATCCCGAATTTTAAAAAATCGGGTGGTGTCTATATCTCAAGCTGAGCGAATGGCCTTTCCATTGGTGCCACTTTCGTCTCTGTCCGATCTATAGTTTAGGAGATACAGTCAAATGAATAAAGTTTTGTCCTAATTTCAAAAAAAAGTGAAGATCCCGAATTTTAAAAAAATCGGGTGGTGGCTATATCTCAAGCTGAGCGAATGGCCTTTCCATTGGTGCCACTTTCGTCTCTGTCCGATCTATAGTTTAGGAGATACAGTCAAATGAATAAAGTTTTGTCCTAATTTAAAAAAAAAGTGAAGATCCCGAATTTTAAAAAATCGGGTGGTGTCTATATCTCAAGCTGAGCGAATGGCCTTTCCATTGGTGCCACTTTCGTCTCTGTCCGATCTATAGTTTAGGAGATACAGTCAAATGAATAAAGTTTTGTCCTAATTTCAAAAAAAAGTGAAGATCCCGAATTTTAAAAAAATCGGGTGGTGACTATATCTCAAGCTGAGCGAATGGCCTTTCCATTGGTGCCACTTTCGTCTCTGTCCGATCTATAGTTTAGGAGATACAGTCAAATGAATAAAGTTTTGTCCTAATTTCAAAAAAAAGTGAAGATCCCGAATTTTAAAAAAAAATCGGGTGGTGGCTATATCTCAAGCTGAGCGAATGGCCTTTCCATTGGTGCCACTTTCGTTTCTGTCCGATCTTAGTTTAGGAGATACAGTCAAATGAATAAAGTTTTGTCCTAATTTCAAAAAAAAGTGAAGATCCCGAATTTAAAAAAAATCGGGTGGTGGCTATATCTCAAGCTGAGCGAATGGCCTTTCCATTGGTGCCACTTTCGTCTCTGTCCGATCTATAGTTTAGGAGATACAGTCAAATGAATAAAGTTTTGTCCTAATTTCAAAAAAAAGTGAAGATCCCGAATTTTAAAAAAAAAGGGTGGTGGCTATATCTCAAGCTGAGCGAATGGCCTTTCCATTGGTGCCACTTTCGTCTCTGTCCGATCTATAGTTTAGGAGATACAGTCAAATGAATAAAGTTTTGTCCTAATTTCAAAAAAAAGTGAAGATCCTGAATTTTAAAAAAATCGGGTGGTGGCTATATCTCAAGTTGAGCGAATGGCCTTTCCATTGGTGCCACTTTCGTCTCTGTCCGATCTATAGTTTAGGAGATACAGTCAAATGAATAAAGTTTTGTCCTAATTTAAAAAAAAAGTGAAGATCCCGAATTTTAAAAAAATCGGGTGGTAGCTATATCTCAAGCTGAGCGAATGGCCTTTCCATTGGTGTCACTTTCGTCTCTGTCCGATCTATAGTTTAGGAGATACAGTCAAATGAATAAAGTTTTGTCCTAATTTCAAAAAAAAGTGAAGATCCCGAATTTTAAAAAAATCGGGTGGTGGCTATATCTCAAGCTGAGCGAATGGCCTTTCCATTGGTGCCACTTTCGTCTCTGTCCGATCTATAGTTTAGGAGATACAGTCAAATGAATAAAGTTTTGTCCTAATTTAAAAAAAAAGTGAAGATCCCGAATTTTAAAAAATCGGGTGGTGTCTATATCTCAAGCTGAGCGAATGGCCTTTCCATTGGTGCCACTTTCGTCTCTGTCCGATCTATAGTTTAGGAGATACAGTCAAATGAATAAAGTTTTGTCCTAATTTCAAAAAAAAGTGAAGATCCCGAATTTTAAAAAAATCGGGTGGTGGCTATATCTCAAGCTGAGCGAATGGCCTTTCCATTGGTGCCACTTTCGTCTCTGTCCGATCTTTAGTTTAGGAGATACAGTCAAATGAATAAAGTTTTGTCCTAATTTCAAAAAAAAGTGAAGATCCCGAATTTTTAAAAAAAATCGGGTGGTGGCTATATCTCAAGCTGAGCGAATGGCCTTTCCATTGGTGCCACTTTCGTCTCTGTCCGATCTATAGTTTAGGAGATACAGTCAAATGAATAAAGTTTTGTCCTAATTTCAAAAAAAAGTGAAGATCCCGAATTTTAAAAAAATCAGTTGGTGGCTATATCTCAAGCTGAGCGAATGGCCTTTCCATTGGTGCCACTTTCGTCTCTGTCCGATCTATAGTTTAGGAGATACAGTCAAATGAATAAAGTTTTGTCCTAATTTAAAAAAAAAGTGAAGATCCCGAATTTTAAAAAAATCGGGTGGTAGCTATATCTCAAGCTGAGCGAATGGCCTTTCCATTGGTGCTACTTTCGTCTCTGTCCGATCTATAGTTTAGGAGATACAGTCAAATGAATAAAGTTTTGTCCTAATTTAAAAAAAAAGTGAAGATCCCGAATTTTAAAAAAAATCGGGTGGTGGCTATATCTCAAGCTGAGCGAATGGCCTTTCCATTGGTGCTACTTTCGTCTCTGTCCGATCTATAGTTTAGGAGATACAGTCAAATGAATAAAGTTTTGTCCTAATTTCAAAAAAAAGTGAAGATCCCGAATTTTAAAAAAATCGGGTGGTGGCTATATCTCAAGCTGAGCGAATGGCCTTTCCATTGGTGCCACTTTCGTCTCTGTCCGATCTATAGTTTAGGAGATACAGTCAAATGAATTAAGTTTTGTCCTAATTTCAAAAAAAAAGTGAAGATCCCGAATTTTAAAAAAATCGGGTGGTGGCTATATCTCAAGCTGAGCGAATGGCCTTTCCATTGGTGCCACTTTCGTCTCTGTCCGATCTATAGTTTAGGAGATACAGTCAAATGAATAAAGTTTTGTCCTAATTTCAAAAAAAAGTGAAGATCCCGAATTTTAAAAAAATCAGTTGGTGGCTATATCTCAAGCTGAGCGAATGGCCTTTCCATTGGTGCCACTTTCGTCTCTGTCCGATCTATAGTTTAGGAGATACAGTCAAATGAATAAAGTTTTGTCCTAATTTAAAAAAAAAGTGAAGATCCCGAATTTTAAAAAAATCGGGTGGTAGCTATATCTCAAGCTGAGCGAATGGCCTTTCCATTGGTGCTACTTTCGTCTCTGTCCGATCTATAGTTTAGGAGATACAGTCAAATGAATAAAGTTTTGTCCTAATTTAAAAAAAAAGTGAAGATCCCGAATTTTAAAAAAATCGGGTGGTGGCTATATCTCAAGCTGAGCGAATGGCCTTTCCATTGGTGCTACTTTCGTCTCTGTCCGATCTATAGTTAAGGAGATACAGTCAAATGAATAAAGTTTTGTCCTAATTTAAAAAAAAAGTGAAGATCCCGAATTTTAAAAAAATCGGGTGGTGGCTATATCTCAAGCTGAGCGAATGGCCTTTCCATTGGTGCCACTTTCGTCTCTGTCCGATCTATAGTTTAGGAGATACAGTCAAATGAATAAAGTTTTGTCCTAATTTCAAAAAAAAGTGAAGATCCCGAATTTTAAAAAAATCGGGTGGTGGCTATATCTCAAGCTGAGCGAATGGCCTTTCCATTGGTGCCACTTTCGTCTCTGTCCGATCTATAGTTTAGGAGATACAGTCAAATGAATAAAGTTTTGTCCTAATTTAAAAAAAAAGTGAAGATCCCGAATTTTAAAAAATCGGGTGGTGTCTATATCTCAAGCTGAGCGAATGGCCTTTCCATTGGTGCCACTTTCGTCTCTGTCCGATCTATAGTTTAGGAGATACAGTCAAATGAATAAAGTTTTGTCCTAATTTCAAAAAAAAGTGAAGATCCCGAATTTTAAAAAAATCGGGTGGTGGCTATATCTCAAGCTGAGCGAATGGCCTTTCCATTGGTGCCACTTTCGTCTCTGTCCGATCTATAGTTTAGGAGATACAGTCAAATGAATAAAGTTTTGTCCTAATTTCAAAAAAAAGTGAAGATCCCGAATTTTAAAAAAAAATCGGGTGGTGGCTATATCTCAAGCTGAGCGAATGGCCTTTCCATTGGTGCCACTTTCGTTTCTGTCCGATCTTAGTTTAGGAGATACAGTCAAATGAATAAAGTTTTGTCCTAATTTCAAAAAAAAGTGAAGATCCCGAATTTAAAAAAAATCGGGTGGTGGCTATATCTCAAGCTGAGCGAATGGCCTTTCCATTGGTGCCACTTTCGTCTCTGTCCGATCTATAGTTTAGGAGATACAGTCAAATGAATAAAGTTTTGTCCTAATTTCAAAAAAAAGTGAAGATCCCGAATTTTAAAAAAAAAGGGTGGTGGCTATATCTCAAGCTGAGCGAATGGCCTTTCCATTGGTGCCACTTTCGTCTCTGTCCGATCTATAGTTTAGGAGATACAGTCAAATGAATAAAGTTTTGTCCTAATTTCAAAAAAAAGTGAAGATCCTGAATTTTAAAAAAATCGGGTGGTGGCTATATCTCAAGTTAAGCGAATGGCCTTTCCATTGGTGCCACTTTCGTCTCTGTCCGATCTATAGTTTAGGAGATACAGTCAAATGAATAAAGTTTTGTCCTAATTTAAAAAAAAAGTGAAGATCCCGAATTTTAAAAAAATCGGGTGGTAGCTATATCTCAAGCTGAGCGAATGGCCTTTCCATTGGTGTCACTTTCGTCTCTGTCCGATCTATAGTTTAGGAGATACAGTCAAATGAATAAAGTTTTGTCCTAATTTCAAAAAAAAGTGAAGATCCCGAATTTTAAAAAAATCGGGTGGTGGCTATATCTCAAGCTGAGCGAATGGCCTTTCCATTGGTGCCACTTTCGTCTCTGTCCGATCTATAGTTTAGGAGATACAGTCAAATGAATAAAGTTTTGTCCTAATTTAAAAAAAAAGTGAAGATCCCGAATTTTAAAAAATCGGGTGGTGTCTATATCTCAAGCTGAGCGAATGGCCTTTCCATTGGTGCCACTTTCGTCTCTGTCCGATCTATAGTTTAGGAGATACAGTCAAATGAATAAAGTTTTGTCCTAATTTCAAAAAAAAGTGAAGATCCTGAATTTTAAAAAAATCGGGTGGTGGCTATATCTCAAGTTGAGCGAATGGCCTTTCCATTGGTGCCACTTTCGTCTCTGTCCGATCTATAGTTTAGGAGATACAGTCAAATGAATAAAGTTTTGTCCTAATTTAAAAAAAAAGTGAAGATCCCGAATTTTAAAAAAATCGGGTGGTAGCTATATCTCAAGCTGAGCGAATGGCCTTTCCATTGGTGTCACTTTCGTCTCTGTCCGATCTATAGTTTAGGAGATACAGTCAAATGAATAAAGTTTTGTCCTAATTTCAAAAAAAAGTGAAGATCCCGAATTTTAAAAAAATCGGGTGGTGGCTATATCTCAAGCTGAGCGAATGGCCTTTCCATTGGTGCCACTTTCGTCTCTGTCCGATCTATAGTTTAGGAGATACAGTCAAATGAATAAAGTTTTGTCCTAATTTAAAAAAAAAGTGAAGATCCCGAATTTTAAAAAATCGGGTGGTGTCTATATCTCAAGCTGAGCGAATGGCCTTTCCATTGGTGCCACTTTCGTCTCTGTCCGATCTATAGTTTAGGAGATACAGTCAAATGAATAAAGTTTTGTCCTAATTTCAAAAAAAAGTGAAGATCCCGAATTTTAAAAAAATCGGGTGGTGGCTATATCTCAAGCTGAGCGAATGGCCTTTCCATTGGTGCCACTTTCGTCTCTGTCCGATCTTTAGTTTAGGAGATACAGTCAAATGAATAAAGTTTTGTCCTAATTTCAAAAAAAAGTGAAGATCCCGAATTTTTAAAAAAAATCGGGTGGTGGCTATATCTCAAGCTGAGCGAATGGCCTTTCCATTGGTGCCACTTTCGTCTCTGTCCGATCTATAGTTTAGGAGATACAGTCAAATGAATAAAGTTTTGTCCTAATTTCAAAAAAAAGTGAAGATCCCGAATTTTAAAAAAATCAGTTGGTGGCTATATCTCAAGCTGAGCGAATGGCCTTTCCATTGGTGCCACTTTCGTCTCTGTCCGATCTATAGTTTAGGAGATACAGTCAAATGAATAAAGTTTTGTCCTAATTTAAAAAAAAAGTGAAGATCCCGAATTTTAAAAAAATCGGGTGGTAGCTATATCTCAAGCTGAGCGAATGGCCTTTCCATTGGTGCTACTTTCGTCTCTGTCCGATCTATAGTTTAGGAGATACAGTCAAATGAATAAAGTTTTGTCCTAATTTCAAAAAAAAGTGAAGATCCCGAATTTTAAAAAAAAGGGTGGTGGCTATATCTCAAGCTGAGCGAATGGCCTTTCCATTGGTGCCACTTTCGTCTCTGTCCGATCTATAGTTTAGGAGATACAGTCAAATGAATAAAGTTTTGTCCTAATTTCAAAAAAAAGTGAAGATCCTGAATTTTAAAAAAATCGGGTGGTGGCTATATCTCAAGTTGAGCGAATGGCCTTTCCATTGGTGCCACTTTCGTCTCTGTCCGATCTATAGTTTAGGAGATACAGTCAAATGAATAAAGTTTTGTCCTAATTTAAAAAAAAGTGAAGATCCCGAATTTTAAAAAAATCGGGTGGTAGCTATATCTCAAGCTGAGCGAATGGCCTTTCCATTGGTGTCACTTTCGTCTCTGTCCGATCTATAGTTTAGGAGATACAGTCAAATGAATAAAGTTTTGTCCTAATTTCAAAAAAAAGTGAAGATCCCGAATTTTAAAAAAATCGGGTGGTGGCTATATCTCAAGCTGAGCGAATGGCCTTTCCATTGGTGCCACTTTCGTCTCTGTCCGATCTATAGTTTAGGAGATACAGTCAAATGAATAAAGTTTTGTCCTAATTTAAAAAAAAAGTGAAGATCCCGAATTTTAAAAAATCGGGTGGTGTCTATATCTCAAGCTGAGCGAATGGCCTTTCCATTGGTGCCACTTTCGTCTCTGTCCGATCTATAGTTTAGGAGATACAGTCAAATGAATAAAGTTTTGTCCTAATTTCAAAAAAAAGTGAAGATCCCGAATTTTAAAAAAATCGGGTGGTGGCTATATCTCAAGCTGAGCGAATGGCCTTTCCATTGGTGCCACTTTCGTCTCTGTCCGATCTTTAGTTTAGGAGATACAGTCAAATGAATAAAGTTTTGTCCTAATTTCAAAAAAAAGTGAAGATCCCGAATTTTTAAAAAAAATCGGGTGGTGGCTATATCTCAAGCTGAGCGAATGGCCTTTCCATTGGTGCCACTTTCGTCTCTGTCCGATCTATAGTTTAGGAGATACAGTCAAATGAATAAAATTTGTCCTAATTTAAAAAAAAAGTGAAGATCCCGAATTTTAAAAAAATCAGTTGGTGGCTATATCTCAAGCTGAGCGAATGGCCTTTCCATTGGTGCCACTTTCGTCTCTGTCCGATCTATAGTTTAGGAGATACAGTCAAATGAATAAAGTTTTGTCCTAATTTAAAAAAAAAGTGAAGATCCCGAATTTTAAAAAAATCGGGTGGTAGCTATATCTCAAGCTGAGCGAATGGCCTTTCCATTGGTGCTACTTTCGTCTCTGTCCGATCTATAGTTTAGGAGATACAGTCAAATGAATAAAGTTTTGTCCTAATTTCAAAAAAAAGTGAAGATCCCGAATTTTAAAAAAAATCGGGTGGTGGCTATATCTCAAGCTGAGCGAATGGCCTTTCCATTGGTGCTACTTTCGTCTCTGTCCGATCTATAGTTTAGGAGATACAGTCAAATGAATAAAGTTTTGTCCTAATTTCAAAAAAAAGTGAAGATCCCGAATTTTAAAAAAATCGGGTGGTGGCTATATCTCAAGCTGAGCGAATGGCCTTTCCATTGGTGCCACTTTCGTCTCTGTCCGATCTATAGTTTAGGAGATACAGTCAAATGAATTAAGTTTTGTCCTAATTTCAAAAAAAAGTGAAGATCCCGAATTTTAAAAAAATCGGGTGGTGGCTATATCTCAAGCTGAGCGAATGGCCTTTCCATTGGTGCCACTTTCGTCTCTGTCCGATCTATAGTTTAGGAGATACAGTCAAATGAATAAAGTTTTGTCCTAATTTCAAAAAAAAGTGAAGATCCCGAATTTTAAAAAAATCAGTTGGTGGCTATATCTCAAGCTGAGCGAATGGCCTTTCCATTGGTGCCACTTTCGTCTCTGTCCGATCTATAGTTTAGGAGATACAGTCAAATGAATAAAGTTTTGTCCTAATTTAAAAAAAAAGTGAAGATCCCGAATTTTAAAAAAATCGGGTGGTAGCTATATCTCAAGCTGAGCGAATGGCCTTTCCATTGGTGCTACTTTCGTCTCTGTCCGATCTATAGTTTAGGAGATACAGTCAAATGAATAAAGTTTTGTCCTAATTTAAAAAAAAAGTGAAGATCCCGAATTTTAAAAAAATCGGGTGGTGGCTATATCTCAAGCTGAGCGAATGGCCTTTCCATTGGTGCTACTTTCGTCTCTGTCCGATCTATAGTTTAGGAGATACAGTCAAATGAATAAAGTTTTGTCCTAATTTAAAAAAAAAGTGAAGATCCCGAATTTTAAAAAAATCGGGTGGTGGCTATATCTCAAGCTGAGCGAATGGCCTTTCCATTGGTGCCACTTTCGTCTCTGTCCGATCTATAGTTTAGGAGATACAGTCAAATGAATAAAGTTTTGTCCTAATTTCAAAAAAAAGTGAAGATCCCGAATTTTAAAAAAATCGGCTGAAAAATCAAGCTGAGCGAATGGCCTTTCCATTGGTGCCACTTTCGTCTCTGTCCGATCTATAGTTTAGGAGATACAGTCAAATGAATAAAGTTTTGTCCTAATTTAAAAAAAAAGTGAAGATCCCGAATTTTAAAAAATCGGGTGGTGTCTATATCTCAAGCTGAGCGAATGGCCTTTCCATTGGTGCCACTTTCGTCTCTGTCCGATCTATAGTTTAGGAGATACAGTCAAATGAATAAAGTTTTGTCCTAATTTCAAAAAAAAGTGAAGATCCCGAATTTTAAAAAAATCGGGTGGTGGCTATATCTCAAGCTGAGCGAATGGCCTTTCCATTGGTGCCACTTTCGTCTCTGTCCGATCTATAGTTTAGGAGATACAGTCAAATGAATAAAGTTTTGTCCTAATTTCAAAAAAAAGTGAAGATCCCGAATTTAAAAAAAAAATCGGGTGGTGGCTATATCTCAAGCTGAGCGAATGGCCTTTCCATTGGTGCCACTTTCGTTTCTGTCCGATCTTAGTTTAGGAGATACAGTCAAATGAATAAAGTTTTGTCCTAATTTCAAAAAAAAGTGAAGATCCCGAATTTAAAAAAAATCGGGTGGTGGCTATATCTCAAGCTGAGCGAATGGCCTTTCCATTGGTGCCACTTTCGTCTCTGTCCGATCTATAGTTTAGGAGATACAGTCAAATGAATAAAGTTTTGTCCTAATTTCAAAAAAAAGTGAAGATCCCGAATTTTAAAAAAATCGGGTGGTGGCTATATCTCAAGCTGAGCGAATGGCCTTTCCATTGGTGCCACTTTCGTCTCTGTCCGATCTATAGTTTAGGAGATACAGTCAAATGAATAAAGTTTTGTCCTAATTTCAAAAAAAAGTGAAGATCCTGAATTTTAAAAAAATCGGGTGGTGGCTATATCTCAAGTTGAGCGAATGGCCTTTCCATTGGTGCCACTTTCGTCTCTGTCCGATCTATAGTTTAGGAGATACAGTCAAATGAATAAAGTTTTGTCCTAATTTAAAAAAAAAGTGAAGATCCCGAATTTTAAAAAAATCGGGTGGTAGCTATATCTCAAGCTGAGCGAATGGCCTTTCCATTGGTGTCACTTTCGTCTCTGTCCGATCTATAGTTTAGGAGATACAGTCAAATGAATAAAGTTTTGTCCTAATTTAAAAAAAAAGTGAAGATCCCGAATTTTAAAAAAATCGGGTGGTGGCTATATCTCAAGCTGAGCGAATGGCCTTTCCATTGGTGCCACTTTCGTCTCTGTCCGATCTATAGTTTAGGAGATACAGTCAAATGAATAAAGTTTTGTCCTAATTTAAAAAAAAAGTGAAGATCCCGAATTTTAAAAAATCGGGTGGTGTCTATATCTCAAGCTGAGCGAATGGCCTTTCCATTGGTGCCACTTTCGTCTCTGTCCGATCTATAGTTTAGGAGATACAGTCAAATGAATAAAGTTTTGTCCTAATTTCAAAAAAAAGTGAAGATCCCGAATTTTAAAAAAATCGGGTGGTGGCTATATCTCAAGCTGAGCGAATGGCCTTTCCATTGGTGCCACTTTCGTCTCTGTCCGATCTTTAGTTTAGGAGATACAGTCAAATGAATAAAGTTTTGTCCTAATTTCAAAAAAAAGTGAAGATCCCGAATTTTTAAAAAAAATCGGGTGGTGGCTATATCTCAAGCTGAGCGAATGGCCTTTCCATTGGTGCCACTTTCGTCTCTGTCCGATCTATAGTTTAGGAGATACAGTCAAATGAATAAAGTTTTGTCCTAATTTCAAAAAAAAGTGAAGATTCCGAATTTTAAAAAAATCAGTTGGTGGCTATATCTCAAGCTGAGCGAATGGCCTTTCCATTGGTGCCACTTTCGTCTCTGTCCGATCTATAGTTTAGGAGATACAGTCAAATGAATAAAGTTTTGTCCTAATTTAAAAAAAAAGTGAAGATCCCGAATTTTAAAAAAATCGGGTGGTAGCTATATCTCAAGCTGAGCGAATGGCCTTTCCATTGGTGCTACTTTCGTCTCTGTCCGATCTATAGTTTAGGAGATACAGTCAAATGAATAAAGTTTTGTCCTAATTTCAAAAAAAAGTGAAGATCCCGAATTTTAAAAAAAATCGGGTGGTGGCTATATCTCAAGCTGAGCGAATGGCCTTTCCATTGGTGCTACTTTCGTCTCTGTCCGATCTATAGTTTAGGAGATACAGTCAAATGAATAAAGTTTTGTCCTAATTTCAAAAAAAAGTGAAGATCCCGAATTTTAAAAAAATCGGGTGGTGGCTATATCTCAAGCTGAGCGAATGGCCTTTCCATTGGTGCCACTTTCGTCTCTGTCCGATCTATAGTTTAGGAGATACAGTCAAATGAATTAAGTTTTGTCCTAATTTAAAAAAAAAGTGAAGATCCCGAATTTTAAAAAAATCGGGTGGTGGCTATATCTCAAGCTGAGCGAATGGCCTTTCCATTGGTGCCACTTTCGTCTCTGTCCGATCTATAGTTTAGGAGATACAGTCAAATGAATAAAGTTTTGTCCTAATTTCAAAAAAAAGTGAAGATCCCGAATTTTAAAAAAATCAGTTGGTGGCTATATCTCAAGCTGAGCGAATGGCCTTTCCATTGGTGCCACTTTGTCTCTGTCCGATCTATAGTTTAGGAGATACAGTCAAATGAATAAAGTTTTGTCCTAATTTAAAAAAAAAGTGAAGATCCCGAATTTTAAAAAAATCGGGTGGTAGCTATATCTCAAGCTGAGCGAATGGCCTTTCCATTGGTGCTACTTTCGTCTCTGTCCGATCTATAGTTTAGGAGATACAGTCAAATGAATAAAGTTTTGTCCTAATTTAAAAAAAAAGTGAAGATCCCGAATTTTAAAAAAATCGGGTGGTGGCTATATCTCAAGCTGAGCGAATGGCCTTTCCATTGGTGCTACTTTCGTCTCTGTCCGATCTATAGTTTAGGAGATACAGTCAAATGAATAAAGTTTTGTCCTAATTTAAAAAAAAGTGAAGATCCCGAATTTTAAAAAAATCGGGTGGTGGCTATATCTCAAGCTGAGCGAATGGCCTTTCCATTGGTGCCACTTTCGTCTCTGTCCGATCTATAGTTTAGGAGATACAGTCAAATGAATAAAGTTTTGTCCTAATTTCAAAAAAAAGTGAAGATCCCGAATTTTAAAAAAATCGGGTGGTGGCTATATCTCAAGCTGAGCGAATGGCCTTTCCATTGGTGCCACTTTCGTCTCTGTCCGATCTATAGTTTAGGAGATACAGTCAAATGAATAAAGTTTTGTCCTAATTTCAAAAAAAAGTGAAGATCCCGAATTTTTAAAAAAATCGGGTGGTGGCTATATCTCAAGCTGAGCGAATGGCCTTTCCATTGGTGCCACTTTCGTCTCTGTCCGATCTATAGTTTAGGAGATACAGTCAAATGAATAAAGTTTTGTCCTAATTTAAAAAAAAAGTGAAGATCCCGAATTTTAAAAAAATCGGGTGGTAGCTATATCTCAAGCTGAGCGAATGGCCTTTCCATTGGTGCTACTTTCGTCTCTGTCCGATCTATAGTTTAGGAGATACAGTCAAATGAATAAAGTTTTGTCCTAATTTAAAAAAAAAGTGAAGATCCCGAATTTTAAAAAAATCGGGTGGTGGCTATATCTCAAGCTGAGCGAATGGCCTTTCCATTGGTGCCACTTTCGTCTCTGTCCGATCTATAGTTTAGGAGATACAGTCAAATGAATAAAGTTTTGTCCTAATTTCAAAAAAAAGTGAAGATCCCGAATTTTAAAAAAATCGGGTGGTGGCTATATCTCAAGCTGAGCGAATGGCCTTTCCATTGGTGCCACTTTCGTCTCTGTCCGATCTATAGTTTAGGAGATACAGTCAAATGAATAAAGTTTTGTCCTAATTTCAAAAAAAAGTGAAGATCCCGAATTTTAAAAAATCGGGTGATGGCTATATCTCAAGCTGAGCGAATGGCCTTTCCATTGGTGCCACTTTCGTCTCTGTCCGATCTATAGTTTAGGAGATACAGTCAAATGAATAAAGTTTTGTCCTAATTTCAAAAAAAAGTGAAGATCCCGAATTTTAAAAAAATCAGTTGGTGGCTATATCTCAAGCTGAGCGAATGGCCTTTCCATTGGTGCCACTTTCGTCTCTGTCCGATCTATAGTTTAGGAGATACAGTCAAATGAATAAAGTTTTGTCCTAATTTCAAAAAAAAGTGAAGATCCCGAATTTTAAAAAAATCGGGTGGTGGCTATATCTCAAGCTGAGCGAATGGCCTTTCCATTGGTGCCACTTTCGTCTCTGTCCGATCTATAGTTTAGGAGATACAGTCAAATGAATAAAGTTTTGTCCTAATTTCAAAAAAAAGTGAAGATCCCGAATTTTAAAAAAAATCGGGTGGTGGCTATATCTCAAGCTGAGCGAATGGCCTTTCCATTGGTGCCACTTTCGTCTCTGTCCGATCTATAGTTTAGGAGATACAGTCAAATGAATAAAGTTTTGTCCTAATTTAAAAAAAAAGTGAAGATCCCGAATTTTAAAAAAATCGGGTGGTAGCTATATCTCAAGCTGAGCGAATGGCCTTTCCATTGGTGCTACTTTCGTCTCTGTCCGATCTATAGTTTAGGAGATACAGTCAAATGAATAAAGTTTTGTCCTAATTTAAAAAAAAAGTGAAGATCCCGAATTTTAAAAAATCGGGTGGTGGCTATATCTCAAGCTGAGCGAATGGCCTTTCCATTGGTGCTACTTTCGTCTCTGTCCGATCTATAGTTTAGGAGAAACAGTCAAATGAATAAAGTTTTGTCCTAATTTCAAAAAAAAGTGAAGATCCCGAATTTTAAAAAAATCGGGTGGTGGCTATATCTCAAGCTGAGCGAATGGCCTTTCCATTGGTGCCACTTTCGTCTCTGTCCGATCTATAGTTTAGGAGATACAGTCAAATGAATAAAGTTTTGTCCTAATTTCAAAAAAAAGTGAAGATCCCGAATTTTAAAAAAATCGGGTGGTGGCTATATCTCAAGCTGAGCGAATGGCCTTTCCATTGGTGCCACTTTCGTCTCTGTCCGATCTATAGTTTAGGAGATACAGTCAAATGAATAAAGTTTTGTCCTAATTTCAAAAAAAAGTGAAGATCCCGAATTTTAAAAAAAATCGGGTGGTGGCTATATCTCAAACTGAGCGAATGGCCTTTCCATTGGTGCCACTTTCGTCTCTGTCCGATCTATAGTTTAGGAGATACAGTCAAATGAATAAAGTTTTGTCCTAATTTCAAAAAAAAGTGAAGATCCCGAATTTTAAAAAAATCAGTTGGTGGCTATATCTCAAGCTGAGCGAATGGCCTTTCCATTGGTGCCACTTTCGTCTCTGTCCGATCTATAGTTTAGGAGATACAGTCAAATGAATAAAGTTTTGTCCTAATTTCAAAAAAAAGTGAAGATCCCGAATTTTAAAAAAATCGGGTGGTGGCTATATCTCAAGCTGAGCGAATGGCCTTTCCATTGGTGCTACTTTCGTCTCTGTCCGATCTATAGTTTAGGAGATACAGTCAAATGAATAAAGTTTTGTCCTAATTTCAAAAAAAAGTGAAGATCCCGAATTTTAAAAAAATCGGGTGGTGGCTATATCTCAAGCTGAGCGAATGGCCTTTCCATTGGTGCTACTTTCGTCTCTGTCCGATCTATAGTTTAGGAGATACAGTCAAATGAATAAAGTTTTGTCCTAATTTCAAAAAAAAGTGAAGATCCCGAATTTTAAAAAAATCGGGTGGTGGCTATATCTCAAGCTGAGCGAATGGCCTTTCCATTGGTGCCACTTTCGTCTCTGTCCGATCTATAGTTTAGGAGATACAGTCAAATGAATAAAGTTTTGTCCTAATTTCAAAAAAAAGTGAAGATCCCGAATTTTAAAAAAATCGGGTGGTGGCTATATCTCAAGCTGAGCGAATGGCCTTTCCATTGGTGCCACTTTCGTCTCTGTCCGATCTATAGTTTAGGAGATACAGTCAAATGAATAAAGTTTTGTCCTAATTTAAAAAAAAAGTGAAGATCCCGAATTTTAAAAAAATCGGGTGGTGGCTATATCTCAAGCTGAGCGAATGGCCTTTCCATTGGTGCCACTTTCGTCTCTGTCCGATCTATAGTTTAGGAGATACAGTCAAATGAATAAAGTTTTGTCCTAATTTCAAAAAAAAGTGAAGATCCCGAATTTTAAAAAAATCGGGTGGTGGCTATATCTCAAGCTGAGCGAATGGCCTTTCCATTGGTGCCACTTTCGTCTCTGTCCGATCTATAGTTTAGGAGATACAGTCAAATGAATAAAGTTTTGTCCTAATTTCAAAAAAAAGTGAAGATCCCGAATTTTAAAAAAATCGGGTGGTGGCTATATCTCAAGCTGAGCGAATGGCCTTTCCATTGGTGCCACTTTCGTCTCTGTCCGATCTATAGTTTAGGAGATACAGTCAAATGAATAAAGTTTTGTCCTAATTTCAAAAAAAAGTGAAGATCCCGAATTTTAAAAAAATCGGGTGGTGGCTATATCTCAAGCTGAGTGAATGGCCTTTCCATTGGTGCCACTTTCGTCTCTGTCCGATCTATAGTTTAGGAGATACAGTCAAATGAATAAAGTTTTGTCCTAATTTAAAAAAAAAGTGAAGATCCCGAATTTTAAAAAAATCGGGTGGTAGCTATATCTCAAGCTGAG